>JARHVA010001553.1:2622500-2675000 GCA_037957365.1 Torreya grandis
TCTGTTAGAGCTAATTCATTAAGATTTATGTGGTCAATGAAGACCCCCTCCCTATCCAAGAATGTATATTTCATGACATTCATAGATGATTATAGTCGGAAGATATGGGTGTACTTTTTGAAGAACAAATCAAAACCATTTGAGACCTTTAAGCATTTCAAGGCCATGCTGGAGAAGCAAAGTGGCCACTATATCAAGATTTTGAGGATGAATAGAGGGCAAGAGTATATCACCAATGAATTCATAAATTTATACAAGGATCATGGCATAAAGAAGCAATTTATAATTAGGTATACACTGCAGTAAAATGGTGTAGTCGAGAGGAAGAATAAGACCATTTAAGAGATAGCAAGGAGTATGCTAAAGGCAAAAGGATTGCCTAATGATTTTTGGGTTGAGGCTATAGCAACAACCATGTACTTGTTAAATGTTTTTCTAATGAAGGTGTAAAGGATATAATCCCTCAAGATGCATGGAGAAATTGGAAGCCAAGTCTAAAACACCTTGGAGTGTTTGGTTGTGTAGCATACGCACACATGCCCAAGAAAAGAATAATGAAGTGGGATGATAAAGGTGAAAATTATATTTTCATAGGGTTTAATGACCAATTGAAGGCATACTAGCTATATGATCTCATCACCAAAGATCTCATAATCAGTTGAGATGTTCAATTTATTGAGTATGAAGCTTGGGAAGAGAGACAAGGAGAAGAGCATGTTGAAACAAGGGTTGATGGACCCTTAATAAAATATAAACAATAAGTGGTACAACTATCAATGCACCAACATGGACCCCTATTTCATAAAGATTTATTTCACAAAGGGTTGATTCATCTAGTGGTAGCAACCATCAAGGAGGTCAAGAAGTTGTTCAAGAGTCTACATCATCCTCATCCAACTCAAATCAACACCAAGTAAGGACAAGAAGCATGCAAGAAGTCTATGAGCAGTCAAGGTATGAGGAAAATGAGGATGATATAATGAATTATGCACTGTTTCTATCAACTGATCCAATCTACTTTGAAGAAGTAGTCAAGGACAACAAGTGGTGTGAGGCTAGGGATGAAGAAATGCACACCATAGAGAGTAATGATACATGGCAATTAGTTAACCTACTAAAAATAAAAGAGGTCATAAGAGTTAATTAGGTGTACAAGATAAAAACTAGTTATGAAGACAAGATAGAGAGCCATAAGGCAAGGCTAGTAGTGAAGGGCTACAAGCAAAGGCTCATACATGTTTACAATGAAAAATTTACATCTGTAGCAATGCTAGAAACCATAAGGACAATCATAGCCATTATTTCCCAACACAAGTGGAAGGTGCATCAAATCGATGTGAAGTTAGTATTCTTGAATGGAGTGCTAGAAGAAGAGGTCCATTTGGGACAACCACTTAGATATGATATTCTTAAGCATGAGAACAAAGTGTATAGACTGAAAAATGTATTGTATGAGCTTAAACAAGCCCCGAGAGCATAGTACAACTATATAGACTCATACTTGTTGAGTAATAGTTTTATCAAGAGTCCAAGTGAGCCCACACTATACATCAAATCATGCAAGGAAGGTATGTTGATTATTGTAATATATGTGGATGATCTAATATTCACCATCAGTACAAATCAGTCCATTGAAGATTTCAAAACACCCATGAAAAATGAATTTAAAGTCACTGATTGAGCTTCTTGAAGTACTTTCTTAAGATAAAAGTCAAGCAAATAGATGAAGGCATATTCATATGCTAAACTAAGTATTCAAAAGAGATTTTAGAGAGGTTTAAGAAGCTGAAAAATAAGTCTGTGTTCACTCTAGCAGAGACGATTCTTAAGTTGTGTAAAGATGATAGAAGCAAAAAAGTATACCCCACATGCTATAAGATTCTAGTGGAAAACCTAATGTATTTGATTGCAAGAAGGCTAGATATCATGTATGCAATCAACCTCATATCAAGATTCATAAAGATGTCAAAGAAGACACATTGGTAAGCAAGAAGGAGGATATTGAGGTACGTGAATGGAATAAGAGATTATAGTGTTTCGTATGCAGCAAAAAATAAGTTTTAGCTTGTTAATTATATGAACAGTGATTGCACAAGAAGCATTGCTGACTAAAAAAGTATATATGGGTATGTATTTCATCTTAGATCAGGAGCCATATCTTGAGCTTCAAAGAAACCATCGATAGTGTCACTTTCTACAACTGAAGTGGAGTATATAGAAGTCAATGTAGTAGCATGTCAGGGTATATGGTTGAGAATGATACTTTCTGAATTGCATGAGGAGTAATAAGAAGCTTGTACAGTCTATTATGACAATGTGTCATCCATAGTATTGTCAAAAAACCATGTGTTTCATCGAAGAAGCAAACACATTGCAATCAGGTATCAAATCATTTGAGAGTTAGTTGAAAATCATGTCATAGAGCTTAGTTTTTACAAGTTTGGTCAGCAGCTAACTAATATTTTCACTAAATATTTGTTTAAAGACACTTTCATACATTTAAAATGAAAGTTAGGGGTCATAAATGTAGTAGCACTAGGCCTACATAGTGTTACGATAGCTTTGAAGTCTTAAAATAGAGCTACGAACTCAAACAATATAGCACTAGACTCCTACAAAAAAATTACAGACTCCATCAAAAAATCTATGAACTCCATCAAAAAAACTATGAACTCCATTAGTAAATCTATGGACTCCTACAACAAATCTATGGACTTCATCATAAAAAGTACATACTTTATCAGAAAATCTACCGACTTCATTACCATAACTATGAAAATTTACAATAAATTTATGGACTCCTTCAGAAAAACTACAAAGTCCATCAGCATAGCTAGGGACTTCAACAATGAAACTCCAGACATTGCTAAAAAAAGATGCAAAAGCATTTGGTATGTTAAAAAGAAGTTATAAAGAGGTTTTGAAGACTGAGAAGAGTCTAATTGACCATGGTAGTAAGGTCAAAAATAAAGGGGAGTGTTAAATTTTTATTTATTTATTTAATCCTACCTAACCCATCGAGCTTTGAAACATGAAATATGCAGCGACCAATAAAATTAAATGGTGTTCTTTCAATGTTCAAATTTGGAGCCCATTTTGTTTCAGGGGGAAAATCTACACAGTAGGTAACAAAATAGGTAGGTGGAAAATGAATGCAACATCAGGGGAAGAGGTGAATGTGCAGTCGTAAAAGAGATATTCAACGTAACAGTCGTTTGTAACAAAGTAACAATCCATAGCAAAGGAAGAAAGAGAGAAAAACAACCTGTAAGAGGAACAGGGGTTTGTGAGCAAAATAAAGAATGTGTAGTAGAAGATAGTTGGCCCAGAGCAGTCCGTAGTAAGAGGAAAAAGTAGTTCGTAGAAAAAGAAAAAATAGCATAGGAAACAAAATGAGGTATTTTTGTGAATTATTTTTTAAAACAATAGCAGTTGTATATGTAAACAATTTCAAGGTTTTTAGATATGTGTGTGTGTGTGTGTGTGTGTGTGTGTGTGTGTGTGTGTGTATTATTTCCTTCACATTCTCTCCCTTGTTTTATTTCTTCAGTTGTTTATTGCTGCACACCTAGGCCTTTCATTTGGTATTATTTTTCTGCATTTGTTTTTGTTAAAATTCTCTCGTATATAGCAAATAGTGCTTCTGTTAGCTTTTTCCAACATGCTAACCATTTAGAGTCTTTGACTATAGCTATAGGATAGAAAAGTCTAGAATTAGCTGCAAAATGTAGATTGAAAGTTATGTGTGTCCATGTATTGGGCTAGAAATGCACAAAAGAAAGCATAACAAAAGAACAGAGCAACAATAATTTATTAAAGGAAAATCGCAGAGCAAGAGTGAAGAACAAAACAAAGCAAATAGGAAGAAACAACACTTGTATGCAACAACAAATCCATTTAATTCTAATTTTTCTTGGAAGCCATGTATTTTTTAGACAAGAAACGGAGCTTAAAGAAAAGAAAATAAGAACTGAAACCCTGATTGCTACTACAATTTCTTGAAAAATAAGATTTTATTGATCTTCTATTTTTCTTGCTTACAATGCTACGCCCAAGACATCTATAAATAGATTTTCTTGGCAAATTAAACTGAAAATAGTCTAAAAATAAACTAATCATTAACTACTTGAAAGAACTAACTATTAACTGCTTAAACTAACTGATTTCTAACTATTTGTTAACTAACTGAATGTTAACTCTTGCATGCATGAGAACTGAGGTGGAACTGGTAGTTAAGTTGTGGATGGAGAAATTATCTTCAATTAATCTTGAGTTTCTAACACTCCCCCTTAATTTCTACTACTAACAACTTCAACATTTACAATGCCTAAATTTTGTCTTAAATAATCAAAGGTCTCCTTTGCTAATGCCTTTGTGAATATATCTACCAATTGATCTTCAGATCTATAGAATTCCAAATGGATTTCTCCATTGTGCACTAACTCTCTGATAAAGTGAAATCTTGTATCAATGTGCTTGCTCCTCTTGTGAAAAACATGATTTTTTGATAATGTGATTGTTGATTTGTTGTCACAAAAGATTGGCGTTGACTCCTTCTGTGCTTGTAATAAATCTGTCAAAATTCTCCTCATCCAAGTTGCTTGACATGCTGTTAATGTGGCTGCTACATACTCTGCTTCAGCTGATAAAAGTGTCACTATAGGTTGCTTTTTGGATGCCCATGTGACCATACCTGTTCCTAAAAGAAAGGCATGTCCAGAAGTACTCTTCCTATCATCAATGCTACCTGCAAAATCACTATCATTAAAACCAATCAAACTAAAATCATTAGTTATGGAATATAAAATTCCATATTCAGTAGTTCCTGCCACATATCTCAATATCCTCTTTCCAACTTGCCAATGTGAGTCTTTTAGTGACTCCATGAATCTAGAGATTAAACTGACCCCATACATAATATTTGGTCTTGTAGCTATAAGATACATCAAATTGCCAACTAGTCTTTTGAATGTTGTAGAATCAACATTAGACTCTTGGTCTTCTTTGATAAGTTTGGTCCTTGTAGCAACTGGTGTAAGTGCTAGTTTACAATTCAGCATCTTAAATCTCCTTAACACATCCTTTGCATATTTAGTTTGACAAATAAATATTTCTTTCTCTGATTATACAATTTCTATGCCCAAAAAGTACTTCATTAATCTCAAATCTATCATTTCAAATTCTTTCTTTATTCTTGATTTAAATGTGTCTACAGACAAATTTTTAGTGAAAATCAAATCATCAACATACAAACACACAATCAAAATCTAACGTTCTTTGTTGATTTTTGTGTACAAAGTAGGCTCACTATTGCTTCTGTTGAATCCATTGTTTATCATATATGAATTAATCCTACTATACCATGCTCTTGGTGCTTGCTTGAGACCATAAAGGGCCTTCTTAATTCTGTAGACTTTTTCTTCATGTCCTTGCACTTCATAACCTGATGGCTATTTCACATACACTTCTTTATCTAGGAAACTATTCAAGAAAGTTGATTTTACATCCGTTTGATATACATACCAATTATTTGAGTAGTTATTGATAAAACCATTCTAACAGTGTCCAATCTAGCAACTGGGGCAAATGATTCATTATAGTCAATTCCATGCTCTTGTGCAAAACCTTTTGCTACTAACCTTGCCTTGTGCTTTTCAACATTTCCATCTGCATCTAATTTAGTCTTATAAACCCATTTGAATCCTATACAATCCTTACTTTTAGGTAGATTAATTAGATCCCATGTTTGATTTTTTTCAATGGCATTCATTTCTTCATCCATTGCTTTTATCCAATGTTCCTCATTAACTGCGTCTTCATAATATATAGGATCATGAGTGAAAAGAGCAAAATTTGAAACCAAATCTAATTTCTCTTCTTCTTGATTATAAATCTCATTCAAGTTTCTCATTTTTTTACCTTTCAATCTTGATCTTAAAGTGGCAAGAGTTGGATCTGATTTATCACATACTTGTGAATTTAGAGTAGGGTGACATGCATGACCAGATGATTCATCTTGTTCATACCTCCTAGGTGTTCTTATTGGAGTGTTTGTTCCTCCTTGTTGAGAGGATTGATCACCTTGCAAATTTTATTCTTCAGATTTTTCTTCATTCTATGGAATTGGTGCTCCAATTGTGATGGTGCTACCATCCCATGCTTCTTCTTTTTTAAATTCAACATCTCTGCTAATAATCACTTGCTTTGAAATAGGGTTATACAACTTATAAGCCTTAGATTCTTCACTATAGCCAATAAAAATGCATTTCTCACCTTTATCATCAAGTTTTCTTCTCAATTTAGATGGTATAAGAGAATATGCAATACAACCAAAAATTCTAAAATGTACACTATGTTTCTTACCACTCCACACTTCTTGTGGAATTCAATCTCTGACAATCTTTGTTGGGCTTCTATTCATAATATACACTACACATGCTACTGCTTCCGCCCAATATTTATTTGACAAGTGTTTGGCCTTCAACATGCTTCTAGCCATCTCCATGATTGTTCTATTCTTTCTTTCTGCTACACCATTTTGTTGTGGTGTGTACCTTGTAGTCAATTGCCTTTTGATGTCGTGATATCTGCAAAAATCTTGAAATTGATTAGACATATACTCACCTCCTCTATCTGATCTAAGTACCTTGATATAATGGCCAGTCTACTTTTCAACCATTGCCTTGAATTCTTTAAACTTTCCAAAGGCTTCAAACTTATTTTTGAGAAAATATATCCACTTCTTTCTACTAAAGTCATCAATGAAGGTTAGAAAATAACTACTACATCCAAATGATGGATTTTGCATTGGTCCACATAAATCACTATGGACTAGCTCCAATATTACCTTTGCTCTTTATGAGGCTCCTGCTGGAAAGCTCTCTCTATGCTATTTTGCCAGAATATAACTGTCACATGAACTTCTTGGGTTTTCTATTGGTGGTAATCCCTTCACCATATTTTTCTTCTATAACAAATTCAAACCTCCAAAATGTAAATGTCCATACCTTAAGTGCCATAGCCATGATTGGTCTAGCTGCATGGTTTTGAAGTGGGCTTCCTCTTCTCCTTGGAAGCACTGAATTCGAAGAGGGAACATCCGATTCTTGGTCATCTCCACTTTTTCTATCAACCTGTCACTTGGAAACTTGCCCAGTATTGTGTAAATATTATCCATATAGGATACTCTGTAACCTTTCTGTACTAACTGTCCAATAATTATAAGATTATGCTTTAGTCCAGGTACAAAATAAACATCAGGTATAAACCTTCTTTCACCATTTTTTGCCAAAACATTTATTACTCCTTTACCCATTACATCCACTTTGATATCATTTCCTAATTTAACTTCAGATTTTACATAATCATCAAGACTAGCAAAAAATTCTTTATTCTCTGTCATATGATTCCTGCATCCACTATCTAAGAACTAAATATCTCTAGCTTTTTCTTGAGTAACATGACAAGTGAGAAATAAGCTTCTAAGATTAAAACTAGATTCACCTTGATTAGAACTAGATTCATTTGTGTAATTAGCATTCTGTTTGTCCACATATCATTGTTTCCTTTTGCAGTCACTTGCATAATGTCCATATTTCTAGCAATAATAACATTGAATATTAGATTTATCAAACCTCTGTGAACTTTGTTGGAAGTGATTGTTGCTACGTCCTCTATTGTTGTAGTTTTGATTACTGTTTTCACCTTGATCTGGATTGTTGCTTCCAGTTCTGCCTTTGCCTCTTCCTCTGAAGTTTGGCCTTGTTCTTCCTCTTCCTCTACCAAATGATACATGTGACTTGAAAGCATTCTCAAGAGAAGTATTGTTATTCATATTCATTCTGGATTCATGTGTTAACAAAGAACCCATTAATTCATCTACAACTAACTGTTCTAAATCCTTGGTTTCCTTAATAGATACAACTATTGCATTAAATTTACTGGGTAAACTCTTGAGTATTTTTTCTATGATCTTCTGATCCATGATAGTTTATCTATTAGATCTATGTTGATTCACTATATTCAACACTTGACCCATAAACTGGTTTATAGACTCTGAATCATTCATTTGCAAATTTTCAAAACTTTGCCTAAGAGATTGCAATTTAGCAATTTTTACCTTTGTATTACCTTTATAGGTAGTCTCCAAGATTTTCCATGCCTCTCTAGATCTCGTTGTTGCTGCAACTCTAGAAAAAATCAATTCATCCAATTCTTTTTCGATTATAAATAAAACTTTTTCATCTTTTTTCCTATTCTCTTTAAGCTCGTCCTTTTGTGCTCGAGTTAATGCCAGATGGGCTGCCTCATCTTGCGGTTCTACAAAACTATTTTCTACCAGATCCCAAACTTCTTGTGAGCAAAACAATGTTTTCATCTTAATTTCCCAAAAATTGTAATTCTTACCATTAAAAATGAGAATTTTAGGTTGAGAAATACTGTTGTTCACTGCCATGTCTCACATTGACCGGATTATGTCGTTGCTACTGCAGTCTTTTTCCTCCCTGGATCTTGTTTCCAATGCTCTGGGTCTACACAATCCCTAAATAATACTGCTGAAACGTTTCAAACAGGAGCTTCTTTTTCAACTCGCTGCTTGGCAATGCTTCATAGCTCATTGGACAGTGCCTCTCTTTTTTTTAATAGACAAAAAATAATAATAAAAAAATTCAATACCTTGCTGTGATTCTTTTTTTTAAATAAACAATGATCTCTTGGTTTTTTTTTGTTTTTAAATTTCCACAGTCTCCTCTTCTGCTGCGATCTCTCCTTTGGCAGCGGGCAGGGTCAAATGCCTTGACTGATCAGAATTTTTTTTTTCACACGAGACTGCCTTGCGCCCCTTTCACATGGTCTGCCTTCTTCACTCAGGGATCTGCCTGGGTTATGACCTGTCGCTCCTCCTTCCTTGCTGGACGCCTGTTAACCTGCACTTCACTAGGACTTCTTCTACGACCTACGATTTGATTGCGCCTCAGACTTGCGTTCTGCCTGAGCGCTTTACTGCTGCATTTTCTTTTGCTGCTGCGATTTAGATGTTTTGTCTTATCTTCAACTCTGCGGGCTCTCCACGTCCCTTCAACACTCCTGCGCTCCTTGCTGGAACACCCCTGTGCTCCCTGCTGGCTCTAATACCACTTTGTTAGACAAGAAACAGAGCATAAAAACAAGAAAACAAGAACTGAAAACCTGATTGCTACAGCAATTTTTTGAAAAACAAGATTTTATTGATATTTTATTTTTCTTGCTTACAATGCTGCACCCAAGGCATCTATAAATAAATTTTCTTGGCAAATTAAACTGAAAATACACTGAAAATAAACTAATCATTAACTACTTGAAAGAACTGACTGTTAACAGCTTAAACTAACTTATTTCTAACTGTTTGTTAACTAACTGAATGTTAACTCCTACATGCATGAGAACTAAGGTGGAACTGGTAGTTAAGTTGTGGATGGAGAAATTATCTCCAATTAATCTTGAGTTTCTAACAGTATTTATATATTTTAATATACAAATTTTTATTTTATTTTGCTTAAGTGAATCTATGTTTTCAGAAAAAACATTATTTTTATGGTGAATTGCAGCAGTGTTTTAGTAAAGAATAGAGTATAAGAAAACAATATTTGCGCTTCCCACTCTCACAACAATCATATTGTCTAGTACAGCCAACGGGCAACAAAAAAAATCTCCGATTATATGGGCGGTTAATGTAGCTTAGGTTCACTATTCTGGGATGTTTCCCAACTTTATGACAAATATTTTTTAATTTATGGGAGGACTCATCCTATATAAATTAGATTAGAAATATATATATATTCGAATCTTTATCTTCTCGCAATGGCGCGTGCCCCATTTCCATTACAAACGTTTTAATAAACTTTTTTCAGCGCGACAAATGCCATACAAATCTAATCGATATTACAACTATATTAAAATACGCGAATGTCTACGGCTGTCGGGCATTACTCTATCTGGAGCGTTACAATACGAATATTAATATCTGCACATAACGAAACCATGTTTCCTAATCCTTCTCCCAAAACAGATGAAATGGCATTTTCTCGGGCCGTTCTACGAGTAATACGGCGATCAAATTAGATATAAAAAATATCATCTTTACAATTGTATGAATTCAATCGTTAGTACTCATTTCATGGTGTACATCGCCCCCTAAATTTAGGAACTTTAACAGAGACTGATGTAGACCGTAGATGTCTGAGTCATATTGTCAGTTGGCAGCTATATTCCTCCTTCGTTTGGTGAGTTTTTTTACAGAATACGGCACTCTCACTTAAAAGAATGATGGAATTGTTAATTTATATAAAAAATAATAACAGATTAAGGTGTATAACAAATTTGAAATAAATAGTTTAAAATTGATATGTATTATGATTTTTATTTAGTATATTTAAGTTAGTAATGGACACTTTCACCTTAAAAAAATTTTAATAAGGAAAAAAAGTTCAACTTTTTTTTTATTTTTATTTTTGTGTTTTTTTAATTATTTTATTAGAAAATTATATATATATATAATTTCATTTATTTTCAAAAATATATATTTGTATATTAATTTATAAAATTTTATTAACTTAATATTAGGTTGTTTTACATTTTATAAGAATAATTATTATATTAATAATAATATTTAATATAAAACAAAAGTATATATATATATAAGAATATTTATTATATTAATAATAATATTTAATATAAAACAAAAGTATATAATATAATAATTATTCTTATATATATATATAATTTTGTTTTATATTAAATATTATTATTAATATAATAATTATTCTTATAAAATGTAAAACAACCTTTTATATATATATATACTTTTGTTTTATATTAAATATTATTATTAATATAATAATTATTCTTATAAAATGTAAAACAACCTCTTTTATATATATATATATATATATATATATATATATATATATATATATATATATATATATATATATATTATATTAATATATTATTATTAATATAATAATTATTCTTATAAAATGTAAAACAACCTAATATTAAGTTAATAAAATTTTATAAATTAATATACAAATATATATATTTTAAAATTAATGAAATTATATTAATAATAAAATATAGATTGTAGTTATTTAACTAATAATTAATCAAACATTTTTTCATTTTAAAATTTGAGAGTGTAGACATCTAAATATACATAGCTCGTAAATTTTTAGTAATTGTTATCACTTAACCTTGTAATCATTTATTTATTTCTAGCTTTCTCTCAACTTTTCTTTCATTTTTTACTCTCTTTTTTTTCCTATATCCCCTCATAAGTACATATTGTAAGCCTTATCCCCCTCTTTGCCCTTCTTGAGGAACATAGTGTACAAGTTTGGATCTACAAGATCCATATTGTGCAAGTCTAACCCCATGTGTAGTGGCCCACTATAATTTTTATGTCTCATGTCGTTTAATTTTTGTTTTGTGATTTTTATGATATAGGATTGTTCGTCAATAAGGGTTCTAATTGAAGTTAAAGATATTTATAAATATATAAAGACCTTAGTGTACTTAGACATCTAAAAGAAATTTATAAACTTTCACTTGAAAATTCAATTAAAAAGAAATCTAAAAATAAATTAAAATTTATTATTTATAAGTATATATTGTTTATTTAGAGAATATTTATTGCAGCATAAAAATTTAATATAATAACATATTGCACCATATTCTTTTCTCTAAATAAATTGTTTTAATTATTAAATTATTTTTTTGATGTGTGTGTGTGTGATATTTTTATCACTTTAATAAACCCTATTATAATAAAAATACAAAAGGCATCATATAAATTACAAAAAATAAGTTTTTCAATAAAATAATTATCAAAAAACAGAAACCATAAATTTTTTTTCTTCCATTATTTATAATTTAAGGGAAATTATCATATACAAATATAATAAACAATAAAGCACAAGGGATAGTTGTGAATTAATAGTAAACTATACCCATCATATTTAATTCATGCACTAAAAAATGAATAAACGAGAGAATGAAATGCCTAAAGCGTGAAAAAACACTGAATAAACAAAGAAAGACCGAATTACGACGCGTAATTACTATTATAATAATTATTTAGGTTATACAATTTTATAAGTAAGTTTGTATTTGTGTTTTCAAATTTCTACTTTAATTATTTTTAGATTGTACAATTTTATATGTAATTTTGTATTAAGTGTTTTCAATTTTTTATTTTAATTATTTTTAAATTATATAATTTTATAGATAAGTTTATGTTTAGTTGGTGTTTTCAAATTTATATTTTAATTATTTTTACCTTAAATAATTTTATAGGTAAGTTTATACTCAATTTGTAAGTAAGGTGTGTGTTTGCTTTGTTAAATTGAATGGTCAAACTATCATTTTTTTTTACATTTGACTTAATTTATTAATAATGGATTCAAGAGAAATAGAAATAAATGTTAGTTAACTAACATAAAAAACTTAGAGAGTTGAAACTACATATCTCCTATCCATAATATCAAATTCAATGTATTTTTCATATATATAAGCATAATTTAGAAAGTAAGATCCTAACCTTATCTCTATAGTAAATCGAGTGTAAATACGTAATATTTTATTTATCCTTCTTTTAGTAAAAAATGCAATTAAAACCTTGTTTTATGTTTTTAATAGTAAAGACATACATATTTAGTCTATAATAATTATTTAGTTAAAGTTGGACATATTTTGATCTATAGCTAATACAAAATAATTAAAATCAAATCCCAAAATTTAATAAATCAAATTTTACTATCCATGAAAATGGATTCCAATATCAAATAAATTGAATTCTAATATACATGAAATTGGATTCCAATATTGAAAAAAACAAAATCCAATATCAGCAATAATATATTTCAATATTGTATGTTTTGGATTCCGATAACGACCCTTATTAACTTTCATTGATAGAAATTATAATGTAACACTATAAATTTAAATATATTAATTTTAGTGTAAGGATTAGATATGAATATTATTAATTTCTTAATGTACCTCTACAAATTGATACATTATTTATTTTATTTTTATTAATGTTAAAGTGAAGTTGTTTTAAAGGAACTCTACCCTTTTATAATGGTGAGAAACATATACAATGAACACCCAACGAAACTCCTCTTCCATCAAAAAATGAAACAAGTCTCAACAAAAACTAAACAAGGATGGTCATCAAAATCTAATACCTATAAAGAATACCAAAAAGTAACCTAATACAAATAACAATAGCAACAGTCATAAAATGGCAAAAAAATAGCTAAGACCCCTTGTTACCATTCTCCTTTCATGATTTGAGGGTCATATTTAATGGTTCTAATTCTTTTCCTTTAACTTTCATTTTTTTACTCACCACCATCCATTCACCTCCTTCTCCTGAGTCAAGAAACATAGGAATGGAAGGATCAAGAGCATCACCTATTTTATATTTCAACAATGGAACCTTAGCTAATAGACCTTCACCTTATAACATGGAATTTAATGGATTCTGGTCCTTTACAACTTCATTAGGTTTACATGTAGAATTCTTTTCAAATTCCTTGGTCATAGTTTCCCTATAGAGAGCTATTTCCATAGGGATTTCTAAGACCAAATTTGGCACTTCACTTTCATCTTCACTTTCAACAATAGCTTCAAAGATTATGTGTTCTAAACCCACATCCTTCCATAATGAATTTCCTTTCTTTCTCACCGAATGACCAGTTTGAAAATATCTGTGGCATCTAAAAGGTAAGCCTTCATAACCAATAGCTTGAACCCAAGTTTTATTCCTCACAGCCTGATCCACTTGAGCTAGAATCTCTTTAGTAACATCTACATTTATCAATATTTGAGCATTACTTGAATGTCCACTTTTTTCTATTATGAGGTCCTCGGGCCAAAATTCACCAACCTAATTACCTATGACTTTAAAGATAGAAACATCCCAATATTAAAGAGGTATGTTTGGAAGCTAGAGCCAAATCAACTTTATATTAAATGTTTTAGTATGGGGATTGAAATCAAGGTGCCAGAGTTTCTCCAATGACATATATTTCTCTTCCTGAGCCCATGAATAATCATTGAAAACAAAGTTTTTCTCTTTATCAAATTCAAAAATTATTATGAAAATGTCTCTAGCATAAGGTTTGATTTCAATATTACCTTCTACCAATGCTTGCGAATAACCCATGATCCATCTATGGAGATCAAGGAGTTTAGGCTAGAAACCATTAAATTTACAAATCATTGCATTCAAAGAGATCTACTCTTCCTTATTGAGGATCACCTTCAATGCCTTATCATAAAAAATAATAGCCTTCTTCATTTTAGTGGGGGATGTGGACTTAACCTAGCCAAATCTAGAGACCTCTACAACATATGGGGGAATATTTCTTGCATTTTGGCACTCCCCATATATTATCACCTCCATCAACATTGGATAGTGACCTAAAGTACCAAATACTACCACCAACATAGGGTTATGCCATGCATTGTTACCATTCCATAAAAATACAAGGTTTAATACTCCTATACCCTTCACGCTATTCACTTTCTCCTACACAGCCTTCACCCATGTTCTGGTTTCACCCTGTTCTACCACTACCTATAGGTCAGGAGTGGTGATGGTCTCCCATGTCTTAACCAAATCATATTTATGTGTTTAACCATAAAATGTTGATCTATAGTGGTCTTATCATTAACCCTAGATTTGAATTAAAGAGGTATAAATAAATCAATTAGAAAAAAGGTGATAACTAGATCTATAATAAACCAGTTAGATGCTAAACTCAGATATCAACATATGCTTAATTTATTATGCTGAGATAGTCTAAATATAAAAAGTACAACTATGTTAGATAAAGAAATGATGTACTTAGCTTGTTCTAATGATAATGAAATTTTTGATCCAAAATAAAAAAATAAGGATGGAAGGATATTCTGGAATAATTATTAGATTCTGGCTCTAATACTTCTACCTCTCTAGAAAGTGATGTTAGCCTAGGAATCTTGTATTGACACTATTATTTAGGTTCAATGCTATTGTCTTATATAGAATACCTATTGGAATAGGATACAACCACTTAGATGCTTTTGAGTTTTGTTTCATCTTCATTATGGTGTATTCAGACTTGGGTCATGGACTGCCACTCCTTATGAAATTGCAAAACCCTAGTTCTTCATCTCCATAATGACCTTGGGTAAAATTGGTTAATGAGCACACAATGTTGAGCTAACCCTAATACCTCATTATTATAGGGTGATACTTACATATCCAATATTCCAGAAGAGGGACTCAAAATCATGTAGTTCTTCCCTATGTGTTGGTTTTTCTATGAATTAGACAATATGTGCAAAATAAGTACAATAGTGACCTAGATTGTAACTTAGAAAATCAGGATCTTAGGCTACTCCTTTAATACTTCAAACCTATAGATGTGTAGTCCCTATGACTGGTATATAAATAGGAATAAATAGGGAAGATTTATTCAAATGAATAATCTTTGAATGCTCTTTTTTTTAATAATAGCTGAAAAATTAATGAGGGTTGATCTTGTATTTATATCAATCCCTTTGGATTAATAAATTGCATTAAGTCATTGAGAATGACCATTAGGATATGTTTCATTTGTAAATAGGATGACTTTAGGGACTAGACACTTGTATCAAGATAAGATAGTAGTTTGAATGCCAATATTTGTCCTGAATGTTAGTGTCTAGGGAGTGAGAAAGCAAGTGTAGGTTTAACACTTACATAGATGGAAGGTAAGTACATTCTTAGCATTCGAGGCAAGATAGAAGGTTTAGGTCATAAACATAAAATTTGATAGACTAAGAGATACAGGCCAAGGGGAACAAAGATACAAAAGATGTGAGACTTACATAATTAGGAGAAGGTATAAAACTAAGAGGAATATCCAAGGTCTAAGTTTGCCAATTTTACAAGACTGAAGTACTATATAATCATAAATTATCATCTACATTCCCCCCATTAAATCTCTTTATTTTTTCTCTCTTTTTCTTTCTTTCTCTTTTTTTTCCATTTTTTTATCAACATCAGAAATGAATACATACTTGGGTGTGTATGCACACCTTATCTTTGTATGTACCCAATTTGAGTGCTTTCTTGGTGACTGACCTGTAACCAAGAGCATGCTATAGTATAGATTTAGTCCATATAATCTGGGTTAAAATTATTTGAAATAGATTGAAGTTGAAATAGCAAGGTTTAGGATTATACCTATGTGTCGATGTAACTATCTTGCCTATTGGTTGATTGGAAAAAGATGTATCATTATAAGGCTTTGAAACTAAAATTAGGACAAATATAGATAAATGTTTAAATTTCTTATACTTTGGATTAAAAGTGAGTTCCCACATGATAGTTCATTTTATCTCAACCTTCCAAATCTAATGATAATTATAACCTGGTAGGGTAGGATGATCAATTTCAACTTGAAAACTTAGAAATATTAAATGATTTTATCACCTGAACTATATCAAAAGGTTAAAAAACTACTACAACATATTGGCACAATATAAGTCCATGAAAATTCTATGTGGTATCATTATGAAAAAGTTTGTGATGTGATAATAATCCATAAAAGAGTTTTAGAATATGAAACTAATTTGGATTTTGAAATATTAGGTACATGTTGCATAGCATATGCATCTTATATACATCTTATGTTGAAATTATGTACAATAATAGTACTAACATATAGAATTATGCAATAAGTATGAATCTGAATCATATAATTATGTGTTTTAGTTAATTCATAAAATTGTGTTTAAATGTGGAGAACATGCTTCTAAAGCATGCCCCCACTATATATAAAAAAATATGAGAATTGATATAAGTTCCAATGTGGAGCACATGTTTACAGAACATGCCCCCACTATAAAGTGGAGATGTTGAATATTAAATAGGTGTCAATAACATCTTTCCAAAACATGTCCCACATTAGATATGTGAAATTTGAATGTGTGGAATTAATGCCCATATAACATGCCCCTACTGAATTTGAAAACTAATATAAGTACCATATACTAAATAAATGTCGAGAACATGCTTCCAAAGCATGCCCCCCCTCCCCCCACCCACTAAATTAAAAAATTATGCCAAGTGTGGAGAACATGCTTATATGACATGCCTCCACTAATTTGACCCTTTTTGAGATGAAGGAAAGATAGGAACTCATAGTTACCTCACCTAAAAAGCATAAAAATAATTTTATAATTTTTGAATGTAACTGTGTAACAAATAGAAGGAACATGTCTAGATAAATGTAGCATTGAAGCGTATAAAACTAATGTGATTACATGTAGGCATAAGATTCATGATAAATATCATGGTAACATCTAATAGTAGTATTAAAAACTCAAATATCAAATAATTACACATATAAGATCACTCAAAATCAAGTCAAAAGGCAATGGTCTAAGGAGACCATAAATAAGGAGCATGTTCAAATTCCACACAATCAAAGGGACATGACTTAGTCAAATGTTCATAAGAAAAAAAATACATATTCAAATATCCATATGATAAACAATGACATCAAATTTGAATGAAAGCATACATAGGCACGGGAGTCGCATGCTAATGAACACATTCAAATTATCAAACAAGGAATATAATAGCAATGAAAGTCACTCAAGGAACTGCATAAAGTAAAGTATAAGTAACTAACATAAATATGCCATAGTAGATCATGGATCAAATGTGTTAGGAAAAGATTTCAACTATATAGCATATCAAGTACCCTGTGTAAGATATAATCATGGATAAAGTACATGTTTAATCTTAAACATGATAATGTAGAGTGATCATTGAATCATATAACATTTTTGTATCAAGATCAAATAAATGGATGTCCCTAATGTCTACATGACATGAGTAGATAAAAGGCCCAACATCTAAAATAAGAATGTATCATTTATCTATATATGCATGTATAACACTCAAGTGGAAGGGTGGCACACATGTCTATGTAGGAGTAACTTAGTATCTCATCCATCAACATGGCACCAATACATAAATACCAAGGAGCAAATTGAACATGTAGGTGCCAAAAATGTTTTTGTATTTTTATATGTTTTTGTTTTTTTTGGTATTTTTGACATTTTTTAAGGGGAAGGATCATTATATGATTCCATCCAATGGATGGTCATATATATCTCCCCATTGTGAATCTATTGTAATACCCCATTTACAATGCCAAAGAACACATATAGGTGTAATATCTATCACTGTGGTATCAATGGTGCTTTACATATATAAAATAGGACTCAGTGGTGGTGTAACAATAGTATGAGTAATATGAGTAAGGGTTCTTAGAACTAATCATTGAGTGCTTGTTTCTTTCTTTGATATAATACTAATATGTACATTTTGAGGTGATCTAGATATTTGATCATGGTGTGTAGTATAATATATGGATTCTATGGAATCCACAATATGTCTCTTATGTAATAATCTCTCAAGTACTATCTCTCTAGTAAATGGGATTCCCTGTTGATTATCCTTTTATGGTGAATTATACTTAGCAGGATTGATAGATAGTTGTTTAAGTATGTGTTTCTTTTGTTTAAGAGAATACTCATATCAAATTTTAGAAAATGTAATTACTCCATTGGCATGAATGCATTTACCACAAACCCATTTATTGTATAAGGTATTTCTCAAAGAGTGTGTATCTAAGGTCTTCATAATAACATGTCAAAGATGCCTATGGAATAGATAATTGATAAGGCAGTAACCACATGTTTGGGACAAACCTAGAAAGGCAACTCAATCTTATCAAAAATATTTTGGGAGGTTCCACCAAACACTCTAAATGATCTAGTACAGTAATGTAAATCATGATGAGTATAACCATAGTGCATAAGTAACGTTATAGTGAAAATATTTTTGATTGTACCATTTCAATCATAATATTATGTATAGGGTGTTTATCAAGATATGCTAGAATGAACAAAGAATTAAGACTAGAGTCATTATCCTTAATTTCACTATCATCAAAATAAATAAAAGGTCTCTGAACCATAGGAGGTGTATGTCATGTGTAAGTACCAATAATCCCATCTAGTGGGTACCCGTAATGTGATGGAAGAGGATGTGAAATATATGTCATTTGGACTTTTGGTTCCTTATTTGAAAGGACTTGTAAAGGATTGTTTAATATTTTCTATTTATGATGATCGCTAGGTTGTGAGCTTGATTCTTTTGGAATATCCTCAAATATAAGTTTTTGGTCATCGATAAGATATTAGATCTTGTGCTTCAATGTATAACATATACTTGTATAATGTCCTTGTCCCTGATGATAAACATAATAAGCATTCAAATCATATCCTTTGGGTAGAGGTCAACTCATATCAACCTTGATAGGATGAGAGAGATATATAAGTTAACATTCTAGTAACCTCAGGAGTAATGAAGATGTGGACTCTATATGCAATAAAAAATGTATCATGTTTATAAATCAATCCTGGCTTGGAGAAGATAGAGAATACCTACACTTCTAATTAGAGATACACTTGTTAAGTAGAAGCATGACCAATATGGGGATCTGTTAGACCAGATTAGGGAATCACTTGTCATAACATATCACGATAGGAAGAGTTCCAAAGTCTACAGTCTGACATAATTCCACAATAACCCTAATGGATTCCTAAGGTTTAAAAAATTCAATCTATTCTAATAACAAGAAAGTAAATTTAATCTAGTGCATATCAAAGCTTGTGGCACAAAGTGGGGAAGTTATAAAAAGTAAAGCAAACATGTATAGGGAACTTCAAATAAATTAAGTATGAGTAACAACCAAATATATAAAATATGAAAGATAGTATTATTCAAGCCAATACTTATGCTACTTCCATCTACTAAAATAGAGGAGAACAAAGTTAGAATATACTTACCTGAATGTGAACCCATCGAGACTCAATCTCTCCCTTGGACAAAGGGGATTTGCAAGAGGTTGTTGTGGTTTGTAAGGATCACTAAGAAATACCAAAGCATCCAAGAATTATCCACAAGACTAGATTCTCTAAATAAGAAACTTAAGATAAATCTCCTTAAGCAAAATGGTGGAAGAGCAGATTGTGAATAAGCAAGAGTGAATAATGAATCTTTATTGCTCATATGAAGAATGATCAAAATGATCTTGTATTTATAGGTCAATTTTTCCCTAAATCCTTTCAAGAACATTAGCTATACAAGGTTGACCCAATCAACCCAATGTGTTTTCAGGGATAATTTACTAGGTCTAAACTAGGTCAGCCAGAGGGATAAAAAGCTAACAAAGTAAAGAATATTCATAAACTATATTGGGTCAGCCGAGTCAACCCAGTACAACTGACTATCCAAAAGGGTCTTAAGGCAAGAAAAGGAGGAATGAGAAAGGGAAAATACTAGAGGAGTACTCAAGGTAGGAGAAATAGGTTAGTGAAAGGTTTTGGGATTTGGTTATATTAGTAATAATGTGGAAAAGAGGGGTAACAATCCTACGAATCACCAAAGGTCTACTAACCCCTTTCTTGGTGTACCTGTTGACCAAATTTGACATTTTGTCAAATTTGAGTCAACCCCTACATTTCAAAACTTTGTATAAGTTTATTCATGTCATATAAAGGGGTTCATATTGATTTAAATGTTTACTTATCCCTAGCCTACCCTTGGTCCAAAGTCTATCCCCTTGTACTAGTCAAGTCAATGAAAGTCAACCCTAGTCAAATAGGGTCAAACCTAGTCAAAGGTATAAATTATGTTGATTTATCCCTAATGTCATTTGGAATATGATTTAGGATCTTTCAAGGTCATTTAATTTCTATTAACATGTTCAATATGTCAAAAATGCCTTGTGGGGCCACCTTTTAGGTTGAAAAGTGGACTAGTACAGATGGCTAAAGAGACTAGCTTGTCATCAAGCTATGGTTAACATAGGAGAGGTTAGAGACTGTTAGAATTAGGAATATGATAGTCCAAGAATCAGTTATGCTCAGAGAAGGGAAGTTTCCCCTTATTAATAGGCCTTTTTGGGCACTTGTACAGAATGGATCATCTCACTTGCAGGTGGAAACATCATTTATGTGCCTCTTCACCTCCCAATAGCCATCTACATGTTTGGTTTGCAGAGAATGCATAGAAAAGTTCATTTATTGCTCCTTTTTCTACCTTCTTGGAATGGTAAGAAAATAAAGGGAAACTTAAAGCACTTGGTACGGACCATAAAGGTGGATGGTACTCTAAGTGCACTTAATTTTCATAACAAGAACTTGAAATTTTATGCCTCCTCCTTTATGAATAATGGTTAACACTCTAGGTAGCTTTTTATGGACTTATAACCATGAGGGGGTCTCTTCTTGAGCATGTTTCAGATTTTATTATTTTGGATTGATGATTTTATGTGTTTTAGGTGTTTCTACATGTTTTTATAGACATACCAATTCTTCTTCTAGTTTTGAAAAGCTCAAGTACTTGGGATTGCCCTTCTAGACTTGTACATGCTTTCAAAATGCCTAGTTTGCATCAATAGTCATGTTAGTCGCCTTGAAAATGATTTCTCCACATTGGAAAGATTATTTTTATGTTTTTTTTGGGATACTCCTAATGTTTTTTATGTATGGAATAATTGACATTTATCTTATGGTGATTGGATGGCCTTCCGTTGCATTTTCTTGCTTTCTTATGTGTTCCCTACATAGTACAGTCATAAAACATCACCTACAAGAACCTAATGATGTCATTAATGAAATGTGGAGGTTGTGATATGGTCCTTAAATCTTTTGGGACTTCTTGAATGCATTGGAGTGTTGGGAAAAGGCATATATGTGTCACAAATTAGCATAATTGGAACATGGTCTTGATCCTTCCTGTGTTTAGAGAGCAATCATCTATAGTTAGTGTTAAAAAATGCTAAAAATGCCTTGAATGGGTGTTTTAAAATTGATCATATTATTTTTGGTTTTCCTTGTTATTTTCTAGGTCCAAATAGACCATTTGGTGGTGCTAGCTTGACAAGACAGTGTCACATCAATGAATGGAGAAGTTAGACTATATTTAGGCCCTTTTGCTCCAAAATGACCAAAATAAAGACCTTAGGGGTTTTCAAATCCCTCTTATATTGAATTTAAAAAAGGTTTTTAACCCTAAAATTGAATGATAATGTGAACCATATATCAAGAAAAGGCTCTACCATGTTTGGAGGACAAAGAGTGAAGGGAGACCTAGGTACAACAAGATCAAAATCATCCAAAAACACATTGAAGTTAGTTAGTAAAGTATATAGGATTCTCAAGGAGGTTTCACCTTGAAAAAACTATGGAGAGTCATAAGCTATTATAAGGGAGGGGAAAAATTTACAATGGTCTAAAATTTACCCATGAGAAATTTTGTCATGAAGGAAGATATATCTAGGTGTAATGGCATACTAGGCTTCTACCCTATCAGTACAATAGGGTAAAGTTGCAAGTTTGACACTATTTTGGAGCTTTAGATATGAGTTAAAAGGAATTAATATCAAACTTTTTTTATTTATACAAGATATTAAATCCTCAAGGGAGTTTCAAGAATTCCATGGAGACCTATAACTGATGTACGGACTGAGATAAAGGTCATAAGAAAATAAAAGACTGAGTTAGGACTGTGATGGTTTTAACCATATATGGTGGATTAAATATTATCATCATTTTTAGGGCTTAAATAATTATATTATTAAGGTTTCATCTACCCTATATCCCTAATCAAACCCATAAAGTTGCACCTATAGCCATATATGGTGGATTTATACTAGGTCATTAGGTAGTGGTCATCTTTGCAAGTTTGAAACTATTTTGGAGCTTTAGATATGAGTTAAAAGGAATTCATATCAAACTTTTTTTATTTATACAAGATATTCAATCCTCAAGGGAGTTTCAATAATTCCATGGAGACCTACAGCCGATGTACGAACTGAGATAAAGGTCATAGGAAAATAAAAGACTGAGCAAGGACTGTAATGGTTTTAACCATATATGGTGGATTCAATATGATCATCATGTTGAGGGATTAAATAATAATATTATGAAGGTTTCTTCTACCCTATATCCCTAATCAAACCCATAAAGTTGCACCTATAGCCAAATAAAGGAGACTATGGCAGGTAGGGGGTGGTGATAAGCATTGGAAGTGCTAGTAGGGTCTAAGATCCAATGGTAATGACATAAAAATTACCATTAAAAGTGATTATATAAGATAAAAATAGTCTTTATCACCTTTATGAGACCTCAAAAGGAAGACATCTACAAAATAATAACCCTGTTCACTGTCACCTACAAGCAGGGTCCTAATTTGGAAAAGGTAAGGTATAAGTTTGACTTCGTAGGAAGGAAAGGAGGATTCAGAACATTGTAAGATGACTCCATAGAATAAAATAAATTTATTTACTTGATAAAGACACTCAAAATCTAACAAAGGACCTTTCTCTCTTGACAAAATGGACTCAGTTTGTAAAAGCAAGTTAAGAGAACCCTTGGCTTAAGGGGTAAACATAGGATTTCACTAATAAGAAAGGTTTTAGTTGATTAAAAGGGTTCCATAAGAATTAAATTAATATGGATATCATGTATCAATATCTTATAATATTTAATGAGGTTTGGGAGAAGCATATACAAGGAGGTTTGGTCAAAAGCATGTAAAAAACATGGTTTTTGCCCCCTATTTTGAGGAAATTGAGATGGTTAGACCCCCTAACTATGGAATTTTTTTTTTTTTTTTAAATTAATTTTTTTCATTATGACCATTTTAAGCATTAAAAATATTCATTTTTCACAAAGAGGGTTAATACTCTCTATTTTGTCTCAAAGGTAATGTGCTCGTTGCATGTACAAAAATGGCAGTTTTGGGGGAAAATGAGGAATGGTCAACTAGAATTAAATATAACCATTAAATAAGGTTTGAATATTTTGGGGACAAAAGGAGGAACATAAAAAACCAGCCTATAATGTTTGGATGCAAACAAGGTGGTCTAGACAAGAATGTCTGTAGGCAGACCTAATGAGGAGATATGCAAATCTAGCTCAAAATGTAAAGCCATTGCAAGTTATAACCCTTGACAAAAAAATTCATGTTTTGTATAGTGACTATGGGAGTCTAAATGATGTTTTAAATCTATGATAATTCATATTATGTGAAAACATTAGTCATGTAGCTCAAAAATGCATGTAGGCTCATTGGCAAGGTATAGGCCTTGTCCCAAAGCAGGGGTCATTTCCATTTTTAGCTATTGGTGAGATATAATAGATATTGGAGTATGTTTATATGGTAAAATTAGAGGTGATACAACCTTTTTTTGGAAATTAAACTCCATAGAAATCCATTTTTTGGCCCAAGTTATGCTCAGACCCTCATAGGAAGCATGAAGACAACTCAAAGGTTAGCTTTAGTCACTCATATCTCTCATAACCATTTGAATGGTAGGATAAGATATTAAAGGAAGTTTAATGAGGTCCTCAAGAATCCATAAGTGTAATTTTATCATAATTTCAATGCCAAACCTTTATGAATGAATGTTAAGACAAAAAAACCCCTCCAAAACCCCTGTAAACCTTCATAAAGACCCGACTAGAGAGATATTGAAACTTGAGAATATATATGAAATGGAGGTGACATGGAAAAAATTGGATGATATAACGTACTCTGCAAGGATTCCACACATGTGACTTAGGTGTACATATTTTTATGAAATAGGCCAAAACAGGGTTATTTTTGCCCTTTTTATGTGTTTTACAGGCACCGTGAACTTTCAAGAGACCAAATAAACATTGGACGGAAGATTAGTACTTTTTATAATTATTAATGATCATTTTATTAGGTATATAAAATCCTAATTGTGCTCATCATCTCTCTCATTTTAGACAGTCCAATGAGCCAAGTAGTGAACACTAAGGGAAAGTGATCAAAATCAAATAGGGAGGCCTTTTAAAGATTTTTCTTGAAACTAATGATATGTAAAATTTAAAAAAGTGTCATCCCTCCTTGTTCATGGATCAGTTTGAAAAATTGGAAGTTTTCTGGTGCTAAGTGTGGAAGATGCATGGAAAGGAGCAATTTTGAAACTGCCAAGAATGATTGTGCATGGCCAAAGGAATAGAAATGGTCAGGGTCTAATCCAATGCATGTGATGGATTTTTTTAAACCCATCCTATTCAAGACCATCATCATATCTTAACATATGAATTGATAAGGTAGTTTGGGAAAGCCTTTCATGAAGGCAGTTTTCTATGCCAAGTCTGAATGTTTTGTGCCGCTTTTCACAATTCTTATGACTTGTTTTCGACAAGTAGACATATTGACATGGCATGGCTTGCCATACCCATATTCCAAATTAAATTTTAACTAATTTACCCAAGTTGACACATGTCCAAGTGACCTTTTTACTTCCCTTGCTTGATTATCCTCTCAAGGCTATAAATATGCAGCCTCGATCGGTTAATGGGGAAAATCTAACCAAATTTCTATTTTAAAGATGCTTGAATAAATATACAAGTGATTTTTACACTCACATATTTTTCTATTGAGTTTATATTTTAATCTTGTTGATATTGTCTATTGAAAGGGTTTCTTTTTAAGTATGTCAATCTTGGTCATTTACTAATGTGAAAAAAGGGATGTTATGGCAGGTCTTTGTTATTAATATTTCCTAAGTTTATAGGTCTCTTATAAGTTTTTTATGTTTTTATTCCCTTAATTTAATTCTCCATCACCATCCTAAGTGTCAAGTACCTTCTTGGATTTAACTTGTGAAATACTAATGTGACAATACATTTTATGTTGTGAGTTTGTGTGATACAGTCTTGTCTGCCTTTAATTATTATATTTTTAGTCAATTAGGAGGATAATACATACTGATGCATCACCATATTTGGTTTTATTAGTTGTTTTCCTAATCCATTTTCATGTACAAATTAATAAATGAAGAATAGATTTTCAAAGAGTGCATCAAGGGGAGCTAAACCCTCACCTAGAGATTCATTTCTCAATATTGTCACCCATAGCAAGAGAAATGTCTCTATGGTGCCACTTGGATGAGGAGAATTATGCATCTCCTTAGGGGTAAAAATCCAAGTGTCAACTATTTTTAGCACTCCTATTGGGTCTTCTATGTCCTAGAAGATTGTTCAAGAATGGTGCTGGTCTTGGCATAGTTGCAACTAAAAGTTCATCTACATTCAGTACCTGGTGACTGCATTCAAGATTTCATGTCTTTCATTGATGATCGGTTCCTAATTTTCATGCCAAAGGTAACCACTAGGTCTACTACTAAAGGTATACCTTTTGAGTTTGTGCAACTACCCCCATTTTCTACCAAAAGGTTTAGGTTTGTGAATACCCATTAATATTATAGAGAATCAATGTTTAAGAAGTCTAATTTCTAGTTCCATTCAACTCCCAATATCTATAAATCTCATTCCAAGAAACATAAGAATCACCCTTTAATATCTTTCTTCAGATCATCCCCTTTGAATCTTTCCTAATATGACCAAATTCTAGGATCAAACATTAAGAGTGTTCCATATTTTAGTTGGGATGGCCCTATTATTACCATTGAGCATATTAAAAACATAGAAAACTTTTGCAACATTCATAATATCACCCAAGAAAATGTGGCCATTAGGTTATTGGCTTTGTCTTTCAAGGGAAAAGTCTTGGATTGTTATGGAACCCTACCTCAAAATTCCATTGGTTCATGGGATAAATTATGAGATCTATTGACTAAGAGGTTTGGGGAGAAAAGTGACTATTTATCCTTAGCTGAGCAATTGACAACTATTAAGAGGGCACCTCATGAATTCATGCAAGATTTTAACACTAGATCCAAGAGGAGGGCCATTGAAGAAGCTCAAGGGGCCAATGAAGGACTTGTTTTAATACATGCATCATCTCCAATAGTGAGTGTGCCTAATATAGCTCCTAAAGTATAAGAAAATCATAAATTTGTAAACATGAAGTTAGCTCCTACATCTCCTCCCCCACAAGTTAAATCACAAAGTACTAGTGCTCCCAAAGATATTCCTAAGGTAAGTAATCCTTCCATCAATGTGGTGGAATAGATGAAGAAGCTTCACATGAATATCTCATTTTGGGACTCTTTGATAATACCATGGTAGAGATATATACACAAAAAGGAATTACATGGATTGGGTAAGCAAGCTAGCCTACCTAGAAGTAATAATGTGGTTTTAGTTAATGGAGCTCAATCTATTGATGGTCAAGTAAAAAAGAATGAGAAATATCCTCATTTATATCTATCTATAATCATTAGTGATTTTGTGGTTAAAAATTGTATCATAGATAGTGGGGATAGTAATTTAGTCATGCCCAAATGTATAGCAGATAAAGTAGGCCTCAAATATGAGCTAATGACTATGAGAGTCTTGTAATTGAATGCATCACCAGCCAAGACTGTGGGCATAGTGAAAGACTTGAATTTAATCCTTAATGCTTGTACCAATTTTTTATATTCATCATGATGTAGTGGTGGTAGATTTACCATCATACTTTTCACATTACCTGTCAAGAGATTTTACAGCTAAGATAGGTGGGTATTTGGTAGCTAATTGGTCCTACATGATGTTTAGTACAAAGTATGGAACTAAGTTGAAGTTTGAGTCAAAACCTATACATAAAAATAACTTAGAGCCATACTCACCTAAGGTGGAAAATGTTAACTATGCCATCATTGATGAAGAGGAACATCACACTGGCCAATCTCCGTCATCTTCCATTGAAGGAGTTTCTGATTTGTTCATAGATGAATGGGGAAATGAACATTATGAGCATGACCCTTAAAATTTTATTGGATAATATGGTCTTGGGGTGTACCATATACATGAGAAGGACTCTTTCATACCCAATATAGTAAACCAAGTGAAGATGTGAATGGTTTATGACAGCTCTTCTATGATGGGTCTAGAAGCAAGATTAAAGCAGGTGATGGAGTAATGTTGGTTTCACCTTCTCAAGAAAGGTAATATTCAACCTTTAGATTCCAATTCTAATGCACTTTCAATGTGGAAAAATATGAATCCATTTTTCATGGTCTTGAATGGGCTATAAAGAGGGGAGTTAAAGAGCTTCAAGTATATGAAGATAGTGAGCTTGTTGTGAATCAAGTTAGAGGGAATAATTTGACAAAGAACTCTTTTCTCAAGTCTTACAAGCCTAGATTTTGGGATCTTGTGAATAATTTCAAATCCTTCAATATCACATCCATCCCAAGGGAGGATGACAATTATGTTGATAGGTTGGCATCTATTAGAGCTTAGTTTGATGTTCCAAGATGTATAAAGGAAGACAAAAACCAACCTCATCTAAAAGTGATTATTAGGCCCTCCATACCAGATAATGTCACCAATTGGTAGGTCTTTGAGAGTGACCTAAAAATATCCCCTTTTCTATAAGAGGAGGCTGATTTCTCTACAAAAAATCAGTCCAAGCTTTAACAACAATATGGAGGACAGATTGTCCAATTGAAGTCTAACAATCTTCCCAAAGTCCTAGTGACTCTTGAAAGCATATTTAATGAGGATGACTAGATAAATAAGGAGAAGGTAAGAATGTATACAAAGCAAGAGAATTATAAAAGGGTATAAATCTTCAAAGACAAGCTACTTTCACTTGGAAAGGTATTCACTATTCAAGAGAAGCATGATTTCATTGAGCTATGCAAGGAATTTTGTGATGTTTTTGCATTGGAGTGTAGTGACTTGATGGGTTTTGATCAATTATTATCTCAACACACAATAGAGCTAGATGAAAATGCCAAGCCTATAAATCAAAGGCAAAGGCTGATTATTCCTAAGGTTGAACCCCTCATGAAGAAAGAACTCACCAAGTTGATTGAGTCTAGAATCATCTTTCCTATAAAGCATTCTTCTTGGTTGGCCAAATTAGTCCCTATTATAAATAAGAATGTAGATATCAGGTTGTGTGTGGACTTTAGGGACTTGAATAGAGTCTATTTTAAATATCATTATCCCCTCCCTTCTATGGATCAAATTCTACATGTTGTGGTAGGTAGTGAGAGGTTTTCTCTCCTAGATGAGTATTTCGGGTACAATCAGATTTTGGTGAAAGAAAGTGACCAATACAAGACAAAATTCACTACTAAATTGGGTACATATACCTATATTAAAATTAATTTTCAATTATCAAATTCTAGGGCTAATTTTCAATGTGCAATGGATATGGTTTTTCAAGGACTAATCAGTCACATTGTATTGGTATATCTTGATGATGTGATAATTTTCTCCAAGGATGCAAATGATCACTTGAAGTACCTAAGGAAAATTTTTGATGTGTAGATATTTTATGATCTCTCTAAACCCAATGAAGTGTGTGTTTTTTGTTCATGAAGGCAAACTCCTAAGACATTTTGTCTCCAAGAAGGGTTTATCCATTGATTCCAAAAGGGTGAATGCCATCTTTGCATTGTCTTTGCCTAAACCTAGGAAAGGTTTGAAAAGTTTGTTTGGTAAGATAAATTTATTAAGGAGATTCATTTCTAACTTTTCTAACTTGGTCAAGCCTCTAACATCCATGATAAGGAAGGATGAAGTGTTCAATTGGATAGGAAGAAGAAAGGAAAGTTTTGAAGAAATCAAACAAGCCATTGCCCAAGCTCTTACTCTTGCAAGTCCAATTTTTTCCAAGCATTTCAATTTGTATAATTTTGTGAATGAAGAGGTAATATATAACATTATAACTCAAGAAAATGATGAGAACTATGAATAGCCTATTGCCTTCTTTATCCAAGGTTTAGAAGGTTATGAGATAAGATACACTTATGTTGAAAAACAAGTGCTTTCAGTTATTATGAGCTTAAAGAAGTTTAGACGAATGCTATAAAATAAAAATATTTATATACTTCAACCTCATCCTACTGTCAAATTCTTTTATTTATTAGAGATTTGAATGAGAAAAGGGCAGGTTGTATCACCAAAGTGATGGAGTGTGATGTGGAAATCAAGACAACCAAGCTAGTGAAGGGAAAAGGGTTATGTGAACACCTTGCCTCAGATTTGAAGGACCAAAGGGAAGTTTTTTTGGCACTCCATGATGAACCTATAGTAGTTTTACCTTCATCCATGAGGATTTAGACACAAGACATGATCCATTTCCTTCAAACCAGTTAGTGTCCACAAGGTCTTGATAGGGCTAGAAGAAGTTATATTAGGTTACAATCTATTCCATATGTACTTGTTGATGGAGTGATATTTAAGGACTTTTAAATTAGTCTATTGAGGTCTCTTTATTTGGATCAAATTAATAAATTAATATTTGAATTCCATGATGGACCAACTGGTGGTGATTTTGCTTTGAGAACTATAGCTGCTAAGATTATGAGGGCTGGATTCTTTTGGCCTAGCTTCTTTAAATAAACACATGCTTGGGTAAGAAAATTCCAAAAGTGTGCTCTTTTTTATGGAAAATAAAAGCTAGCTATATTGCCTCTTCATCCAACCCAAGTTGAGTAACCCTTCATGCAACGCGGATTGGATTTTATAGGCCAAATCAATCCACCTTCTAGTGCTAGTCACAAGTGGGTGTTGACTACCACTGAATACTTTACAAGATGGTTAGAGGTTATAGCCCTTAAGGAGCCAAATGAAAACTCAATCCTAGATTTCTATGAAGGTATAGTAACAAGGTTTGTAGCTCCTTAAACAATTATCTCAGATAATGTATTAAATTTTATAGGTTAAAGGACAAGTGAATGGGCTTTAAACCATGGCATCTATATTATAACCTCCTCAAACTATTATCCCCAAGGGAATGGACTAGCTAAGTCCACAGACGAGAATCTAATTAGGATCATAAAGAGGATTTAACACTCCAAGTTGAAGACAACCCTTTTGGCTGATATGATCACCCCAAGGAGAGCAATTAGAAACTCATCATACAGACTTGTCTATGAAAGAGAGGTTGGATTAAATTTTTCATTTGAGTTACCATCTTTAGACCTCACCTATCAGCTACAATTGATGTAGAATGAAAGCATGGAAGTCTAGTTATGTGAGTTGATGGAGCTTAAGGAGATAAGAGATCAAGATATGCAAACTATGACCACTCACCAAGATCAAAAAAAAATATTTTGACAAGAAATCCATGCCAAGGAGTTTATAGGAAGGAGACAATGTCCTACAAAGGGATGAAGATAGGGCCAAACCTAGAAAACACATAAAGTTTAATGCTTTGTGGAGTGGCCCATATGTGATCACTCAATGCAAGTCACACAATGCTTTCCAACTCTCAAGGTTGTATGGAGAGGAGCTTCATATCCTATTCAATGTGATACACATCAAACATTTCTGCTAAGGTCCTCATCTTCCCTTGTACATAGCTTTTTGTTTTGCCTTCTGTTCCCTCAATGCTTATGTATAAATGAGAGTTTTTTTTGTCTTGTTTTGTGTTGTCTTTGCTTGGTCTTGTTGTGTTCGGTGTGGTGTGTTTTCTTGTATTTTTATTTATCATGTCCTTCTTGGTCATCTTTAAGAATCCATTCACTCCATTGACCCTTGGTTGGATAAGGCTACTAATCTCTAACATAGGCAAGCATGTTACCCCTACGAGTTTCTAAAAGTGTTGACCAAATTTAATTTTGATTCAACCCATACATTTATAAGATTTGTATAATTTTATTCATGTCCTATAATGGGTTTCATATTGATCTAAATCTTTACTTATCCCTTGCCTACCCTTGGTCCAATGTCTAGCCCCTTGTACTAGTCAAGTCAATGCAAGTCAAACCTAGTCAAATAGGGTAAAACCTAGTCAAAAGTATATATTATGTTTATTTAATCCTAATGTGGTTTTGAATATGATTTAAGATCTTTATAGGTCATTTAATTTCTTTTACCGTGTTCAATATGTCAAAAATGCCTTATGGGAACACCTTTTAGCTAAAAAAGAGGACTTGTATGGATGGGTAAAGATACCAACTTGTCATAAATCTATGGTTAATGTGGGAGATGTTATAGAATTTTATAATCTAGAATATGATAGTCCAAGAATCAGTTATGCTCAGAGAAGAGATTTTTTCCCTTATTTTTAGGTCCTTTTGGGCACTTGTACATAATGGATCATCTCACTTGCAAGTAGAAACATTATTTATGTGTCTCTTCACCTCCCAAAATCCATATAATTGTTTATTTTTCAGATAACTCATATAAAAGATCATTTCTTACTCCTTTTTCTGCCTTCTTGGCTTGGAAAGCAAATAGAAGGCAACTTCAAGCACTTGGTATGGACCGTACAGGTGGAATTGGGAGTTGTACTTCTAAAAGTGGATGGTACTCTGAGTGAACTTCATTTTCATAATAATAAATTTCAATTTTGTGCCTACTCCTTTATGAACAATGGTTAACACTCCATGCAACATTTTATGGACTTACAGTCATGAGGGGCTCTCCTTTTGAGCATGTTTGAGATTTTCTTGTTTTAGATTGATGAGTTTATGTGTTACAAATTTTCCTACATATTTTTCAGGACATAACCATGCTTATTCTCGTTTTTAAAATCTCAAGTACTTGGGAGATCCCTTCTAGGCTTGTACATGCTTGCAAAATGCCTAGTTTGCATCAACAATCATCACAGTTGCCTTGAAAATGATTTATCCATGTTGGAAAGAGTGTTTTGATGTTGTTTTGGGGATAATATTAATTATTTTAATGTATGGAATAATTCAAATTTTTCTTATGGTGCTTGGAAGGCCTTTCCTTGTATTTTCTTCCTTCTTCATGTTCTCCTTGCATAGTACAATCATAAAATTTCACCTACTAGAGCATGCTGACATCACTAATGAAATGTGGAGGTTTTGATATGGTAATTCAATCTTTTGGGTCTTCTTGAATGCATTGGAGTTTTAGGGAAAGTCATGTGTCACAAATTAGCATACTTGGAATGTGGTGTTAGTCATGCATGTGTTTAGAGAGCAATCATCTACAATTAGTGTTACAAGATGCCAAAAATACATTGAAAGGGTGTTTGAAAATTGATCATATCCATTTTGGTTTTCCTTTTTATTTTCTAGGTCCTAACAAATCACTTGATGGTGCTAGGTTGACAAGAGAGTCTCAAATCAATTAATGGAGAAGTTAGATTGTATTCAGACCATTTTGCTCAAAAATGACCAAAATAGAGGCCTTAGGGTTTTTGATAACCCTCTTAGATTGAATTTATAAAAGGTTTTGAACCCTAAAATTAAATGAGTATGTGGTCCCTATATCAATCAAATGATCTACCATGTTTTGAGAATAAAGAGTGAAGGGAGACCTAGGTTCAAGAAGATCAAAATCATCCAAAAACATACTAAAGTTAGTTAGTGAAGTCCACAGGATTTTGAAGGAGTTTTCACCTTGAAACACCTATGGAGAGTCCTAAGGTATGCCGAGGGAGTGGAAAGTTTTCAAAATTGTCTAAAAGTTACCCCTAATAAAATTGGTCATGAGGGAAGATATATCTAGGTGTAATGACATACTAGGCATGTACCCTATCAGTACAATAGGGTAAAGTTGCACATATAGCTAGGTCATTAGGTAGTGGTCATATTTTCAAGTTTGAAACTATTTCAGAGATTTAAATACAAGTGAAATTAAATGGTTAAGAAACTTTTTTGATTTGGATAAGATATTCAATCCTCAAGGGAGTTTCAAGAATTCCATGGAGACCTATAGCCCCTATAAAGACTGAGATAGAGGTCATAGCAAAATCAAAGATTGAGCTAGGACTATGATGGTTTTAACCATATAGGGTGGATCAAATATGATCATCATGTTGAGAGCTTAAATAATAATCTTATGAAGGGCCCATATACCCTATGTCCCTAATCAAACCTATAAATTTTCACCTACAACCAAGCAATGGAGACTGTGGCTGGTAGTGGGAGGTGATAAGCATTGGAAGTGCTAGTAGGGTCTAAGATCCAAAGGGAATGACTTAAAAATGACCATGAAAAGGGAGTATATTAGGTAAATAGAGTCCTTATCACTTTGATAATACCTCCAAAGGAAGACATCTAAAAAATAATAACCCTTTTCACTATCACCTACAGGTAGGGTCCTAGTTTGGAAAAGACAAGTTATAAGTTTGACTTCCTGGGAAGGAAAAGAGGATTTCAAAAAATGTAACATGATTCCATGGCATAAAATAAATTTAATTAATCTCTCAATACACTCCCAAGCTACCCAAGGACCTTTCTCTCTTGACAAAATGGACTTAGTCTGTATAGGTAGGTTAAGAGAACCCTTGGCTTAAGGGGTAAACATAAGATTTCACTAATAAGAAAGGTTTTAGTTGATTAAAAGTATTAACTAAGCATGAAATGAGAATGGAGATCATGTATCAACAGCTTAAAATCTTTAAGGATGTTTGGGAGAAGTACCTACAAGGAGGTTTGGTCAAAAGTATGAAAAAATAAGGTTTTTTCCCCCTTTTTGAGGAAATTGAGATGGTTAGACCGCCTAAGCCTAGAATTTGACAAAATAATTTGGTAAAATTGGTAACTATGACCTTTTTGAGACTCAAAATTATTAATTTTACACAAAAAAATAGGGATAATACTCTCTATTTTTATTTATATGTAAGGTGCTCCCTACAAGCACAAGAATGGTAGTTTTAGGGAAAAGTGAGGAATGGTGAACTAGAAGGAAATATAACCATTAAATAAGGTTTGAATAGGTGGGGGAAACATGGAGGAACATAAAAAACAAACCTGGAAATTTTTTATTCAAACAAGGTGGTTTGGACAAGAAGTCTGCAGGCAGACCTAATGAGGAGATATGCAAATCTAGCTCCAAATGTAAAGCCATTGCAAGTTCTAACCATTTCCAATAATTATAGTGTTTTGGATAGTGACTATGGGAGTGGAAATGATTTTTTTAAGCTATGATAGTTCATATTGTGTGGAAACATTAGTCATGTAATTCAAAAATGCAGGCATGCTCATTAGCAAGGTGAAGGCGTTGTCCCAAAGCAGGGGCCATTTCCATTTATAGGTCTTTGTGAGCTATCCCATATATGGGAGTATTTTTATAGGGTAAACATAGAGGTGATACAACCTTATTTTTATAGGTAAACTCCACAATAATTCTTTTTTTGCCCAAGTTATGCTCAAACCCTCACAAAAATCATGAAGATAACTCAAAGGTCAACTTTAGTCGCTCATATCTCTCATAACCCTTTGCATTGTAGGATAAGATATTCAAGGAAGTTTAAGGTGCTAATTAATAATATATAAGTGGAATTCTATCAGAATTTCAATTTTGAAACTTTATGAACAAAAGACAAAAGACCCCTCTAAAACCCTTGTAAACCCTCATAAAGAGCTAACTAGAGAGATATTGAAACTTGAGCACCTAGATGCAATGGAGGTGACATGGAACCACTTAGATGATATAGGGGACTATCTATGTATTCCATACATGTGACTTAGGTGTACAAATTTGTACGAAACATGACAAAACAAGGTTGTTATTTTCCTTTTTGTGTGTTTTGTAGGCATGGTAAACTCCCAAGAGACCAAATCAACTTTGGAGGGAAGACTAGGACTTGTTATAAGTCCTCATGATAATTAGGTCAGGTATCTAAACTCCTAATTTTACTCACCAGATCTCTTATTTCAGCTAATCTAGTGAGCTAGCTAGTGAACACCTAGGGAAAGTGATCAAAATTAACTAGGGAGGCCTTTTAAAGATTTTTTTTATTGAAACTGATGATATGGACACTTTTGATAAGTGTCATCCCTCCTTGTGCATGGATAAGTTTGCAAAATTGGAAGTTTTTTGGCACCAAGTGTGGAAGATACATGGAAAGGAGGCATTTTGAAACTACCAAGTATGATTGTGCATGGCTAAAGGAATAGGAATGGTCAAGGGATAATCCAATTCATGTGAGGGATTGTAACCCCTCCTACTCAAGACCATCATCAGATCTGACCATATGTAGTGATAAGGTAGTTTGGGAAAGCAAATCATGAAGGCAGTTTTCTATGCCAAGTCTAAAGATTTTGTCACACTTTTCATAATTCTTATGACTTGTTTTGGACAAGTATACCTCCAGACATGGAATGGCTTGCCAACGCCTCTTCCATACCTAATTTTAAATAGTTTCCTCAAGTTGACACATGTCCAAGTGACCTTTGGACTTCCCTTGCTTGATTATCCTCTCAAGGCTATAAATATGCATTCTCTTGGTTCTTTTGAGAAGCCTCCATCAGTTAATGGGGAAAATCTAACCAAAATTGTATTTGAAAGACTCTTGATGAAATATAAAAGTGATGTTTCCACTCACATATTGTGTTATTGAGTATATATTTGAATCTTGTTTATATTGTCTAGTGAAAGGGTTGTTTTACTAGCATGTCAATCTTCGTCATCTACCAATGTGCAAAAAGGGATGTTGTTGAAGGTCCTTATTAGTATTCTTTCCTAAGTGTATAGGTGTCTTAGAAGTGGTTTATGTTTTTATTCCATTCATGGAATCAACTGTCACCCTCCTAAGTGTCAAGTACCTTCTTGGATCTAACTTATGAAATACTAATGTGACATTACAATCTATGTCATGAGTTTGTGTGAGATAGTATTGTTTTCCTTTAAGTAGTGGATTTTTAGTCAAGTATCAGGATAATACATATTCGTGCATCACCATCTTTGGTTTCCTTAGTTATTTTCCCAATCCCTTTTCATCTACAAGTTAAAAGACAAAGAAGAGCTTCAAAGAGTGCATCAAGGGGAGCTAGCCCCTCATCTAGCGATTCATTTCTCAATATTGTCACCCATAGAAAGAGAAATGTCTCCATCGTGCCACTTGGATGAGGAGAATTATGCATCTCCTCAGAGGTGCAAATCCAAGTGTCAACAGTACCCCTAAGGGCATGTACTTAGAGAGATTGAGTCTCAATGGGTTCCTACAAGAGGTAAAGCATTAGTATTTGATAAAAGTTAAAAATATTATGTGTATACATATTCCCCACTTGAAGCTCATCACATGTCACTAAGGTGTAATAAATGATGGTGCTTCGAGAAAAAACATAGTAACACACAATGTTGATGCTTAAAAAAAATGATAGTATTTTAAAGCATAAAATAACTGAATGTAAATGATTGAAAGGGAAACTAATCTAAAAATTAAATATAATACATAACTTGACTTACCTTTATCACAAGATGGTTTTTTGTTGTGTTGTAAGTTTTGATTGTGTAGGGTGTAGAGACTGCTTTTGACAAACTTAAGAATATAAAACTAAATATCAAAAGCAAACAAATATAATAAAAGCCAAAATAGCTAGTGCTACGAGGATGAGATGTACTTGGGAAATTTGGCAAGCTAGGATGATAGGTGATATGTTAGACCAAATGACCAAGTAAAAAAAACAAGAGTAAATGGGGTGATAAAAAATCCAAAGCTACTAAAGACCAAAAAACTCAAACAAGCTATCCTTAAGTAAGAAAGGCAAACTCACAAAATCAAACCAAGGATACATGTCAAACAAGATGGTCAAGTAAATTAAAATCAATATGTAAAAGACTATACAAATTAGTAAAATAAAATTGATGAGTGAGCAGTAACAATCCACATCTTACTCAATAATGTAAAAAAAGGATGCATAAAATGGAAAACATTGATGAGTGAGAAGTAACAAGCCAACCACACTCAATAATGGAAAAAGGGTATGAACTTAGGTGTCTGTAACATCGGGATAGTAAAATAATGAAAAATGGTAAAAGGAAAGTAAAGTAAGTGCATAGAATGTAAAATGATGGTGAAAAAGAAAGATGAATCCATAGTTGCTCGAGCATGTTTTTTTTACTCTAAGGATAAATAAAAATAAAACAAATTAGTACTATCATGTTTTTAAGAGGTGAAGAAGAAGGAATTAAAGAATAAGGTAAAATAGATTTGGAATCATAATTTCTATATCAAGGGGTCAAATGAAATGGGTAGAGGGGAGAATGAAGGAAAAACCAAGGTATAAGACCTCTTTATTGAAGTCAAGACACTCAAATTATATTTTTTAAAACAAGAGGACTGTGAGCCTTAAGGACTATGAAAAACATCTCTTAGACACATAAATCTTGGATCAACAAATGGAGTATATAGATGATCCCATGAAGGATATATGCATGAAAATTAAAATGGACTTAGCTCCCCATGATGTGTTCCCCATTATTTAGGACCCACTATAGAGATGTTAATCTACAACAAAGACTGAATACTTGCATGAAAAAGCAGGTAGTACCATAGACTTTTTTTAAATACCCTAGTCCAATTTATTGGTTTATCATACCCCAAAGGACCTTGGCTCTATTTGAGGCCAATTGTGTTAAGTTGTGGAGCTAAAAGCTTCACCAAGATGCTAATCAGGGAGTTGCTAAGTTCAGTCAGTAACCAGCCTCAGCAGTATTGCCGATGTCAGTCAGGCAGGGACCAGGGATCGACCGACATCAGTCAGGAGCAGATGGATAGAAACCGACGTCGGTCACCTGTGCATGTGCATGCACTTGCATGTGTTTCAAAAATGCATTTCCAGAATTAGACTCGTCTAATTTTAAGAGGTCTCAGAGTGTTTGCATGTTGAAGACTAATTTAAGTCTCCAGTCTGTGTTTCTAATTATTGTAATTAGAGGTCTAATTATTGTATGCATGGGATCTTATTTAAAGACCTATGAGGCATGCATTGTAATTAAGGTAAGTAAAACATTAAATCAAGAAAGCAAGGTCAAAGGAGATCTGCAAGGTGTAAGGTCAAGGAGATCAGCGAAAGCTATCAAGGAGGGGATAACAACTCAGGCTGTTGAGTTAGTTGTGGTTGAGAGAGAAAGAAAGAACTTTGAGGGAAAATTACTGAAAGTCTTAAGGTGTGGGAAGCCTTAGAGGTGGAAGAAGATTGTGGCACTTCTTTATTGTATTTCCTTCTGAAGATTATTTAATACAAGATTGTGTATTGTCTCTCAAATTTTGTGTTGTTTTTTATTCTAGTTACTTATTGTTTCTAGTTTAATTTCGCGTTTAGTTGCTTGGTAATCAGTTGTGCTTCCACGGGTTCCTAACAGTTGGTATCAGAGCTAAGGTTGCAGGGATCAGGTTATTGTTTGATTACAGGTCATTCTCAAGGGTTTCTAATTGAGTGGGAGTACAACAATGGCAGAAAAAAGTAAGCTACGAATGGAAAAGTTCAACGGCAAGAATTATCAACATTGGAGGATACAGATAGAAGATTATCTATATCAGAAAGATTTGTACTTACCGTTGGGTGGGGTTACATGCAAACCCATAGATATGAAGGATGAAGAATGGAGTGTTCTTGATTAGAAGGCTCTCGGATCCATAAGGTTGAGCCTTGCATCATCTGTGATTTCCAACTTATCACAGTGTAAGACAAGGAAAGAGTTGATAGAATCTTTGGCAAATTTATATGAAAAGCCCTCAGCTTCTAATAAGGTATTTCTTATGAAGCAGTTATTTACTTTACAAATGCAGGAAGGTGGATCGGTATATACTCATCTTAGTGATTTCCATGGTTTGGTAAACCAGTTAGCTTCAGTCAATATTGTTTTTGATGATGAAGTAAAGGCTCTCTTAATTTTATGCTCTTTACCTAAAAGTTGGGATAGTTTGGTAATGGCAGTAAGTAATTCTGTGTCTGCTTCTAAAATCTTAAAAGTTGATGATGTTGTGAGTGTAATCTTGAATGAAGAAACACGCAGGAAAAGCACAGGTGAATCATTAGGGAATGCTCTAAGTGATAAAAGTAGGGGAAGGCAAAGAGAGAAGGTCGAGCAAGGGAAATCAACGTCAAAGATGGAAAGGAGATCCAAATCTAGAAATGGAGGTATCACCTACTAGTTTTGTGGAAAGAGAGGACACACAAAGAAAGATTGTTGGTTGAAGGATAAAGAAAATCAACATGAAGGTAATGAAGAAGCAAAAGATGCAGGTATTGTTGCACAGGATGCTCTCATACTTTCTTTGGATAGTCAGTTAGAATCATGGGTTTTAGATTCTGGTGCTTCTTTTCATGCAAGCCCAAATAGAGATTTGTTCCATGAGTATGTCCAGGGAGACTTTGGAGAGCTTTATTTAGGGGATGGTACGCCTTGTCAAATGGTTTGCAAAGGGAAAGTGCAGCTGAAATTGCAAATGGGCAACACATGGGTGTTGAAGGAGGTTATGCATGTCCCAGTTTTGAAGCAGAGTTTAGTTTCTGTAGGAAAGTTGGGTGATGAGGGATGCATAGTAACCCTCATAGCGGACTCTTGGAAGGTTACCAAGGGTGCACTTGTTTTAGCAAGAGGTAAGAAAGTAGGTACTCTTTATCTATCTACTTGTATTACTAATTCTACTTCTGGTTTATCTACTTCAGCTGTAGATTCGAAGATGTGGCTTAGTAGGCTTGGTCACATGAATAAGAAGGGAATGGACGTTCTTGAGTCAAAGGGTATGAGTTCAGATTTGGAGGGCATAGATTGAGTTCATTGTAGGAAAAGGAAATTTGATGTTTTTGACAGGAACAAGGAAGCCTTGGTGTTTATGGAGGAGATGATGGACAGAGATCAGTCACAGGGGCTTAATAATTCTAAGCAAGGTAGTATGGATAGGGTTTTGATCCAAGATGAGCTCGCAGATAAAGAAGTCATCACTTATAGGAAAACATAGGTACCAACATCGGTCACATGGAACCGACATCAATCAGGCAGATACCGACGTCGGTCATGTGAAGACCAGTAGAGTCGGTAGTGTCAGGCAGGTGGAACTGACGTCGATCAGGTAGGAACCGATGTTGGTAGTAGGTCAGTCACATGGAACTGATGTCGGTCGGGTGTAGACTGAGAGATGGCCAATATCGGTCATTGGAATGGATGTTGGGCGGACAACAAGCTATCAAGAAGTCTCAAACGCCCATATGGAGGACTAAAAGGGTAAGTGGACCTCATATTCGTTGTTCACCTTCTTTATATTACTTATTGCTTACTGATGGTCAAGAACGAGGAAGATGTGAAGAGGTAATGCAGGTAGAATCTAGGAAACAATGGGAGCATGACATGAATTCTTAAGAAGAGAACCAAGTGGGAGATTTGGTAGAGTTGTCAGCCGGGATAAAAGCACTAATAGAGGAATGGATTCCCAGGTTAGAGAAGAGAGTGGATGGACATGTGAGACAGAAGGCCAGGGTCTATGGTCTTGAGCAAGCTGCAGGACAATGGAGGTTTAACCATTGTGTTTATTTTTACCAGGTTGGATAATATTAGCTACATTATCATGTTACTATATTGTGTGCTTGTTGCAGGGTTACACATGCAGGGAGTTTTTGAGCTAAAGGTAAAGATAGTTCAGAGGTATGTCATGAAGAATTTGGGAGCAGTGAAATTCTTTGGCATGAGAGACATGGAAGATCACAGGTTGATTTTGTCTCTAGTGGGAGCTGATGTGAAGAAGGTGTTGGCGGGGTTCAATACGTAGGATGCAGAACTGGTATGCACACCAAGGGCTGGACAATTCAAGCTGAGCTTAGAATAGTGTTCGAAATCACATAAGGTCTAGTGTAGACCTAAGTTTTCCCAAGCAGTGGGAGTTGTCAAAGAGTTCAGATATGGCAGGGGACTTGGATGACAGGTATAACATCACAAGATGTGTGGTGGTTGGTCTTCGAAATTGAGCTTGAAGATGGAGGTGCCTGAGATGGTTAGTGGAGGTTGTTGTACAGGTACAGGTGCAGCTATTTATCTCCAAGTGGGAGATTGTTAAGTTGTGGAGCTAAAAGCTTCACCAGGATGCTAATCAGGGATTTGATGAGTTCAGTTAGTAACTAGCATTATTAGTATTGCCGATGTCAATCAGGCAGGGACCAGGGATCGGCCGACATTGGTCAGGAGCAGATAGACATAAATCGACGTCGGTCACCTGTGCGTGTGCATGCAGTTGCATGTGTTTCCAGAATTAGACTCATCTAATTTTAAGAGGTCTGAGAGTGTTTGAAAGTTGAAGACTAATTTAACTCTTGAGTCTGTGTTTCTAATTATTGTAATTAGAGGTCTAATTATTGTATGCATGGGATCCTATTTAAAGACCCATGAGGCATGTATTGTAATTAAGGCAAGTAAAGCATTGAAGCAAGAAATCAAGGTCAAGGAGATCAACTGAAGCTATCAAGGAGGGGATAACAACTCAGGTTGTTGAGTTAGTTGTGGTTGAGAGAGAAAGAGAGAACTTTGAGGGAAGATTACTGAAAGTCTTAAGGTGTGGGAAGCCTTAGAGGTGGAAGAAGACTGTGGCACTTCTTTATTGTATTTCATTCTGAAGATTATTTAATACAAGATTGTGTATTGTCTCTCAAATTCTATGTTGTTTCTGATTCTAGTTACTTATTGTTTCTGGTTTAATTCTGCATTTAGTTGCTTGGTAATCAGTTGTGCTTCCACGGGTTCCTAACAAATTGTGGAGTTTGAGCTTCGATTAGAGATAGGAGATGTACTTTTAATCACATATTTTAGTGTGATTTTGACTTTTGATATTTGTATGGTGCCTTTTAAATATCATTTCTTTTTGTGTTCAAATTATTTGGCTTTTAACTTTCCTGAAGGCTTTTTCTATTCCTTCTCCATATGGATTTGGAAAACTAAACATGGGTGATAAATATGACTTTCATTTCAATACTTGGGATAAAGTTTCTAAAAGAGAGAACATTAAAGAGAATGGGGTCTAAGAGTCTGGTAAATATAGGTGAAATAAAAGTGCTATATTAACTTTGATCTTGTTTTATCCAATGCAGATATGAAAGGAAGGAGAAATTAAGAGGAGTGACACATGGAACAATTTGAATTACTTCAAATCACAAAAAATGTGACAAACGGAAAAAAGGGATACAATGATAGTAAAATGTGATTTCTTATCATAAGAAAGAGGTAAGTGGAAGAAAACATGCTAACATAGATTCTTGTGTAAATTACATATAGCAAGATAAGAAAAAGCTAAATTTGAGAACAAGGATCAAGAATATGAAAAGGTGGTAACTACAAGAGATAGTAAACAAGGTGGCTTGTTTCAAGAAGAAGACATGGGGTAGACATATATGCAAATTTTCAAGTAATATGAGGATTATGAGAAGACAAAACTCTTAATAAGACAAGCCCAAGATATTGAAGAGTAGGTATGTGTTCAGAGGCATCACTACCAAGAGAATCTAGACCATGATAGAGAACTTTATGATGACTATGAGTCTTTTGAAGATGAATTGAAGTTTGGTTCTAAAATCACATGTGAAGCTGCTCCTACCAACACCAAGAAGGATTTTGAACAAGAAACATTACTAAAGAGCTATGACACAACACTAATTGAGGGATTTGAAGAGAATGTAACAAATGCAAAGGATAATGAGGCCTTTCAAGAAGATATAGCCTTTCAACAAGTTTTTCCATTCATAGATATGCAAATCTAATATGGTGAGATAAAGGGAAGTAGTATAAAGCATGTTTTCAATGTCAATAATATTTCATCTACTTTGGAGACTTATTTTAGATGATTCCATCAAATGACATGACAAGCCAAAGAGAAAAAAAGAACCATGGGTACTACATCCAAAAGCAAGCGATCTTGGCATCCTCATTCATATCATGAAGAAAGAGAATCAAGGTAATTTTATTTTAATCCAGGAAGAGAGGTATGCCTTTTTAGATGTACATAATCAATTTTCTTGTTGTTGTGTCTTATTTTCTTTAAGTGCTTAGTAGCACAAGTGTGCATTTGACTTATGTGTTTTTTTGGTCTTATTGTGTGTTGTCTCTACTTCATGTGTTTTGAGGTCAATAATTTATCTTTTTAGTCAAGTCAAGGTTGGATCCTACTATTTTATATTGCATCTAACTCCCTTTGCCTAATATGAATGGAGGGGATAAGGCTACTGGTCCTTAATATAGGCAAGCATGTTACCCTTAGGAATTGCCAAAAATGTCGACCAAATTTGAATTTTAGTCAAATTGGGTCAAACCATATAGATTGAAACTTTTCACAAGTTCTCATATGTCTAATAGGGTCTCATGTGTGTCTAAATACCTTACCTATCCCTGCTCTAGCCTTGGTCTAAGTCCACCTTCCTTGTGTTTGTCTAGTCAATCAAAGTCAGCTTTGGTCATCTCTAGTCAAACATGGTCATAGGTGAAAATTATCTTAAAATTTTATTAATACGGTTATTTAGATGTCTTAAGGTGTTCCTAGGTCATAAATTTGTCCTTCACCATGTTTCATATGCAAAAAGTGTCTTTTGGTCATTTTTGGGTTTAGTAAATCACTTGTATGGACTTGTCAAGGGAGAAATTTGTCACCAAGATTTATTTCACTATGGATGAGGTCATAATATGTTAGGATGTCATCATATTTAGTTATAAAAGTAGTTTCATGCAGAAAGAGGTAGTTTTTCCTTAAAAATAGACCCTTAATGGCACTTATATGGACTTGAGAAGTCCACCTTCAACTAAAAATGTGGGAATATGTCTCTTCAAATCCTAATACCTATACCATGACTAGTGTGTAGATATGTCATCAGATAAATTAGTTTTTGATTCTTTTCTTCTTTCTTACTTTCACAAGCCAAGAAGGGTCAACATTGTATGCTTCGTACAAGCCATATAGTTTAAATTGGGAGGAGTGATCTTAGGGGTTGAAAGGGGTCTGAGTATAATTTAAATATATGGTAAGAAGTTTTAGTTTCATGGTTCCTCCTTTATGAATCATTGCTAAGAATCCAAGTAGCTTTTTATGCTTATTCATCCATGAGGGGTCCCTTTTTGAGCTAGTTTCATAATCTCTTGTTCGGTTTTGATAGTTTGGTTATTTTAAAATGTTTCTCAGGGATTCTTTATAGGTTTTCCATGGTTCTCTTGATTTTTTGTGTCTCAAGAGTTCAATATCCTCTTCTAGGCTTGTTCTTGGTCTAATTTCACCCTCATTGCTCTATACTCATAAATATGCACCTACAGGTGCCTTGGAGGAAGTTTTCCACCTTGAGATGAAGGCATTGAATGTTGTTTCATTTTTTTTAAACTTTGAAGGCGAATTTGATGATCAAGGTACAAATAATGGAGTAAGAATCATTAATTTTCCTTAAAATATCATATTTGCTACCTGTTAGCCACCTACAGGTGGTGCCAATAGAGTGTGAGGTACCTTTTGAGTTGTGAAACCATGATGAATCATTCTTTATAATATTGATATGATAAGGGGGATCACAACATACATGTCATAACAATCAAATTACTATGCAAAGTAGAGGGTTTACTTCAAATAAGTGATGATTGAGATATAGGTATTCTTTCTCTAAAATCATGAAATAGAGGCCCTGAGTATTTTATTGATTTTATGCAATGAGGATATGAAGTCTTTTGAAGGGTCCTAATATGCTCACCATGTAGTTCCTAAAAAAGATAGGGATCTCTCAAAAGGTTGTGAGAGAATGACCAATGGAAGGCAGTTAATGGGAACTCCAAGATTGCACTTTGATACACTGACCTCAATAAGTGTCATCTATAGGTTTTGACTTAAAAGTGACCTTTTCCATTAGAAGTCACAATTCTAAACATATTTGCTTGTTTGAGGAACCTTACCAACTATGAAAGTACATTAGTGATTTGAATGAGGTCTAAGATGCAACATCATATATAAGCACCCCCTATAGGTGTGTATGACTTATAAAACGCTATCTATAGCCAACTATGAGAAGGGTAGAGACTTCTATATTTCTAAGATAAAAAAGAGATCTTTATTAGTTAAAGTTGTAACCTAGCCCTAACATCATAATCAAATGCTTCCAATAGATTAGAGGGATTTTATGACTCAAAATCATAAAAAATAATATGATTTTCATGTTTTTACACCATACACTCATGCTTAGTCCATACAGATGACCTTAATAAGCACCTACAATAGGTTATAATATAGTCAACTCAAGCATGATGCCTTTTAATGTTTTGAGATCCCAAAAGTTGAGTTCAAGGTCAAGTGTTCATTTTATGGCAAGAGGAAATTCAAAGAAGATTTAAACTAATTATGAAAAAACTAATTTAGAGCCATCCCCACCTACAGGCAAGCCTAAAGGTTAGAGAAACATAGTCATGTTGGAAATATAGGCAGTGAGTTAAGAGTAAGGTTTCCTTGTTACTAGAAGAGGATATAATGGTGGAGTTTGGCATAGAAAAAGTGGAAAGTGACCTTAGGGGACTCTTAACAGGTTTACAAACACTATTTAAACCTTTCTTCATGACCAATGACTTATAGGGGTCATCTAAGTATGGTGTCTCAATCAAGATAATGGGTGACCTATTTATCAGCTAATATGCATAAAGAGGACCTAGTAAGGCATGGAATGGTTTTAAATAAGTGTAAAAAGCCATATAGACTTCAATAAGGTTCCTAATCATGTTTTCAAGTCTCTTTTAAAACATCATAATCTACAAGTAGGGGTGAATAGGGGTTGTCATAGTCTGAATAGTTTATAAACCCAGTCCTAAAAATCCAAGAGCATAGATGTTATTTGAGAGGTCTGGATGTTGGAGAGAGATTGGAGGAACTATATGTGATAGTTGAAAAACATATAGGTCTTTTAAAAAATCATATTTCAAAGAAAAGAGCTTCCAATTTCATCAAACATAGTCAATGTTTCAATACCTCTACACAGTCTGCCTTGTTAAAAGTCTGCTTCAAAAAATTATGGTTTTGAAGATCTTATACTTGGATCGAAGGGATAAAAATTGGTACAGAGCACCCTTAGGAGTTGGATAATCCCCTAAAACACTTTTATTAGCTTAAAAAAATAGGTAAATATGCCTCTATTCTATCTCATAGGCAGTGCACTTTTCAAGTGCACAAACCCTGTAAAACTTAAGAAATAGGCAAGAACATAGATCAAAAGTTGAAGGAACCTTGATATAAGATTGGTAGAGTTTGGAAAAACATATATAAATATGTTAAAACAATATTTAAGGCCTGAACATAAACAAGTTGATCCAAGCAACAAGAGTTGCAGGTAGGGCAGCTAGGGAAGGTGCAAGCCTAGCCTCAAATGAGATACCACTTTCAGTTTTAACCTTAGTGAAGCATTATAATGATTTGGATAATATTTATGGAGGTAAATATGATGTGTTTGAGCTATCTTAGAGGTGTTAAAGGTCATCAAAGATGTCTTAACCATCACGTTGCATGTAAAGCCTAGTAGGCCTAATGTGAGGCATAATAATCAAAAGTGGTCTTATCACTTTTTGGACTAAATGGGAAATATGACCATGTGAGACATGTTCCTTGGGATACACCAAAGGAGATTGAACCTTCAATTTGTATAAAATTTCATCAATAAGCCATTTCTTAGCTTGAAGATACTCAGACACTACAAAATGCATGGAAGAGGCAAAAGTGACCGTACAGAATGCATGGAAGAGGCACAAGTGACCGTACAGAATGCATGAAAGAGCCACATATGGAGGAGTTAAATGAGTTTAGGTACATTTGTCTTTTCTTTCCTTGTAGGAACTATGTCATGCCTGACTCTATTACTGTTATAACTCCCTCTCCTTGCTTGACATGTGTCTTAGTGACTCTTGAGCTTCCCTTTCTCTCTATCCTCTCACAATTTCTATGAATACTAGCCTTTTTGGATATTGTATGGATCTCTCCACCTGGGTATGTTGAATCCCTAACAAATTTTTTCCTTGAATTAATGAAGAATGTTTTTGTACCTCATTCAAGATTTCACGAAGTGCATGTTTTGGTTTTTGGTCTTGTGCAAGTGTATTTTGCTTATCTTCACATGTTACTCTTCCTAGTACATTGTGTGAATTGTAATATCTCTTTTACAGGTCAAAAATAATTATCTAATGTGGATTTTAGGTATAGTGAGTAACTTATTCATTAGTGTTTCTAGAAGACCTATTTTCTATGTCCCCCTAGCCTAAGCTCTCTTCAACACCCGATGCTTGAAACATTGATGTGGAAGAGGAGTGTTGAATTGGATGAAGTGTATGTGTGGGATTCTCTTTGGTTTCAAGTACATTGTAAGTGGTGTGAGTAGACCATATATTTGGTGTATCACCTCCCCTAGATTAGATTTATTTGCAGTTATCCTTCTCCCTTTTCACCCCCCAAAAATTAATAGTAGGTTTGATCTATAGTGGTACATCAAGGCAACTAGCCCTCATCTAGAGATCCACCTCAAACTTGGGTTACCCATAGCCCTGAGGTGGTTCCATTGTGCCACATTAATGAGGAGAGACTTGTCATCTCCTCCAAGGGTAAAAGTTTAAGTAACAACAGCGATTATTTTAATCCCTCAGACACCTGATCATTAGATAAAATCAGACTCCTAACATAGCTATTTCCATTATGCACTTATGTTGTATGCACAAATCCATGCATAAATATAATAAACAAAACTCTACAAACAACAATCATAAGATAACCCAATCCAAAATTAGTCATTCATTTAAGTTGAATGCACACTTTGGTTTGGCTTCATTTGTCATTATTGTTTAATATAAGCTCTTTAATCCACTCGTGGAACCAATGCCATCCAAATATACCCCTATGCTCATATGCACACTACTAGATATGTTAATGCTTATGCATCCACTAGGTTTTATTATTCTTAATACTTCAGCATAGATTATAATCCACCTGTGGAAATGTATAACCATGAGAAAACCCCTTACTGCATATACATACACATATACTTATAATTCTTATAAAGTTTACTGGTATTTGTTTTAATAATAAATTCACATCCTTGGTTTAAATAATCTATAATTATTATAAATAAGAATTGTTGAATTCTACCTTTTCCGTACTTCACTAAAGGGTGAAAAAGTTTAGAGAGAATCATTTAATTGTTAACATTAAAAATATTGACTAAACTTTCAATTAATCCAATTTAATCAATTTAAGAGCTTTCGGACATAAACATGTATGTACCAAAAAACTTAACCATTTACTTTTGCTTATAATTTGAGATGATTATTATAATTATATATATATATGAACTAAAATAACAATCTCAAAATTATATGTGTGTGTATTTGTGTAAGTTTTATTAAATAAGTTTGAAAATGACATAAGAATCTTTTAAGTAAAATATTTTTGAATAAATTTAAATATGACTAAATATTGGAAAATTGTATATATATATATAGGAAAGTGTTGCCATATTCTTATGGGTTTTATTAAATGAGTTATAAAATGACATCGAAATGTTTCAAGTTAAATGTTATTGAAAATATATATATATATTTTCAATAACATTTAACTTGAAACATTTCCATGTAATTTTATAACTCATTTAATAAAACCCATAAGAATATGGCAACATTTTCCTTATAATATCTCTTGCCATCTTTATAATGGTTCACAATTCTTTTTTATAGATAAATGATTTATTTGCCACCATGTGTCCAAGTATTTTTCTTTTTTAATAAAAGCTTTTCCATTTTAGTATTTTATATACATATTAAATTATTGTGTTCTAATATGTAATCCATAACTTGGAATGCAACGATCCAGGTTTGCTAAAAGGTTTAACAATCTTTTAAGTACGGCTTGCACAACCTACAACCAACTACAAGGAGGTCACCAATTTACGTAAAAGTTTGATAGCAGATAACTATATATAACACAAAAATCCAGTAATATTTACATTTTGTATTTATCCATAGATTCATGTAAGATTATTATGTTGATGTTATCCTTTGGCAGACTTAGACATAACTGTAACCTAACATCGAACGACACCATGTAAAAGCTGGTAACAAAAGAAATATACAATGACTCAAAAACATTATAGCAGGTAATACTTTGATGCCACATTGCTTCCTAAATGGTATATGCTCCATAAAATGGTTTTAATATTCTTACAAAGTAAATATGGAGAGCAGTACATTCCTAAAATTCATAGGAAGACATCATTATACCATCAATTACTGTAAGTCGCTTTATTACACAAATTATATAGGGCAAAATAAGAAAAGCCAGTTATATAATAAGCATAGTTTTTTTTACTGAAGTCACTATGCTACGGTATTTATTAAGCATGGTTGATTTTTATCAGAATTTTACTTTCCTCATACTTTTAAATTTATTCAGCTCGGTCAATACTTGAACTTCGACATCATAAAACAATGTCCTGCAACAATTAGCTAAGGATAATTAATTCTTTCCCATTTTGTTTACAGTGATTAGCTAAGAAAATACAACGATCTAATTCCTTTCCATTTTGTTTGCTCATAATGATGGATATAAAGTGATTCACATGGGTACCAAGCCCACCTAAGTATTTATGATGTTAATCATCATTTAGGAGGTATGTAGAAAGGATGCAGCGATTTGAATCATTTACTAGTTAGGATTTAACACATACCAAACAATTCATCCTCTGTATGGGAGTTGTGATATACATTTTTGAATTTGTATACAAAAACATATATATATATATATATATATATATAAACCCCAGTAAATTGACACATTTTTTTAATGCAGAGTATAAACGTATACCGATTTCAAATACAATGCGTACTTGAAAGCTCGAGTATACTCTTTTTTGCTTCTCTTTTCTCCCCTTAACTGTGTTATGCTTCAGCCAAATTCCGAGATTCCCCCTCAATAATGAGGCATAGTCCTCCTTTTAAAGATTTCTCTTTGTTTTAAAAGTTATATTTCCTTTTTTTTAAAGCGATCCTTTGTCCCTTTTTAAGAGATTTTTTCTTTATTTTAAAATTCTAAATTTTGTTTTAATTTATTTTTATGTCTCTCTTCTCATTTTATATTTTCTTAAAACCATGACATTTAATTAAATTTCACATTTTTTATTTATATTACTTTATTTTTCTTGCTTTTTCCATTTTATTCTTATTAGAGTATAATTGACAATAATACACACACACTTTTAAATTAGAGTAGTAGGTTAAATTGGTTTAATTAAAATTCAATCAATAAATTTTAATTTAGTCTAATGAAGCAAAACGTGTTTTTAAACATCATTTAATGGACATATGCAAAAGATGAATTTTAAATAACCAACTAAACTATGATAGAAACTATGTCTACAACAACTATCTAAATGCAAATAGCACCCAAAACATACTATGTTAATCAATCTACAACATATCTAACATGTGCAAGTTTTTTGTGGTATATGCTAGGTTTCAGTCAATTTTTCTGTCATTCTTCAATATCTTGATCTACATCACCCTCTTCAATGATACTCTCCCTTAATCTTACTCACAACAAAATAAGTAGTTAGACCATAACATCCATGATATATATTTTCATCATAAAATATAGCTAAAAAGGTAAATCAACATGAGCATAAAGTAAAGATTTACTTACAGCTAACTCATAACAGAGTGATCATGTAACCTATATAGCATCTTATTGTCCCACATGAACATAAATCACACAACTTTGTTAAAAATAACCAAATCTAAATTTGTCAACTATAGATATCCATAGATGATCTATCAAATTTATCTGACGAAAAATTATATGTAACATAGAAAGATGGTCACCATAAAATGTGAACACACACACACACACACACACACACACACACACGTGTGTGTGTGTGTGTGTGTGTGTGTGTGTGTATCCATAAAATCTATAAAGACATATAAAATAAAAATATAATAAAATGTCAAATGAATGCCATATAAATATACAATGTCAATAATGTATACATTGTCTTATGGGTGTACAAAAAGTTACACTAACATAATAGAATTTCGGGTGAATGTCTTATACACATACAATACTAAAAACACATACATTTTCATATAGGGATACAAACAAGTGTATCATCTAAGACATCATACTCATCATATAATCTCCTTGTCTTCACCTTCTTCAAAGAAGACTCTCCTTAGGATGCCCTTCTTGTAGATAGAGATCCCTTAGATGTCTTTCATTCCTCTAATACTTGACTACATGCCCTTCTACAATCATAGCTTGCCTATAGTTAAACCTGCTCTAATATAAATAATATTAGAAAAATATATATTACACATGTAACCAAATTTAAAAATTATTTAAAAACTAGAATACATAAATAATTTAAACATATACTTACTATAATCTCATGGTCATGGTCAAACTACATGTGAACATGGTCAGTGACAGAGCCAGGTGCAAGAACATGCATGTGAGATGAGTAAGAAACATGAGAAGGTGTCATATTTATCCTCTAAATAGGACTATCACATGTCATAAGAAAACCATGTACACACAATATATTCACATAAGTTATATTTTCAAAAGTATGTAGTAAAATTATTAAAATAGAATTATTTTTATAATTCAAAATTAAAATTTAACATGTACCTTAGTAGTGCTTATGTAAATGACATTGAAACAACAATGCATGTGTCTACCTCAACTCATAGAGATGGAGGAGTGCCTAATATGGTCATCAACTAAAG
>JARHVA010001553.1:2680000-2790000 GCA_037957365.1 Torreya grandis
TTAACCAATGGTTATAACAAGAATAGTAGCAAACTGACACTCTAACATCAAAGATAACAATCAAGGTGAAATATTTTATTGTTTTATTATATGTAGATGATTTAGTTTTTATTGAGAATATAAATCTGTCTACATAAAAATTTAAATCATAAAATGAGGAAAGAATTTGAAATGACATATTTGAGATTATTAAAATACTTTCTTATAATTGAGGTTAAACAGACACTAAATGATGGTATTTTCATATCTCAATCCAAATATGTAAAATATGTTTTGAAAAGGTTTGAAATATTGAATAGTAAACGTGCATCAACACTAGTAGTAAGTGGTTTGAAGTTGAACAAAGATGATTGCAGTAACATTGTGGATCCAAAATTATATAAGAGTTTGGTTTAAATTTTAATGTGTTTAACAACAACAAGACCAAACATTATGTATAGGGTTAGTCATCTCCAGGGCCCTGAAGATTTCAAAGGTAGCACATTGGCAAACAAGAAAGTAAATTGTAAGATATAAAAATGGCAAAAAAGGCTTTGGAATTTTGTATATCACTTCTAATAATTTTGTGTTAGTTGGTTCTACAAATAATTATTAGGTAGGTAGTATTGATCGTAGAAAGAATACATTTGGGTATGTCTTTCATAATGGGTTTGGAGTTATATCGTGATCTTCTAAGAAACAATCTATTGTATCACTCTCCATAACAAAAGCTGAATATATTGCACTGAATTCAATATTTTGTCAAATTATTTGGATCAAAAGAATCTTAATGTATTTGAATGAGGAGCAGAAAAAAGCAACAATCTTTTGTGATAATCTATCTTCTATAGCTCTATCAAAAAATCTATTTTTTCATAGACACAACAAATACATAGCCATAAAATATCACTTTGTAAGAGAACTAGTTGAAAATGGAGAAATAAATTTAAAACTTTATAGATCAAAGACACAGCTTGCAAATATATTGACAAAAGCATTAATAAAGGAAGATTTTGAGCGACTAATAATAAATTTGAACATCATAAATTTAAGAAGTCAAAACTAAGAGAGGATGATAGAATAAAAATATAGCAATCTTGTCTAATGTTGTTCATGTCAAAAACTTCTAGACAAAGCATATTTTAATATAATAGATGCTTCTAGATTGTCTAGAAGCATGCGAACCATTTAGAGTCTTTGACTATAGCTATAGGATAGAAAAGTCCAGAATTAGCTGGAAAATGTAGATTGAAAGTTATATGTGTCCATGTATTGGGCATAAAAGAGAGCAGAACAGGGCTGCAGTAATTTGTTAAATGAAAACAGCAGAGCAAGAGTGAAGGACAAGAACAAAGCAAATAGTAAGAAACAATACTTAGTACGCAACAACAAATCCATATGATTCTGATTCTGATTTTCCTTCTAAGCTATGTTTTTGTGTGTGTATATATATATATATTCCTAAGTGAATCTATGTTTTCAGAAAAGCATTATTTTTGTGGTGAATTGCAGCAGTGTTTAGTAAAGAATAGAGTATAAGAAAACAATATTTGCACTTCCCACTCAAAACAATCATATTCTCTAGTACAGGCAACGGGCAACCTATAAAATTATCCGATTATATGGGCGCTTAATGTAGCTTAGGTTCACTATTCTGGGAAGTTTCCCAACTTTATGACAGATATTTTTAAATGTGTTGGAGGACTTATCCTATTTAAATTAAATTAGAGTTGAATACACTATATCGCCAGGCTAAACCTCGATCTTCTCACAATGGCGGTGCCTCATTTCCATTACTAACGTTTTAATAAACATTTTTCAGGGCGACATCTGCCATACAAATCTAATCGGCATTTCAACTATATTAAAATACGCGAATGTCTACAGCTGTCGGGCATTACTCTTTCTCGAGCGTTACAATATGAATATTAATATCTGCATACAATATGAATATTAATATCTGCATATAACGAAACCATGTTTCCTAAGCCTTCTCCCAACACAGATGAATACGCATTTCCTCGGGCCGTTCTTCGAGTAATACGGAGATCAAAATTCGATATAGAAAATATCATTTTACAATTGTATGAATTGATTCGCTACTACTCATTTCATTGTGTACCTCGTCTCCTAAATTCAGGAACTTTAACGGAGACCGATATAGACCGTAGATGTCTCAATCATATTGAGAGTGGGTAGCTATAGAGGTTTTGGTTCCTTCCAATCTAATGAGTGTATCGTTGGGAGTGTGTAGATTGAGATTGTTTGTCAATTTTATTTTGTGAAAAAAATGATGGAATTGTTGATTTATATTAAAAAAAAATTAAATAAAAAGTTAATAATAAATTTGAAATAAATTAAAATTGATATGTATTATTATTTTGTATATAGCATATTTAAATTAGTAATGGACATTTTCACTTAAAAACTTTTTTAATAGGAAAAAGAGGTTTAAGAATTACTTTTGTACTCCATAAAAAAATTAAAAATAAATAAAAGATATTTATGTATTATTATTATTATTATTATTATTATTATTATTATTATTATTATTATTATTATTATTACAAAATATAACATAATCTAATATTGAATTAGTAAAATTATATAAATTAATATAAATATATATTTTTTCAAATAAATAAAGTTATATTAATAAGAAAAATAAAATGAAGTTATTTAATTAGCGATTGATCAAATATGTTTTCACTTTAATGTTTGAGAGTGTATGCATTTAAATATGCATGGTTTGTAAGTTTTTAGTAATTGCTATCACTTAGTTTTGGTAGCTATGTATTTATTTTTAGTATTTTCTCAACTCTCATTTCTTTATTTACTCTTCTTTTTTTTCTATATCCTTTCACAAGTACATATTGTACGTTTTATCGCCTTCCCTAAGGAACTTAGTGTATAAGATTGGATTTACAAGAAACATATTTTGCAAGTTTAGACTCATGTGTTGTGGCCTCCTTTAGCTTTTACGTTCTACGTCATTTATATTTAATTTTGTGATTTTTATGATATAAAATTGCTTGTCAAGAAAGTCCTAATTAAAATTAATGATGTCTATAAATACATAAGGACTTTAGTGCACTTAGGCATTTTAGGGAAATTTATAAGCGTTCACTTGAAATTTCAATTAAAAAGAAATCTACAAAAAATTAAAATTTATTGTTTATAAGTATATATTGGACATACAAAAACATTAAAAGAGTATTCATTATTACATAAAAACTTATTATAGTGACACATTGCATTATACTCTTTTCTTAGATAAATTCTTTTGATTATTAAATTATCATTTTTGATATTTTATTAAAAAAATGATGTCATTTTTTTTTCGCTTTAATAAACTTATCATAATAAAAAAACAAAACACATCATATAAATTATTAAGGGAAAAAAAAAAAAAAAAAAAACTTTCAATAAAAATAATTACCCCAAAAAAAAACGTTACGGTAATTTATTTTTTTAGTCTTTTCCATTATTTATGATTTAAAGGAAATTGTCATATGCAAAAGTAATAAAGAATAGGGCACAAGGGATAGTTTTGAATTAATACTAAACTGTAATAATCATATTTAATTCATGCACTTAAAAAAACAGAATAAACGAGAGAATTAAATGCCTAAAGCATGAAAAATCACTGAATAAATAAAGAAACATTGGATTATGACACGCTTAATTATTATTATAATTTTCTGAAACTAGAAAAAACTTTTGGTGATTCATATTTTGCCATATAATTATGATTGTTTACATATGAAAGGGAAAAAAATCAGTGCAACACAAAACCTGCACCATATGAAATTGGTGACCTATTGAATGTGTATTTACATTGGTGAAAAATTTATACCTTGTTTTGAAATTTATACCCTGATTATTTTGAAGTTGTATAATTTTATATGTAAGTTTGAACTCGGTAACTAGGATTGTGTGCTTGTTTTGTTAAATTGAATGGCTAAAACGTTAAATTTTTAATTTTTTAACGTTTACATATTTATTAATAATGGATTTAAGAGGAAAATAAATATGTTAATTAACATGCAAAAAGTATGGAGTTATAATTATATATTTCACATTTATAAAATCATATTCAATGTATTTTTATATGTGTAAGAGTAACATAGAGAGTAAGATCAACTTTCTCTTTATAGTAAATCAATTATAATTAGATGATATTTTACTTGTTTTTTTTTTCATAAAAAATACAATTAAAACTTTATTTTATTTTATGTTATATATATATATATATATATATATATATGGACGTATTTTGATCTATAACATAATACAAAATAATTGAAATCAAATTTTAGTATAGATGAAAATGGATTCTAATATCAAATAATTTGAATTTGAATTTTAAAAAAAATAAAATCCAATAACAACAATAATATATTCAAATATTGTATGTTTTGGATTCCCATAACAATCCTTATTAATTTTCATTGATAGAAATTGTAATATAACATTACAAATTTGAATATGTTAATTGTATTGTAAGGATTAAATCTCAATATTATTAATATCTTAATGTATTTAGATATAAATTGATACATATTTTATTTTTGTTAATGTAAACTGCAGTATTTTGAAAGGATTCTACCATTTTACAATGGCAAAAAGGATATACAATGAACACCCAACGAAACTCCTCTTCCACCAAAAAATGAAACAAGCCTCAACAAAAACCAAACTAGCATGGTCATCAAAATATAATACCTACAAAGAGGACTAAAAAGTAACATAATGAAAATAAAAATAGCAAAAAAGTGGCAACAATCATAAAAAAATAAAGAAATAACTAAAACCATTCCTGACCATTCTCCTTTCATGATCTGAGGGTCATATTCAATGGTTCTAACTCTTTTCCTTTAAGTTTTTTTTTTAAATTTCACCACCACCCTATAACCTCCTTCCCTTGAGTCAGGGGACATAGGATTGGAAAGATCAAGAACATTACCTACTTTATAATTCAACAATGGAACCCTAGCTAACAGAACTTCACCTTATAACTTGGAATTTAATGGAGTGTGGTCCTTCACACCTTCATTAGGTTTACATGTCGAATTATTTTCAAATTCCTTGGTCACAATCTCCACACAGAGAGCTATTTGCACAAGGTTTTATGGGACCAAATTTGGCAGTTCACTTTCAATAGTAGCTTCAATGATTATATGTTCTAAACCCACATCCTTACACAAGGTATTTCCTTTCTTTCTCTTGATGCTTAGACAATCATTGACCAAATGACTAGTTTAAAAATATATGTGGCATTTGAAAGGTAAGACTTTATGATCAATAGCTTGAACCCAAGTTTTATTCCTCATAATCTGATCCACTTGATACAAAAACTCTTTAGTAACATCTACATTTTCCAATATTCAAGCATAAGTTGAGTGTCCACTTTCTTCTGTTATGGGGTTCTCATGCCAAAATTCACCAATATGATTACTTATGACTTTAAAAATAGAAAGGTCCCAAAAATGAAGAGGTATGTTTAGAAGCTAGAGCTAAATTAGCTTTGTATTAAAAGTTTTAGTATGTGGGTTGAAATCAAGGTGCTAGGGTTTGGGAAACAACATATATTATTATTCCCAAACCCATGAATATTCATTCAAAACAAAGTTTTTATCTTTAGTAGATTCAAAATTTATTATGAAAATTCCTCTACCACAAGGTCTCATTTTGATCTTACCTTCAACCAACGCTTGCAAATGACCCATGATCCATCCATGGAGATCAAGGATTTTAGGCTAGAAACCATTAAATTTACAAGCCATTGCATTCAAACAGATCTACTCTTCTTTATTGAGGATCACCGTCAATGCCTACTCATAAAAAATAAATGCCTTCATAGTTTTAATGGGGGCTAAGGGCTTAGTTTAGCCAAAGATAGAGACCTATGCAACATATGAGGGTCTATTTACTACATTTTGGCACTCCCCAACTTTTGACACCTCCATCAACATTAGATCATGACCTAAAGCACCAGATGTTGCTACCAATATAGGGTTATGACTTGCATTATATCCATTCTACAAAAATATAAGGTTCGTGACTCATGTACCCTTCATACTATTCACTCTCTCCTACACAATCTTCACCCATGTTCTAGTTTCACCCTTTTCTTCCACTACCCATAGGTTAGGAGGGGCGATGATCTCCCATGTCTTAACTAGATCATATATATGTGTTTAACGCTAAAATTTTGATCTAAGGTGATCTTATCATTAAACCTAGATTTGAATTAAAGAGGTATATAGAAATTAAATGGCATAAGGGTGATAATCAGATCTATAATAAACCAATTAGATGCTATACTTAGATATAAGAATACACTTAATTTATTATTCTAATGTAGTCTAACTATAAAAATTACAAATATGTTAGATATATAAATGATGTACTTAGCTTCTTCTAATGCTAATGAAATTTTTGATTGGAAATAATGGAAAGCATGATGGATGGAGATTATGGAACAATCACTAGATTCTAGATCTGATACTTTCAGCTCTTTGGAAAGTGATGTCAGCCTAGGATGATTACATAAATGTTATTGTTTAGGTTCAATGCTAGTATATTATATGAAATACCTATTGGAAAATGATGTGACACCTAGATACTTCTAGGTTTTGCTTCATCTTTACTCTAGTGCTTTCAAATCTATGTCATGGACTGTCACTCCTTGAGAAATGGAAAAACCCTAGTTCTCCATTTTTATAATGACCTTGGGGAAAATTGGTTAGTGAGCACAAAGTGTCAAGCTAACCCTAAATAAATTATTTTTATAAGGTGATATCTACATTTCCAATACTCTAGAAGAGGGCCTCAGAGTCATGTAGTTCTTCTCTATGTGTTTTCTTTTGTGTGAGTCATACAATATGTGTAAATTAAGTGTCACAATGACTTAGATTGTAATTTTGAAAATTGGGCTCTTGGGCTCCTCCTTTAATACATTAGACATGTAGATGTGTAGTCTCTATGATTGGTATGGAAATAAGATTAAACATGGAAGCTTTATTCAATTGAATACTCTTTGAATGCTCTTTTTTCTGAAAGCTAGGTGAGGAATGAATGAGTGTTGATTTTGTACTTATATCAATCCCTTTGGAGTAATAACTCACATTAAAGAATTTAGGCTAATCATTACAATACATTTCATTTTCAAATTAGATAACATTAGGGACTAGACACTTATATGCGGATAAGATAGTAGCTTCAATGTTATTATCTATCTTGGATGTTAGTGTTTGGGAAGTAGGAAAGCAAGTATATGTTTAAAACTTGTAGATATGGAAGATAAGTAATTTTTTCACACTCAAGGCAATATAGAAGGTTTGGTTCATTGACATAAGAATGGATGGACTAAGAGATATAGGCCAAGGGGCACAAAGATAAAGTTGATGCAAGACTTATAAAATAAGGAAAAGGTATAGAAATAAGAGGAATAACCAAGTTTTGAGTTTTTTAAGTGTATAAGAATTAGGTGTTATATAATCATAAAATATCATCTACATTCCACCCATTTAATCTAGTAATGAAAGTACTAGTTTAAATGAGATGAATGTGTACGTAGGTGTGTATGCACACTTTATCTTTGTATGTGCCCAAATTGAATGCTTTGCTGGGGACTGACCTATAACCAAGAGCATGTTATAGTATAAAATAAGTGCATATAATATAGGTTTAAATTACTTGAAATAGATTGAATTTGAAAGAGTAAGGTTTAGGATTCCACCTGTGTGTCAATGTAACTACGTTGCCTATTGGTTGATTTGATAAATATGTATCATTATAAAGATCTAAAAATTCAATTAGGATAGCTATAATTAAATAATTGAAGTTTATATATCTAAGGAGAGATAGAGAAGCACATGTCCCCAAATTTTGAGAAAAAGTGAGTTCCCACCTAGTAGTTTAGATTAGCTCAGCCTTCCAACTGAATGATAATTAAAACTTGCTAAGGCTAGATGATCAAGTCCAAAATGAAAATTTGGAAAGATTGAATTATTTTATCATCTCAAACATACCAAAAGGTGAACCAACTACTACAATATAATGGCTCAATAAAAGTCTATGGGGTATTCATATGAAAAAGTTTGTGATGTGATGACATTTCATAAAAGAGTTTTGGAATATGGAAATGATTTAGATTTTGAAATATTAGGCACATGTTGCATATTATATGCACCTTAGATATGTTTTATGATGAAATTTTGTATAGGTTTAATACCAATGTATAAAATTATGCATTAACTATGAATCTGAATCATATAATTATGCATTATGGCCAACTCAAAAAACTATGTAAGTATGGGGAACAAGCTTCCAAATCATGCCCCCACTATATATAGAAAAATATGAAAACTGATATGAGTGTCAATGCAGAGGGCATGTTTCGAAAACATGACCCCACTATAAACTAGAGATGTTGAGTAATAAATAGGTGTTAAAATCATGCTTTCGAAGTATGCCCCCATTAAATATAGAAAAAATGAATGTGCAGAAGCCATTCCTATATGACATGCACCTACTGAATATGAAAATTAATATAAGTACCATATACTAAATGAATGTTGAGAACATGATTTTAAAGCATGCTCCCCCATAAAATCTAAAAACTATGCCAAGTATGGATAACATGCCTCTAGGACATGCCTCTACTAAATATTCCCCCCTTTGAAGTGAAGTAAAGATAGGAACTAATATCTACCTCACCTAAAATGAATAAAACAATTGTATAAATTGTGAATGTAATCATGTATCATATGGAAGGAACATGTCTAGATAAATGTAGCATTGAAGTCATAGAACTAATGTGACTACATATAGGCATAAGATGAATGATAAATATTATGGAAATGTCTAGATAATAATAGTAAAATATCACTAAGCAAATAATTACACACATAAGAGCACTCACAATCAAGTCAAAAGGCAATGGTCTAAGGAGACCACAAACAAGGAGCATGTTCAAATGCCACATAATTGAAGAGATGTGACTTAGGAAAATATTCATAAAAGTAAGAATGACATATTAAAATGTCCATACAAAATGTAATGACATATGAAAATGTTAATGTAATCATACATAGGCATAGGGTCTGCAAGCCAAAGAGCATATTTAAGTTCTCAAACAAGGAATGTAATAGCAATGCAAATCACTCAATGAATTACAGAAAGTAAAGTATAAGTAACTAACATAAACATGTCATAGTATCTCATGGATCAAATGTGTTGGGAAAAGATGTCAAATGTATAGCATATTAAGTACCATGTATAATATATAATCATGCATAAAATACATGTGTAATCTGAAACTTGATAATATAGACTGATCATTAAATCATATAACCTATTTGTATCAAGATCAAAGAAAGAAATGTCCCCAATGCCTACATGACAGGAGTAGATGGAAGGCCCAACATATAAAATAGAAATATATCATGTATCTAGGTATGCATGTATCACACTCAAGTAGAAGTGTGACACACGTGTATGTAGGGGTAAATTAGTATCTCATCCATCAACATGGCAATAACACATAGATGCCAAGGAGAAAATTAAACACGTAGGTGCCAAAAAATGTTTATTTTTTGGGTAGTGTTTTTGGCATTTTTAAAGAGGAAGGATCATTGTATGATGTCATTTAATATATATTCATAAATATCTCCCCATTGTGAATTTGGTGTAATACCTCATTTACATTGCTAAGGAGCACATATAGGTGTAATATCTATCATTGTGGTATCAATGGTGCTTTGTGTATTTGAAACATGACTCAGTGGTAGTGTAGCAGTAGTATGAGTAATAGCAGTAAGGGTTATTATAATTGATTAGTGAGTGTTTGTTTGTTTCTTTGGTATAGCAATAATATGTACATTTTTAGGTTCTCTAGATATTTGATCATGCTGTGTACTAGAAGATGGGTATTCTTTGGAATCGACTATATGTCTTTAATGTAATGGTTTCTCAAGTACTAGATATGTAATAAAGGGGATTACCTATTGATTACCCTTTTATGATGACTTAGACTTAGTAGGCTTGGTAGCTAGTTATTTATGTATAAGTTTCTTTTGTTGAATATGATGCTCATATGGGATTCAAGAAATTATAATTACCCCATTGTCATGAATGTATTTACCACACCCATATATTATAGAAGGTACTTATCAAAGAGTGTGTATTGAAGGTCTTCCCAATAACATATCAAAGATGCCTATAGAATAGATAATTGATAAGGTAGTATCAAGAAGAGTAGGAGAAACCTATAAAGGCTGGTTAATATTGCCAAGAACCTTTTGGGAGATTCCATCGAATGATATAAATGATCTAGTAGAGGAGTTCATATCATGATGAGTATATTCCAAGTGCATAAGTAATGTTATGGTTAAAACATTTGTGGTTGTACCATTATAAATCATGACACTGTGTATAGGGTTTTTATCAAGATATGATAGAATGAATAAATAATTGAGACTAGAGTCATTCTCCTTAATTACACTATGATCAAAATAAATATAAGGTCTCTAAACCATAGGAGGTATATGTCATGTGTGAGTACCAATAATCCCATCTAGTGGGTGCCCATAATGTGATTTTGAAGGATTTTCAATATGTGCCATTTGGACTTTTGGTTCCTTCTTATAAAGCTCTTACAAAGGACTGTTAAATATTTTTTGATGATGATGATCACCAAGTTGTGACCATGATTCTTTTAGAGGATCTTCAAACATATTTTTTTGATCATCAATAAGATCTTGGATCTTTTGCTTCAATGTATAAAATATACTTGTAAAACATATTAGTCCTTGATGATAATCACAATAAGCATTCACTCATATCAACCTTGATAGGATGAGGGAGAGATATAAGCTAATACCCTAGTAACCTCTGGAGTAATGAAGATTTGGACTCAGGTAAACATATAAATTATTTCTTTGTTTCATTAAATAAGACAAGTAGATTAGGCTGCTATTAAACTATATTAATCATGGTGGTTATTTCCTTTTTAGGCTCAGGAGGTTTACCTTATAACTAAATTTAATTGTAAACTTGGTTCTAGATGTAGACGTATATGGTGTGTTTGATACATACATGAGCTTATTGAATGATCTAAGCTTCATTTCATGGTGTTGTGCAACATGGCATAAATTATCAAAGTATTTGAACTTCCTTAAAATAATGGACTCATGTAAAGGAGCAAGTAAACAATGCTTGAATATGTATTAAAAATATTTATCTATCATAAGATTGGTCATTTTGGCTAGCATTGTTTTATATCCCAAGACATATTATTTAGTTGGTTCATTAGTTCCGTGTTTGAATTTGCTAATTTGGGCATATAAAACCTTTTTAGAAATTTTAATGGAAATGTTTCCTAAGAACTGGTTGGGAAGAGGTTTGAATGATTTTATAGATTGGAGAGGTAAATCGTATAACCACCTTAAATCATAGACATTGAGGCTTCTTGGAAATAATTTGGTTAAAATTTTATCATTGGAAGCATAGTCAAGGCATGCCACATAAATGTTTTATGATGTTATTTAGGATCACCTTTGCCATCATAAAGTGTGAACATAAGTGCAAAAAATCTAGTTGGCAAAGGGTGAAAAGAGATTTCAAGTTCAAGATGGTTATAAAACACATCTTGTGAACCTATAACATGAGAGTATTTTAAAGCATTTTGTTCAGTGTTGGTAATCTTGTCCTATAAGTATTTTATAACTGGTAGGAGTGATTAAAATGTTGGCCTAATGAAATTTAGATTAGTAATTTTAGTATTCACCAAAGTGGAAGAGTTATTAGATTTAGGATCCAATACTTATGACTCTTTGGATTGTAATGTCCACCTAGGATAGTTGTATTGACAGTATTATCTAGGTTTGATGCTAGTGTCTTGTATGTAATACCTAATAGAATAGGATGCAATCACTTAGAATATTATAGATTTTTCTTTGTCTTTACTTTGGTGCATTCATATCTAGTTCATGGACTTTTGCTTCTTATGAAATGGAAAAACCCTAGTTCTTCATCTTCGTAGTGACCTTAAGTAAAAATGGGTTAGTTGGCATATAGTGTTGAGTTGACCCCAAGATGTCATTGTCATAAGGCACTACATACATAGCCAATACTATAAACTAGGGCCTCGAACTATGTAGTTTTCCCCTATGCGTTGGCTTATGTGTGAATCATGCAATATGTGTAAATCAAATATTACAATGATCTAGTTTGTAACTTGGTAAATCAGCCTCTTGGGTTGTTATTTAGTACCTTATACCTATGGATGTACAGTCCTTATGACTGGTATGGAAATAGGAATAAATAATAAATATTTGTTTAATTACATGCTCTTTTAATGCTCTTTTGTTAGAATGATAAGTGAGGAATGAACTAGGGTTGATATTGTATTTATATCAATAATTTTAATGTAATAAATTATAATAAATCACTTAAGCTAATGATTAGGATACGATTCATTTTCAAATTGGATAACTTTAGGGTGCTAGACACTTGCATCAAGATAGGATAGTAGCATTAATGCTAATGACTATCTTGGGCATTAGTGTCCAAAGAATAGGAAATAAAGTATAGGTTTAAGATTTGTAGAGATGGAAGATAAATACATTTGAAGAATTTTATGAAAGATAGAAGGTTTCCGTCATCAACATAAGACTAGTCAAAATAAGAGATATAGCCCAAGAGGCACAAAGATAGAGTAGATGTGAGACATGAAGAATTGGAAAAAGGTATATAACTAAGAGGAATAAACAAGGATTGAATTTTCCAATTGTACAAGAATAAGGTGCTCATAATCATAAAATATCATCTACATTATGGCCATCCTCTACCACCATAGTATATAGATGTTTATTTAGTGTTAGACAAGTTTATGTCGATCCTCTAACAAAATCTATAGCTACCACCACATGCTTCATCTTACCAACTCTATCACCACCACTTAGGGTTTTGATCGTAATTCACAAATTAATGCATATTTTATTAATTAAAATTCAAGGCATGGGAGAATCATATACATAGTTATATTATTTTTAGCTATATATATGAAACTTTGTGTCCTCTATGTTCCAAGCATTGTTCTTTTGTTATAGTAATTCTTCATAATAAAATATATTATCAATAAGCGACATTTACCTTTTTGAAAACCTAGTAACCACCAAATTTCCAACATTGATACTTACATCATGTGATTTACTTATTATTGTTAATAACCTATTATCCATTAGATTCATAAAAAAATATAGTTACATATAATATTTACTTATGCCTCTGCATTTCAATAAATAGAATATGTTGATATTTATGGTGTTATATTAATACATTAATTATTTGTTGGAAACTTAGTTGTGACTAAGATACGAACAGTTATCTTTATATATTGTGATTGATTCATTATTATATGTATTTATTTATGTTATTAAAATATACAATAAAAACAATTGTGTATTTAATAACATAAGTGAAAACATATAATAATGAATAAATCACAATATGTAAAGACAAATGTTGGTATGTGAGTCACCGCTACGTTGCCAAAAAATAATTAATGTATTAATATAACACCATAAATTTTTTGTGTAGGATATTAATTATTCCATTTATTTACTAAATAGATCATTCTTACACTTATAGCTTTAGGTTACTTAGGTGTGATAAGAGGTTAAGTGGGTGAGAGGGTGAGTTCTACCTAGAGTTCCATTTGGAGTTCTACTAAGTACCACTGTGAGTTCTCCTATGAGTTCCACAGTGAGTTACGCTCAGTTATACCATGAGTTATCTAGTTAGTTAACTCCCATATATTAATTATTTTATTTACTTTTTAAATGGATAATTCCTACACTTATAGCTTTAGCTTACTTAGGTGTGATAAGAGGTTAAGTGGGTGAGAGGGTGAGTTCTACCTAGAGTTCCATCTAGAGTTCTACTAAGTACCACTGTGAGTTCTCCTATGAGTTCCACAGTGAGTTACACTCAGTGCCACCATGATTTCTCAGTGAGTTAACTCCCTCTACTCCTTTATATTCCTCTTCACCATGTTATTATAATAAACCAAAATAAAAGTAGTGTACAATAGATAATTGAATATTATGTGTTCACTCTACCTAAAGATCACCTATTGGCATATTCTAACATGGTATTAGAGATAAAGGTTATGCTAATGAGTATCAATTTATCTATTTGATTTCTATTTATGTATTTTCTTGAATTAATTAAGAGGAATTTGCATATTGTTCTAATTGGTATTTGATTTGAAGGATTTGTTGCAAGATCTAATTGAAGTGTTTGAGTTTTTTTAAAGAGATTAAAGGAATTTAAATCTTGGTCATCTGCTTGGAATTGTGATTCTGAAAACTTACAACCTCATGCCTGCCTCCTTGGCACTTTTCCATTGTGGTGCTACAACTGACATATCTCTAAATCATCCAAAAGTATGTTTTTTGGTTTAGTGTCACAATGTATGATTTTATCATGGTAATCATGTGGAGGTGAGTGAGCCCCATGGTATTTCCTAATGCTCCTACCATTATAAGTATCCAAAGAGGGACCAAGCTATTGGCAATTCAATTAATCGATCAGAAAAACTTATTTTATTCATTGAAAAACTAAAATATATATAGGTCAATAATATCCTAAAAAATAGGAGATAATACATATCCCATAATTTAATCACTCATACCCATAATAACTCTCTCCCTACGATTTATGTGAGATAATATCTCACTTAAAAATTTATTTATAATGCATAAATTTGTTTACATTAGAATGTTCTATCTTTCCCTCCCTTAATGTGAACTTTAGGGACATCGGTTACAACTGATAATGCATCCAAATACATTGAAAAAATGTCACTTTAATATTTATTTAGATAGTTTGAGAAAGGATACACACAATAATACTAAAAAAATGACAATACTAGAAACATAAAACTCTAGACAAAAAAGAACAATCAAATAAATATTGACTAAAGGATGAATCTAAACTTATAGACATAAAATTAGAGAAAATAATAATAGAATGTATATATATATATATATATATATATATATATATATATATATATATATATATATATATATATATATATATCAATAAAAAACAAAAAACAAACCTAAATAATAAAAACATTAGAAAAAACAAATGATTAATAATAGCTACTAAACCTAAATAGAAACCCTGACTACCTCAAAGATAAACTCTAAAACTATAAAAAAAGCACTCTTGCATCACCTATTGAAGGCCAGAGTTATCCACAACTAGGAAGACATAGATTGATCCATATAACTAAACAAATATATGATTGTAGGAGATCTACAAGTTGGGTTGGATCAAATGCATGATGTTGAGCAGATGAAGATAATGACTGTGATAGAAGATAAACATCTTATGCAACAAAGGGATCGTTGAGATTCCCTGTTTGAAGGTGGAAGTTGGATGTACATATCTTCCAAGTTGAAATAGATCCTTCAATATAAATTCATTGCATTGTGAAGAGAATAGAGGTTCAACAAAACCCTAGCTTTGATTAGAGGTAAGAGAAAACTATTAATGAAGGGTTATTAGATGTAGTTCATGTTTTTTGATGGATCTATGAAACATAAAATAAGTCAATGGAATGATATGAGGATCTGATAGTGTGAGTTAAGTTGGAAATGTTAGAGCACAAGAGTCATTAATGACAATGATGACAAAAATCTTAGAACTAGTCTAAAGTAAAGTGATGCACAAGTTTGAATAGGTTAGCATTAAACTCCAACTATTGAATAGAATAACCACAAACCTTCAACCACATCAAGAATCAATTCAATGTAGATTAAAAAAATCTTATGCCAAATTCATATATCCTAATATGAATAAATTCATAGCACTTGTAGATTTGAGATAAAATATATAAAAATATAGATTTATCTGAATAAAATAATTTTACAAAGATTTATCATCAAATGAATGATATTAAAATATCACATGGTTTGCATTGATATTTTAATATCAAGCATGATGAAAGGCTTGTCGAATGAGAGAGCTTTCACATATGGTCTGCACTACTCAACACTATGATGAACACGGCCAAAAAAATTAGAAAGGTCTAAGATGGGCCTACTCTGATACTAGTGTTGGCAAATCAATCAATCGATAAGAAAAACTTATTTTATTCATTAAAAAACTAAAACATATATAGGGAAATAATCTCCTAAAGAATAAGAGATAATACCTATCCCACAATTTACTCACTCATACCCTTAATAACTCTCTCCCTAAAATCTATGTGATATAATATCTCACTTATAAATTTATCTATAATGCAAAACTATGTTCACATGAAAATATTCTATCACAGTCTAAGGAGCCACAACTCAATACTTGTATACCAAAGGGAAATTTGAACCCTTGGCATAGAATCTATGGAGCTTTACGAGTTTCACATGGTATATGCTATTGATGATGGCAATCTCTAATTAGAATTCCTTTTTCCCTTGGCCCAATAGGCTTTTAAGCTTCTTCACCATGACTTTGGTCTGGTTGGGTAGCATTCCTTCAAATACCACATACATGAAAAATCTCGTGGCCTGTGCATTTTTTCATGGAATTTAGAGGTTGTAGGAGGACTAGTGAGGCCGTGTGAGGCATTACAAGACCTTGTAATTAGTAGGATGATTGCAGATATAAACCTCTAATCTAAGCGGCTACACATGAAAAGGCATTATGATCCATCATTGTTCTAGTTCTCCATTAGCTCTCCTACAGATCTCTCTACAAGAAACATATAACTACCTATCCAACGGCATTTTGATCCTTCAATTTCCACCTCCATTTCCTATTAAAGACCCATGCATGCATATGATGACATTGTTCTCTTTATTTACATGTAGATTGATAATACTGAGCTTGTGACCTCCAATGGTGGTGCCAAATCTAGTTGGCTTATTTCTCTTTATAGAAGTGAATGTTAAAATACCCATGATGAAAAAATTTAAATCATGTTTTATTTTTAATCAAAATAGTATTGGATAATTTTTTAATTAAAACACTTTATAAGAGGCTTTTTCAAGAAAGTACATGTAAAGGTGATTGGGTAGGAGTACTTTTGACTTTTGTTGAAGTGAAGAGGTCCACAATTTTGTGTTGATTCCAATAGGTGGTTACATAGGATGCTTTATTTTAAAACCTATTGTGTATTTAAATTTTTTGTGTGATTTTTATTAAATAGGCCATTAATGACATAAAATATATTTTGCTCTAACATTTGATTGGTAACTTAGAATTGAATGCCACTTTTTTCAAAAGTACATATTTTTTAATCCTATTTCCATTGGTTTAATTCTTTTTGTAAAAGAGCATTGAAGTTATAAAGTACCATATGCAAGGAGTTTGTGGGCCCCATTACTTTCTATAGTGTAGTTCGTGCATTGATTGATATCATCTATATGGACTCACTTTTAGTTTGGTTTAAAGTCCATATCTAGAGCATGCACCATTATTTTTCATTTACTATAGCACCGATTGCTCATTTGGAGGCAATCTTGATTGTGCTCAATGTCCCTTTCATGACCATGCTTTAGAGGTTTATTTTAGAGTATTTTATGCATTTGTGCACTTCCCTGGTGTCTTCTCTCGATCATGTTGACCCCATTTGAGAGACTCTACATGAGGAGAGTTATTTAATCTCTAGTGATCTTTGTTGGGAAGGACAATTATGCTTACACAGAACATTTAATCACATGTAAGAATCATATTCCATTTCTATATAGACAAATTCTTGTACCCATTAATCTTGTTTGATTCAATAAGTGGGTTAATACTTCTGAAAAGGTTTTTCCCACTTTATTACTTCATATTTATATGGATCTTCATTGTCATGTGGAATATACAGATTGTCCATGCACTATTTGAAGCATACTATAGAGTCTTTTTAGTGATCCTACTGAGATTTATGTCACACCTCCTCCTCCACTTTCTATTATCTCTTTAGAGACTATTTTGATCTCTCCTCATGCTTTTATTTCTTGTGATGATACATCCATGGTGGATAGTGCTCTTCTTTTTTTTGAGCCCCCACTATAGGATGAGATTTTACTAGACCTTAGTTGTCCTATTACAGATTCTACTTCCATTCCAATGCATATTGTTGCTCTTCTAGAGCTTTCATAAACTTGTATTTCTAAGGACTTTACTAACATCAATACAAGTACACCTATTGTGAGCATCGACAACTCATCTCTTTATGTGGATATTCCTTATTTAATTGGTGAGTCATGCTCTATTATTCATGTGGATATTACTTTAGTCAATGTTCCATGTCTATCTTCTTCTCTAGTTGTTCTCTCTCTTTCATTGTATGCTTCTACATTGCCATCTTCTATATCTAATCTTCTGATACCTGATTAGACTTTGAAACGTTAGAGCATTAACAAAGAGACATTTCAACATTTTCCAAAGATCTACATCATGAATCCCATCTACACTCCACTTGAGTGTAAATTAAATAGTTTGATAGCTTGTGGTTTCTTTCTTCCAAAAGAAAGAGACTACATTTATTGCAAAGGGACCTACTACAACATTCACCATATGACATTTTACGGATACATTCTCTTTTCTATTTATGGAGGCACACATCCTTCATATTTTTTAGGATATTGGGATCATCATTATGTACTTGGGTACTTCATTAGGCCTCATTTTTGGGACTTAATTTTACAACCCACCTAAGTTATGCTTAAGGAAAGGTGTTAGAGTGGGATTTCTAGTCTGAACTTCTTGTCTTTATCTCTCTTTTAGGGGCCATATTTTTTTCCACTAGTTTTTTTCCTTTTACTCCACTTATTGAGAGTTGCATTGTATGTGGGTGCCTCATCAGGCCTTATTGTTGGGACCCATCTTTTTTTTTCCACCCACCTAAGCTATGCTTAAGGAGGGGGTGGGGGTGAGTTGCGTGGGGGGGGGGGGGGGGCTGGGGGGTGTTGTTTTAGGATATTACTTATTACATTTAATTATTAAATAGATAATTCCTACACTTGTAACTTTATCTTCCTTAGGTGTGATAAGAGGTTAAGTGGGTGAGAGGATGAGTTCCACCTAGAGTTCTATTTGGAGTTCTAATGACTACCACTGTGAGTTTTCCTATGAGTTCCATAATGAGTTATACTCAGTTCCACCATGAGTTCTCAATGAGTTAACTCCCCCTAATCTTTATTTATATTCTTCTTCACCATGTTATTGTAACAAACCAAAATCAATGAAATGTAGAGTATATAATTGAATACTGTGTGCTCACTCTACTAGAAGACAACCTACTGGCCTATTCTGATATAAATATAAACATATTCTATTGATTGAAATGTAGAGGCACAAGTAAATGATATATGTAGCTATATTTTTTTATAAATATAATGTTTAATAGGCTCTAAACAATAATAAGTAAATCATATGATGTAAATACTAATGTTGGAAATTTGGTGGCTACTAGGTTTTCAAAATAATTACCTCACTTATTAAAAATATCTTTTATTATAAATAAATACTATAACAAAAGAACAATGTTTGAAACTTGGGGGCCATAAAGTTTCAAACAAATATAACATATATAAAACAATTTGGATAATCTAGTTGCCTCTAGGTTGCCAATTAAATTATGTATAATTTTTTTGAAACCCCGTATAATATAATGTAATTAATGTTAATGATATTAATTGAAAATTATTGAAAACCTAACAATTCCTTATAATAATATATCTTAATGTTTTTTTTTTATAACTTAGCAACTATTAAGTTCTTTAAAATCATTACATCCATTAAAAAATATTGAGAACCTAGAAGTTGGGAGGTTTCTAACATACATCTATGCAAATTTTTAGGAAAGCACATAAAAATATTGTATAATTAACATCATTGATACTAATAAAAAAATATTAAAAACCTAGTGGTCCACAAAAATAATAGTTTACTTCATTGTTGAAAAATGTTTGTAAAATATGAATAAACATTAAAGATCTTAGTGTGTGTTAGGTTAAAACCATTTTCTTACATCAAAATATAGTTAAAATGAGTATCCTCTAAATTAAAACTATTAAAATTTTCAAAATATATTTGGAACCTAGTAGCCGTTAAGTTATAGATAATTATTAGTATTATCTAAATATAATGGGAACTTAGTGCCTCCTAATATTCCATTAAATTTATATAATAATAATTTAACCACTTTTATAAACAATAATATATATTTTGAAACATAATTAAATAAATATAATAACACATATAACATAAAAAACATAATATAACACAACTCAATAATAAAATAGTATATCAAATGATATTTATAAAAATACGTTTACAATAGATTATAGTTCATCCACATCTTTAAATACTTCCAACATCATCCACAGTTTAGTCATAGTAAATATTTACTATCACCTTTAATGTCTATTCTAAATGTATTCATAATAATATAGTTATCCCTATCATTAATTTCCTTCCACACAGAATCATCCATAAGTATTATGTTAAGATAACTATAAGCACCATTAGTTATCTCCCACTTAGTGTTTAGTAATTTGAAGAAACATACTTGGATTTATAGAATTATCATAGCTTGCACATTAGATTTAAAGGATTTTTTTTTCAGTATAGACAAAGTTGAAACAATCATTTCTTATCTTTATAGTATAAAAGAGTGATGTCATCATATTGTTTATAATTATTTTTATGATTGATGATCATATTTTAATTTTGAAACTAGATAAACATTTATGAAGAATTCCTTAACATTTGGTCTCCTAAAAAAATATTTTCATTCTAATTTAATGCTGCCTTAATTTTTTTAAAACTTATTATTTAATATATTTCTTATGCCCACTATGAACTAAAACTATACTCATTAAATTTATTAAAAAAAATTATTCAATCCAGAATATCTATTAATTAAATAAATATTTCTTACTTGGGAGTGAAAATTTAATAAAAAAAATAGATTAAAATTTAAATAACATAAAATAATTGATAACTATCATTTTTCAATTATATAAAATAGTTTAATAGATAATTTCAATAACAATATGTAATGTTGTCACAATTGTGTACATTAATGTTTCAATTGATTGAAATATATATTTGTATTTCCCCATCCTTTTTAACAATGAATACAATTGAGAAATTATTATTCAATAAAAATCAAAGGTTCCATGAAATATCTATCTAAATGAGATATTGATATAAATATTCCCATCAACCTCTACTAGCATGTATTTTTATTTATCTATGATTAATGTATTATTTATCATATACATCTTTGTACTGGTTAACAATTTGATTTTCATTCTTCATGTTTAACTCCAGTCACTTCTTATCACCACTGGAACACAACGAGGATATTTTATAGCCACAAAAATTGCTTAATAAAGTACTAAAAATGTTTTATTCCTTATATGCAACCATAATGCAATATCAAACTATGAGTTTGTAATTTTTATCAATTTAGGATTAAAAGTTATCTAAAAATATATATTTAACATAAATGATAAAAATATTCATTTTTATTACATGGTTTAGAGATAAAATTTCTAAAAAATCCAAATAGTTTTCCTTCGAATCTTAATATAGTTTATTCAATGTCATTCTTTGGTTCACAAATAATAAAAGATAAATAATTTGTATTTTTTTATTAGTATTAATTGCATAAAGTCAAGGGGATTACAAATTTTATGAGATACCATTTAAATAAAATTTTATATAAGAGAAACCAAAATGATTTCAAATTATTTATAATACTCCAGAAATATTTACAAAATTTATCATTTAATTCAAAATTCTCAAAAGATTCTGTACATCATTTCATTTAAGTTAACTTAAGAGAAAATGTTAGATAAGAAATAAAAATGTGTTGAACTAAGTTTAATTAGGTGAATGAGTGTTTTTTTCATCCATCCATCTACAACACAATCCTTAAAAGTTACATATTTTCAAACTAAAACTTATATCACTTAGGTTTTTCTATCTCATGTAAAAAATATATGTGTATACAACCATAGCTAATTAGGTAGATAAATGTTTCTACTATCCACCTATCTATATCACAATCATAACTAAATGTATATTTTTAAACTAAAACTTCTTTCAGTGATGGTTTGATTCCTTCTATTGTTTCTTTATAAGGGCTAGTTGGTAGTACCAAATATTCATCAACTTCCTACTTTTAGGATAATCCTAATCAAAACTTCTCCTTCCTACAACAATTTTTTTTTTAAAAAGTTGTCCTTTATCAATTTTGTTAACAAATATTGTATATTTAACTCCAAAAATAATATATCTTTTCCCATGTGTTTGTAACCCTACATACATTACCATACTTTTTCTTATAAGGTTTTATACCCTAAATATGGATGGTTTATACTCAATGCCAAACATTGAATACAAACTTCTTATCATGTTGTCTACATCACTATGTATTGATGAATATGTCAAAAATCAAACATAATAGATTTGGATTTTTTTTTTTTAAAGTGACTCCTTGTGTTGATATTTTCCTTATTTAACATGAATGTTTATTTATTTGGTTTGACTTTTTTTCAAAAAGTAAACCTTTAACATCTTAGGAAAGGTAAATGTATATATTTTTAAGAAATGCATGAAATGATAATTAATACATTTTTATTACAATACAATAATCCGAAAAATATAATGATTTAATCGTTAAGTAAACAAGTCAGACCTTGACATTGATAAATAAATACTATATCAAAAAGTGATTAGATCTGAGAATTCTTTTTCCCTTCGGTTACCATGAATTTCTTATCTTTCATTTGATTTTCTATTTAAAATAAACATGCCTAAAATTAGATGATTGGTAAATAGCTATAAACAAGTTGAAATTCTAAGAAATATGATATTTAAAAAATGTTTACTTAATGATAGTTTTTAAAACATGAATGATTATGGATTTATTCTCATAACTTTACATTCACACAAGCAATTGTATTTATAAATTATTATTTTTTACTTTTATACTAATTTATTTAATATAAACTTATTGCAACATATTAGAATAGTATATAAATACACATAAAAAATATTAAGAAGAAAACTAGAGATGATTATACTGCATGAAAAAGAGAGTATAATTTCATTACAATATCACTGACCATTTTAGGGTGAAAACCTCCTCAAAGCAAGCTCAATACAATACAATTACTGGATGCCTTCACATTAGCCTATGCCTTTTATTTATAATAGTTATAATCTAACCAAATATTACTTTCCATGTATGTGGGGTTATTAAAATTAGCTTAAGTGATGAATTACAAAACTTATGCATCCTAGCTTTTATTAGAGTTATGATGAATGGGTTTTAACATTCCCTCCCCATTAAAAATATTTTTATCAAAGAAAAATATGTGGATTAAATAAATATTAATTTGAATAAATGGCTCATAAGTTGAATATTTTGGTTGCATCCCATGACATTCAATTAGAATATCAGGGAAATATCAGTTTTAAGACTAACGGGAGCACCTATCAAATATAAATTTAAGTTAAAAAATGAGAGAATATTAAACATCAATGTATGTAATTATATTATTAACTATGAAATTATAATTCCATAGACTTTATTCAAACATGACACATGAAAAAAATGATGAAAATGCCAAAAAGGTAGAATTTTTAACTTGTAGGTGACATGATGAATTTGTTGAAGAACATTATAAGGCCCATAGAAATTTGGAGAAATTTTTTAGTCTCATTTTAGTTTCAAAGAGGATTTATTGTAATTTTAAAGTATAAGGACAACTATATTCTCAAGTTGGAAGATACATTTTATGTAGTTTTAATTAGCCTACTACTTCATGTAATTCTAAGCCATGTAGATATTTTTCTTGAGAAGATAAATAATATTCTCTCATGCATTAAGGGTAGTATATAATAATGGTACATGATAAATTCATGGGAGGTAAGAGACGAAACTTTTTAAAAAAATTTATAAATGAGGAATAACATAAAAGATATTAGTGTAATCAAGTAATAAGTAAACTATTCTAAAAAGCAGGCCAATTAAATGACTTTAATTCACAATATATTCCTGATACAATGTTGAATTATGAAAATTTTCTAAATATTAAAATTATAATATGAAACAATAATTTACATTCTTAAAGATAAATAAGAGATAATAATTTTTTTTATTGATGCAAATATAGGTTTGACTGATATAGGTATGCAATAAGATATGTTGATGATCTGTAAGGATTTGTTAGATTCTATAAAATAGCTCTTTGGTTACCTACACTCTACTATCAAAATAAAGACTCCAATATCGATGCTTCTATCATAAAGTTGAGACTTCTATGTTTAATAAGTGTACATCTCCTTTATTGATGTTCTACTTTCACCTTTTAGGGTTATCTATCACCTTACATATTTTTTTATCTAAATTATGTGCACATATTCTAGATATTAGTCTTTTGATTAAAAAAAAACCTAGAGATCCAATTATATCATGTCACCATAAAATAAAATGGTTAGTGGACTCAATTGAAGTTGAGATGACCTTAAAACCCCTTTTTTAATGGTCTTCACCTATATAGCCATTTAATCTAAAGAGAGGTTCACGCTGATGTAGTTCACCACCTTATGTGGGCTTGTGTGTGACCAATGTTATAATATGTTATATTCAAGTGTCTGTAGTGATCTAGATCATAATTTAAAAAATAATTCTCATGGGTTGTTCTTTGAATGCTTCAGACTTATAAGACTACTCCTATGACTAGATTGGAAAGAGGGAATAATAGGACAATGAAACTAAGTAGTATGAATTATATAGTGAGTTTGAGTAGGTGATTTATTGCTAATTGATAAATGTATAATGAGTGGCATTTTATTTGTGTTTATATTTAATATTTTTAAAATAATATCATGGAGGGTTGATTATGATAAAGTGTAGGTGCATAGAGTTTGGGATTATTTTATGGACATTTATCATAATGTCTATGCATTATAGATATAACGTGTACATGTAATATCCATAACACATGCATTAATTTTACATTGCATAAAATAATCATATAATACCTATTGGTAGGGACATAATGTTTTAATTTTAAGGGGCAAATGGTTTACTAAAATAGATGTTTTACTTATAATTTAAATTTATTTTATCAAATATAAGAAATTAGGGTCACTCTAGATCTAAGGAAGTTGGTCTAACAACTACACACCTTATGATGTGGGAGATAGCTTTTCAAAATTTAGTCTAGCTAGTACACAGGCATTTTTAGGCTCTCGGTATTGAACCTAGGTATACTAGGTCATAGATTTTTTAATTGATGTCTACTTTTTGTAAACATATAGTCATTTTTTAAGTTTTTTGCCTTACAAATTACTTATTGGCATTTATAAGACTACTAGGTTTGTCAAAATTAAATATTAGAAACTACTTACTTTTAATTCAAGCTAAAGTGTTGTGATTCAAATAATATAGATCACATTGATGACTTTCACACATAAAACAACCACTTGGGTTCATTTCACTTATTCATTATCAATCTCTCATCCCTAATCACTTTATATTAGTCTCTTATCATCCTTAATCATTTCTTCCTTGTTCCTCATCATCCCTAATCACTACCTCATTAAACCTCACCATCCCTCATTATCTCTACTCACTTCCTCATTATCCCTAATCACTCCCTTATTAAACCTTATTATCCCTCATCATCCCTAATCATTGTTTCATCATCCCTCATCAACCCTGATCACTCCCTCTTCATATTTCATCTCCTTAATCACTCCCACATTGACCCTCACCATCCCTCATCATCTCTAATAACTCCCTCATCATCACTAATCACTCCCTCATTGACCCTCACCATCCATCATCATCCCACATCATCCCTAATCACTACTTGCCTATCTCTTATCATCCCTAATCACTCCCTCATTGACCCTCACCATCCTTCAGCATCCATAATGGTTCCCTCAACATCTCTCATCATCTATACTTAGTCCCTCCTCATCCCTCCTCATCCATAATTACTCCATCTAATACCTTGATGGCGGGTCCAATAGATGTATTATTGTTAATGATTGGACTAAGTTATAATTATAAGTTTTACTCACTTAAATAAGGCTCAAATAAACTCTTATTTCACTTATCCTCTTTCACTCAAATAAGGAAATCAAAGATATCATCTAATTTTCAAGTAGGATTCAAAGATTTATTTGGAATCCATGGCTAGATCATGAAGAAAGTGTGTATCTAGAACCCCAGACTATAATAAATAGGTAAGAAATCAATAAAAACATGGGATGAAATTGTACTACTTAAAAATATATATTGGGATTTGGGCATCTAAAAATCCCAATCCCAAAGTTAAGAATTTGAATATATATAAGGGTGACTATAGACGAGTTGATATTTCCAATACCAACCCCATAGTTGACTTCTCATTTTATCTATGCAATTTAAATTATGTCCATAGTATACGATATTTATATATATAGTTAGGTAGTAACAAATCTGGTAGAGTGTGTTCCAATCCAATAGCTGGTATAATGTTTTTCCAAACCTAATTTGATATATACCCAACCTAAACTATGCCCAACTTGATATATGAAGGGAATGAATGGAATATGGCTTAATATAGTGTATCAATGAGGGGAAACTTAGATCTTGAGCATGGTTTAGTGGCCCTAAAGGCCAAACTAGGGCCCTACTATACTCTAAGTATTTTGTAGTCCTAAATATACTATATCAAAAGATAGAACATGAATGAGGACCCTAGTGCTCTGGATACACTGTCTCTCCATAGTTTGGGTTTTTATTTCCATATATATATATATTTGAATCCTACTAGATAATGAGATGATATATCAAAGTTCCTTATTTGAGTGAAATAGAATGAATGAAAGAAAAGTTTCCTAAGGCCTTATTTGATTGAGAAAATATTGGAATTGTAACATAAGCCATCAAACACAATTAGGAAGCCACTAAACCTAACATCAAGGTATTAGAATAAGTGATTAGGAATGTAGAGGGATGAGGATGGAGTGAGTAGGGATGATGAGGGATGATCATGGAATCATTAGGGATGATGATGTATAGTCACAGTCAATGAGGGAGTGATTAAGGATGATAAGGGAATGGTTAGGGATGATGAGTGATGGTGAGGTTTAATGAGGATAAGGAGGTAGTGATAAGGGATCATGAGGGATGAGGGTGGAGTGATTAGGGATGATAAGGGATGATGAATTAGTGATTAGGGATCATGAGGGATGGTGAGGGTCAATAAGATAATGAACAACGATGATGGAGTGATTAACGATAGTGAGGGATTGTGAGGGTCAATAAAGGAGTGATTAGGGATGATTATTGATGATGAGGGAGTGATTAGATATTATTAGGGATGATGAGGGAGAAATTATGGATGATGAGGGACAAATTAGTGATTAGGGATAGTGAGGGATGGTGAGTGTTAGTGAGGGAGTGATTAGAGATGATGATGGATGGTGAGGGTCAATGAGGGACTAATTAGGGATAATGAGGAATGAGGAGATATTTATTATGGGTGATTAGGGATGGGTAGAAATTTATTAGGGATGAGGGATGGATAATGATCAAGTGAAATTAACAAAAAGTGGTCATTTGATGTGCCTAGGTTATCAATGCAACCTATACACTTTCATAACTTCTATTACAAGTATCTCAACTCAACAAGGCTACCTAAATGTAATGGGGAAGTTATGTTACTTATAATTTAGTCATCATATGTGGATTTATATAGATAAAAGGTTAACATACCTAATTTTAGCCTCAGATGGATCATCATCAAACTCTGAACAAGGGCTTCTTCCACACTTAACTAATTTTTCACCAAATTTGTGGATATTTTTCAAGGCCTTTCATCTCCATATCATGGTGATGAAGAATAATTATCAAGAAGAGAAGAAAGAGAGAGGATGAATCTTGACAAAATAGAAAACTGCCAACACTCTAGTTAGTATTGTTTTCTTATTTAAGATAAATCTTATATCTAGATTATTTTTTAAAAATGGGCATGAATTATAAATGATTTGAGAAAAAAATAGATAATAATTGGTTGTATTATATTTAATATGTATATAAATTAAATGATAAAATTATGAATTAGAATATAGGCTATGAGAAATGAACAAAGGCTACGATAGTCCATCCTTTCATTGTAATAGTAATTGTTGTAGATGAGGAAGAGACAATAAGTTTGTGTCCTTATTTTTATATTTTCCCTATCATTCTTACCTTACACATTATTCTTTATTGAGAATTATTTTTATACACTTCAAAATTTTCCAATTCTATATTCCATAGTTTTGTTTGTGATACCTATAAGGGAATTGAAGTGTGTTTTATATTTGTTTTATATTTCAATAATTCCTATCTTTTTCCTTTCAATGACCATTAATTTTGTATTTTTTTGTTTCCATGTAAACATGATCTGAAAAAATAGTGTTTTTTGGTAATTCAATTTTGAACACAACACTTCACCAGGTTGGTTTGATGATAAACCATATTAAAATGGTAGAATAATTGATAAATCCTCTAAATATCATCTAGACTATGCGTTGAATTGAACAAAAAAAGTTTATTATATGTTATTTGTGAGTCTTACTAAAATGATGATTCAAAATAAATATTCTTTTTAGAAAGAGAGTAAAATTCATCAATGGACTATTTAATGGCTTGCTTTAGTTAACATGGATATGTGAGGAATAATTTTTGAATTAATTATAAATATAAAATTATAATCCACAAAAGATAAAGTAAATATGTAGTTTGGTTGTTTGAATCATTTCTTTCTTAAATTATTTGCATATAGTGGTAAAGAACCAATTTGTAATTCACTTCAAAATGACAAAGTAGGGAAAATACTCTTGGCAATTAATAACTCTTCATAAAAAAAGAAGCGAGTTATCTACAATCAAAATTCTTTTATTCAAATAAATAATGATACATGTTATAACATGTTAGATTTTTATTGTTTCAAAATATGTTTGAGGTGCTCAAGCAAGAATAGAAAACCCATAAGATATAAAATTTGTTTTGAATGGATAAATGATTAAATATAGAGTCTATGTTTAAGTGAAATATAAAACAGTGAAGAAAATAATAATTATACTAGGAAACAAAACTCTAAAATAAGGAGGCCTTATGAAATATAAGTACCTCAAAAATATGTAATGGTTGAGATGATTCATTCATCCTTTACCCTTGACTTAGTGATTTGTTTTAGTGACTTCAAGTTATAGTTATTTATTTATAAGCTTCCTACACATGACTAAGCATATTGTGATACCAATAGGGCTTGAAAAAATTCAAAGAAAGGTATTTATATCAACAATAGTTTCTCTCTGAAGGAAACAATGGGAGAACTTGAGATTCTAATTTTTTATATGCACTTGAGTTCCATTTTGTATTTATGAAACATCCATTTCTCTAATTGATTGTAGTTTGTTCCTTTATTTTCTTGGCATATTTATTTTGATAAGCTAGTTTCAAATCCATTATTTTAAGATCTATAGTGCATTGAATGGTGTAAATCTAAATTTATTAGATTAAATTAATGACCATATATACTTGGGCCTTAAATTTTTAGTGCCACTTGTGTGGATTACCAGTAGCAAAAATGCAAATGAATGAAAATAATCTTTGATACATCAAAATTGGCATGTGAGATTAAATGGTTTCAAACACAATTATAAACACAAGAATGTACATTTAAACTCCCTTTCAAATAAAAATATATTTAGAATGAATAATTATATAACATTAGAAAGGTGAAATTAATATTGTAGACAGTTGAGGGTAATTTCAGGGTATTGGGCATTAATGAGAAAGCATTGATTTTTTAATATTATATAAGTGGGAGATAAATAATTACTATAATTTCTTGTAGCATACAAATATTGCATAGAAAATTCATACATTCTAACAGTATCATTATCCATTAAATACTTCACTATCTTGTTGAATCCATGGTACTTTGAGACACGAAATAAATTTATAAGCATGCCAAATAAATGCATCTAATCGATTGGTTTACATAAATAATTACCAATGTTCATGGAAACTTGTAGACCTAAGATCATATAAAACATTTCCATATAGAGTTTTTAACTCCTACAAATGCCAAAAAGTAATATAGAAGGCACAAAAACCTTTAAAAATGGCTATACATTTACCTTATTGTATAAGAGGGATGGTGAGGGTTAATGAGAATGAGGAGGGAGTGATTAGTTATTATTATGGATAAGGAGGAGTGATTAGGGATGATAAGGGATGACGATGGAGTGATTATGGATGATAAGGGATAGTGAGGGTTAACGAGGGAGTGATTAGAGATGATGAGGGACTAATTAGGGGTGATGAGGAATTCGTATGGTAAATGAAAGAGTGATTATGGATGATGAGTGATGATAATGGATTGATGATTTATTATTATGGACAAGGAAGTAGTGATTATGGATGATGGGGGATGATGGAATGATTAGGGATGATGAGGGATGCCTAGAGTCAAAGAAGGAGTGATTAGGGATTATTATGGATGAAAAATGGAATTATTATGGATTATGGATTGATTAGAGATGATGACGTATGGTGAGGGTCAATGAAGGAGTGACTAGGGATAATGGGGGAGTGATTATAGATGATGTTGGATAGTCAGGGTCAATGAGAGAGTGATTACAAAAACTAAGGAATGAGGAGAGATTTGTTAGGGATGATGAGGGATAATGAGGAAGTGATTAAGCATGAGGTATGGATAATGAAAAAGTGAAATTAACATAAAGTGGTAATTTGATGTGTGTAGGTAATCAATGTGACCTATGCTTCCCCAATCACACCACTTTTGCTTGAATAAAAAGTGAGTGTCTTGTAATCTTCAATTTTTACAAACCTAGGACTCCTAAAAATGTAATAAAGCAATCTCAAAGATACAAAAACCTAAAAAGTGACTATATGTTTACCTTGATGTATATGAGGGATAGTGAGGGTCAACAATGAGGAGGAGGGAGTGATTAAATATTATAAAGGATGATGTAGAAGTTACTAGGAATGATCATAATTATTGAGGGTCAATTAAGGATTGATTAGGGATGATGAAGTGATTAGCAATGATGAAGTGATTACAATGATGAGGGATGGTGAGGGTCAATTAATGAGTGGCTAAGAATGATGAGGGATGAGGAGGGAGTTATTAGAGATTATTAGGGTTAAGGAGAGAGTGATTATAGATGAGGAGGGGTGATGAAACATTGATTGATGTGTTAATGGATGGTGAGGGTTAATGAGGGAGTGATTAGAGAAAATGAGGGATAGTGAGGGTCTATAAGGGAATGATTAGGGATGATGAAGGATAAGGACAGAGTGAATAGGGATGATACTATATGAGGAGAAACTGATTAGATATGAGATATGGATGATAAACAAGTGAAATTAACACAAAGTGGTTATTTGATTTGCATAATTCATCAATATGACTTATGTTATCCAAGTCACACCATTTTGGCTTCAATTCAAAGTGACTGGTTTGTAAACTTAAATTTCGACAAACATAAGACTCTTAGAAATTCCATAAAATAATACAAAGTGGTAATATTATGGGTGTAGGTCATCAATGTGACCTATGCTTCCCCAATAAAACCACTTTTTCTTGAACAAAAAGTGAGTGTCTTGTAAACATCAATTTTGACAAACTTAGGACTCCTAAAAATGCATTGAAGCAATCTAGAAGGCACAAACACCTAAAAAGTGACTATATGTTTATCTTAATGTCTATGAGGGATGGTGAGGGTCAATGATGATGAGGAGGGAGTGATTATATATTGTGATCGATGAGTGGGAGTGATTAAGGATTATAAAGGATGATATAGGAGTTATTAGGAATGATCAAGGATATTGAGGGTCAATGAGGTAGTGATTAGGGATGATAGAGTGATTAAGGATTATGAGGGATGGTGAGGGTCAATGAAATAGTGATTGGGTATGATGGAGGATGAGGAGAGAGTTATTAGAGATTATTAGGGTTAAAGAGAGAGTGCTTATAGATTATTAATGATGATGAAGCATTGATTAATGATGTTGAGGGATGGTGAGGGTCAATAAGGGATGGTGAGGGTCAATAAGGGAGTGATTAGGCATGATGATGGAGTCATTATGGAAAATGAGGGTCTATAAGGGAGTGATTGAAGATGATGAAGGATAAGAATGGAGTGAATATAGATGATAATAGATGAGGATAAAGTGATTATTTACAAGAGAGGGATGACGAACAAGTGAAATTAACATAAAGTGGTTATTTAATGTACACAAGTCATCAATGTGACCTATGTTATCCAAATAAAACAAATTTGGTTTGAATTCAAAGTGACTGGTTTGTAAAATTAAATTTTGATAAACCTAAGACTCTTAGAAATTCCAACAAATAATACAAATGGTACCAAACATAAAAAATGACTATGTGTTTTCCAAAAATAGACATTAATTGCAAAAGTTATGCCCTAAATACACTAGGTTCCATACTAAGAGCCTAAAAATGCCTAAGTACTCACCAAATTGGATTTTGAAAAATTATCTCCCACGTTTTAAGGTGTGAAATTGTGAGACCAACTTTATTAGATGTAGAGTGACTTTAATTTATTATATTAACTAAAATAAATTTAAAGTATAGGGAATATAAAAGTAATATAAAGGTATCAAATATAAAATTAATATAAAAGTGTACGGAATATAAAAGTATCAAATATAAAATTAATATAAAAGTGTAACAAGATAAATGTAAACTTATACTAAATATATTATAAGTAAACCATCCACCCCTTCCAATTATACCATTTTATCCCTTCCAATAGGTCTTTTATGCTTCTTTTTTGCAATTTAATAGGAATGCATATGTGTTATAGTGTGTATGTGTTCCTTTCACACTGAAAGAATAAATAGAAAAAAACCCTTCTGATACATCTTTTATATTTTTAGTGCAATGTAGAAAGAACACATACGTATTATATTGCATACTCTATGTTTAGTTTGAGTTAAAAAAACCAAACATTTTGTTTCAGAAATGGTTTAGATTCTCAATCTATAAGCTTGGACTTATCAACACACAGTTGAATCTAAGAGTTTTGATATAAAATAATAAAAGTCAACTTCCATTATCAAATATGATATTAATTTCAATCATAAAATTCATAAAAATATTATCATGATGATGATCACACTCTCCAATTACCAAATATATGATTTTTAAAATTTTTGGACTAATTTAAGGTTTCAATCTATGTTGATTTCTAACTATAGATTTTCTAGGCTACTACATTCCTCAAATAGACATTCCTATATATTATTTTGTATCTTTATTTTTTTAATCTAAATGCAAGAATATATATATATGGTTGAAAACTAGGCCTAATTCTACATGCATTGAGAAAAAGTAGTTTTCAATTTTTTTGGGGGGTAGTTAGGGGGGCTGCATGGCTGACTATCCATTTTTTTGTCACTTTTAGGGGATATTTAATTATAAAATTAATAATAATAATTAATTTAGAATTTATAACAAAAGGTTAAAAACTAAATTATATTATAAAAATTTTCACCAAAGGGTTTTAAACAATATTAAACATTCCTAAAAATTGAGTCACCACACAGTCGGCTATCTACTTTATTTTCCTAGAAAAATACATGTTCATATTCAAATTTTAGATTTTTAACCTAGTTATACTTAATAATTTTTTTATAATAGTTTTTAGGAAACTATACTCAAACTTATACAATTCAATTTCTTACGCCATCCTCAAATTTTCAGTGTCTCCATCTCAAAGTATCTACAAAAGTTTAGATTTCTCAATTTTTAGGGAAAAAAAGTACATGGGTAGGCCCCTTTTTTCCCAAAACTTTATGCCCTTACCCAAATAGGTTGACCCATAAATATATAAATATTTTCAAACTTTAGTGTTTTTAGGGTAATTACACTAGTATTGGATCTAGGACACTACCATCAATGTTAGTGTCCATGTCTGAATGGTAGTGACCTAGAGAATATAGAAATGCTAAAGCTTTTTAATTAATGGTTAAGGACGTAGATCATGTTTTAATCATATTATGTGTTACATGTGATTTGGGTAATTAGAATATCAGGGTCAGACCATAAGATAAGAATTTAGGCATAGTGATATGAAGACTACAATCCTTTCAATAATAGGAAATTCATGGACAGAAGGGTGGATCCTTGAATTATATTTTTTATTTTTCAAGACTAGTTTATTATGTAAAATTTAGATTTGGGTATCCGTATTTTATCCACCATTAATTTTTTAATGTATGAGATGAAATTACTATGTTAAAGGAAAAAAATGTGTACCATGGTGTGTAAAACACACCTTACTTTGAATTGATACCTGTTTACATTTGTTGAATGTATATGACCTACAACCAAGATAAATTTACAACTATAATTAGTGCATATGGTTTTAAAATGAATCATTTAAATTTACTAAAAGAAAAGATAACAAGGAAAGAGTAGACCTATGTGTCAATGTAATCATGTTGACCCTTGGTAGTTTTCTTTGATAATGATGCTTGCTAGCTAAAGAATCAGAGAAAGGTTTACATATAAATCTTGGATATCATGTGAATATGATAATTTGAGAGAGATCATGCCCCAAATTTGGTACAAGAGTGAGTTGTGCCAAGTCATCAAGATCACTAAATCCCAATTACATAACCTAAATGTATACATAATCTATAAAATCTCACTCCATTCAAATGGTGTAACCATATCAATCAAAATTAATATAAGTAGTTCCAAGTCTATCAAGGGTACCAATATCAATCATTCCTATTAAAATATCCAACTATTGCAATAGATTAAAATCTTAATTGGTATTTCCTTGTAATGTTGGTGCATAGATATTGGTATAACTTAAATAATGTGTTTATAATTTGGTTCATTTACATGGTACATGCACCTCTAATGTGTGTAACACTAAAGTATAAATTAAAAATTAAAATATTATCTATAGATTGTATATGATATATGTCACAAATATGAAAATATTTATCCCAAATATGTGAAAATCAGTGACAAATACATAGGGTTTTATCGAAAGTGTATATTTGAATCATGGAAATTTTATCAATTTATACCAATTCTCTTAGTTGTATGTATGTGGAATTATGTATCTATGACATACCACCATTTTTAAGTGAGGGTAATACAATTTTATTGTCACATATTTCAAAAGGGCAAGATAACCATGCTATATATGTGTCAACCATGTAGTAATCAAGCATATAATGGTATAATCTAAAAGAAGATGCATCAATGAATCTCATAGTATCTAAAAATAAATATACCTGAGATGCATGATATAGATCATGGAAATATATATGATTAATAATCACAAGCTTATAATATAATCAAACACACACACACAAATACTCAATGCCATGTCTAGCTCACCAAATGTTTAACCCTTTTTCAAAATAATGAGTAACATAAAATAGAGTAGCCTAATAAAATGAGTAAACTAATACAAAGTAATTGGGCCAATTAAATAATTGATAGTCATAATATATTCATGAAATAGTTTTGAATTATTGATAATTGTTAAATATGGAACTTGTAATAGTGAACAATAATTTGCATGTCTAAACACACAAGTGATAATACCTACATTATTTATAGATGCATAGATGGATCTGATTGATATAGGTTTGAAATAATACATGTTAAATCCCTACATGGATTTGTTAGATTCTAAAAATTAGCTCTCTATTTTCCTGAACACAACCATGAAAATAGGACCACTAACATTGACACTTTTGTCATGAAGCTAATACTTATGTCCATAATGAAATACATGTCATTTTTAGGAATTTCACCTATGCCTATTAGGGTTCTCTATCTCTTTGTATATTATCTATTCGGATCACATGCATAGGTTCTTGATATCAATAGTTTGATCAAAACCATAAATCTTCCAATGAGTTCATCTCACCTAGTAAAAAAATGGGTTAGTGGACTAAAGCAAAGTCTAATTGACCTCGATGACCCCTTTATTAGTGAGCACTACCTACATATCCATATAATCCAAAGAGGGCCTCAAATCAATGCAGTTATCTACAATATTTGGAGTTATTTGTGAATAATTATTTAATATACTATATTTGAGTGCATTTAGTGATCTATCTTTCAACTTGAAAAATACACTTCATGGGATATTATGTGAATGATTCAGACCTATAAGAAGACTTATCCTATGACAAATATATAAATAGGGAAGAATAGGGTAGTATAACTTAGTTATGTGAATGATTTAGTGATATTGAATATGTGTTTTCTTTATATTAATATATGTATAATGAGTGGGATTTCTTTTATTTTTATACCATACCTTTTGAATATAATCTCAAGAGGGTTAATTAAGACAAATATGTCAATGTGTACATATTGAAAGCTTTTAAAATTTGAGTGTTTTAAAGGTATGGAAAATGGCATTAGGATTTGGTGCATTGTCATTGATGCTAGTGTCCAAGCTTGAATGGTAGTGTCCTAGATATTATAGACACCTAAATCTGGCCACCGATAACCTTTAATCAAGCTTTTGCCCAATTTCCACCCAAAATGCACAATTTGGCCTAAAAATAGTAAAACATGCTAAATGATGTGAAACTAACATATTCAAGTGCTAATTTTTGCAAGAGTATCATTAAATTAGGTAATTCAATTTATGGGTCAGCTAATTTTAGTTAGATCATTCTGAGTCAAAATGCCAATTTTGTAACTACGTGCTCTAGATTGCTCTTTCCTATTATGTATTTTACATAAGATGCTTGACCTTGTTATTTGTTTTTGGTAACATCCTAAATGGTAATATGGATCCAATTCATCCAACGTAGACTTCTAATTCTAATTCAGTCAAATTTTGGACCACTAAAAGGGAAATCTGATTAATTTGAGTAATTTGTGCACAAAGTGCCTAAAAATGCTTAAGAGCTAATTAATCCAAATCAAGGCCTAATTAATAATTTGATGAAAAATTGTTGAATACTTGTCTCTAGAAATGAATATTAAATATATGCATCATCAAGTTACCTCATTTTTTGGGAAGACATCCCTAGGCCATAAATGCCACAAATATCAAGATGCATGCCCTCTATGCCTCATTAATGCCTTCCATGATGCTCTCCATGCCTCTTAATTTACCGTTCTTCCAATGTCATTATGAGGATAATTAAAAATTTAATTCAAAAAATTTAATTAATCCTCAACCACACATCTCAATCTCAAGATGGACAGTTCAGGTTGATTCCAGACATTCTCAAAAATCTATAAATAAGAGGGCTTACCACATCATTTGTAAGACTTGATAATGCAAAGTTATAATATACAAATGGTTCCAAAAGGTTTAATAAATTAGTGTTACAATGCCAAATTTATTCCAATCCAAATCAAGCTAAATCCACAAGGTGTCAAGGAGAAGAGGAGATAGCCAAGCCTCCTTTGATGAAGACTTCATGAGCACAAGATGAGCAAGCCACTACTATAAATGCATTTGGATCATCCAAGTAAGGTGAAGGAATTCTTGTGTTTCTCTACCTAGTTGCTAGGCCTAGAGATGTTAGGTTAATTAGTTTGTTTCTTTCATTTTGTTTTTATCTTGGAACTAACATGATACTAACCATCCTCTCTTGACTCAAATTCTTAGATCACATAATGGCACACCTAGTGGGACTAGATGCATCTCACACCTGAAGAAGATCATTTTACAACTTTAAAATATTCATTTGGACCTTTCAAACTCTTGAAAATTGATTTTCTAGCTTTATTTTACCATTTTTGTTTGCCACAGTTTTACATAGTAACTAACGTCAGCCAATATGACCGACATCAGTTGCATAACTTAACTGATGTCAATTAACAAAACTGATATAGGTTAGATACCTGTCAAGATGGTCACATTAGTATAATCAATGTTGGTTAGATAATCGACATCGAATAGCAAAAGTAACCATCATTAGTTGTATATAATCAATGTCGATCACTATTTTTTATTAAAACATAGACCCAAGAGATATTTTTTCAAAGTTTATCGTTTCAAACCAAAAAGAGATTCAAGGCTAAAGGACATGATAACATTATTGCTACAAGACCAAGCTTGACATTTTCTAAAAAAATGTTTAGATTGCATTTTGCATGTTTGAAAATCAATTAGGAACTTTGTTTTGGTGTTTAATGAAAAATTTAGATGCTTAAATGAATGTTTTTAAATTTCACAATCTTAAGACCAAGGGGTCAAATGAACACCACCAAATCTTTCATTTGGGCTTAAAATTGAACACACTTGTCAATTCTTGTTTTCAATAGTGGTTTAATTAGATTATGTTTAGTAAAAAGAGAAATGTTGTGTGTATGCTCTTCTATTTGTCCCCTTTAGGGAACCCTTTGAATCAAAAGTGACATTCCTATTGCAAGTAGCCTAGTCCAAGGCTTAGAAATAAAGTCATCTAAATCACTCCCCAAAAACTCATCAAAGTTTGGGTGATCTTAAAAATGACCCTAAAGTCCTTTTACTTTCATGTTTCCTTTATTTTTATGAAAACTTGGCTTGTGAGGGGGACTTCATCAGCTCATATGAGTTCATTAGGGAAGACTTGACCCAGGGTTTTACCCCCTGACATTGACTTCATTTGGCTCCTAATTAGAGTTGCACACGAGATGTAGTGGCACTTTAGACATCACACTATAGTAAGCAAACAACATGATGTAGTAGTTGAAAAAAAGACTAGACATTTTTACAACAAGCCAAGTGATATGGACCCAAAATATGTGCTTTTATTTTTCATTGTTTGGTGTGAAAGTCAGTATGCAATTGATTCCCCTAGATTATTCAAAATCTTGTTAGATCTTAGACAAATTACCACTTGCCACAAAAGTATTATTGGTCTAAGGTCATCTCAAGGTCAATGTCATAGTACTATCATTTGAGAGAAGGGGGGTGTAAAAACCATACTATATAATGTGCATTTACTTTTAGATGAATAATTAAAATCCACTCAAATAATGTATATTGATAGATTCTAACAATATGAAGTAACTTTTTTAGTTTAGGAGCTAAGGGTGATTAATTAATTGGTCTTGTCCTAAATTAAAGTCTTGTTTGAAGTCAAAAATTGGTGTAAACAAAACAATCCAAACCAAACACATAGTCCAAATTTTCCTTTGAACAAAGAGGTATTATGCTACCTGCATGAGATCATCAATTTGCCTTGTTCAAAGTTCATCAAAGTTTTGAGAGCCATATCATCCACTTTGGCATAGTTATTTTGGTTAATTGAGTCTAGACCTTTACCAAAGTTATTTAAATCCTTTACTTATAATCTAAATTTAGAATTTTACCTTTACAAGTTAATATGGTTGATGTGTTAAGTGGGTTTGCCATTTTCACTAAACTTCAGGGAACATAGGTTTAATTTCCAATTTGGGTTTAAGGTCATTTAAAAGACTCATAATCATTGTCATCACTTGATAGAATTACTCCATTTTTTGTTAAACACTTGCACTTTAAGTTTATGCTCCACAACATTTTGAGTCAAGAAAAGTAGTGTTATGCTGTCAAAATTGTGAAAATTTGTCTTTGCCTTAGAGAGTTTTTTAAACAAACTTTTTTGTCACACCTTTTGGGTAGTATAGCATCATTACACTACCCAAAACATTTCAAATATTTATTCATAAACCCTCTTGCATAGAGTTACAAATTTGTTCCTATATTTTTAGACCAATCCGAGTATACTTTTGTGATATTTTGTCTAAAGCATAGTTATATTGTTCACTTTTTTCTAGCTTATTTGTCAAAAGAACCAAGTTCTATATAAATTTTGATGAAAAAATAAACTATTTTTAAAGTGCCTTTTGTTTCAGATATTATACCTAGTTGATTAATTTCATGTCCAAGAATAAAATTCCTAGTGTTTGTTAGAAGTGTTTCAAATACATTAGATTAAAACATTCATCTATTTCAAAGTCTACCTTTTGATGCCATTTGGCAAGAGTCCTAGCACATACCTTGTTTGAGCCTAGATTTTGATGCCATGTTTGGCCAAAATACCTAGCAACTTTTAAATTCCTAGATTAGATTGATTTGAAACACTTTGACCTTAGATTTTGGCATTTTGATTTTTAGTCCATTTACTTGTTTATCTTTGTGTGAATAGTGAAAAGTTAAATACTTCATGTTAGCTTGTTTCCTCACAAATCTTTGCATAAATCTTTTGATCCTTTTTGAAAAATCTAGACCAAGTTGAAACATCATTTATTTTATATTTTATCTTTTTTAGAGTTTGTAGAAATCTTTGACCTTTTATCACAAAACATTGGCTATGGATCCCAACATGTATTTCTACACTCATAGTGGACTCATGTACAATCCAAGGATTAGTAATATAGTTGCATAGGAATATATGGTGTAAGACCCCTATGCAGATAATATTGCTTATGATATGGACTCTTATCTCTCTTATAATAATCAATTAGGGGCACAAAGCAAAGATACATTGGCTAACTATCTATTTAACATACCACCCTATTCAGAACAAGACCAAGAACAAACCACACAATACCTAGCTATAATACCCATAGTGGAGGAGCCAATTATTCAAAAGTCATATTCTACTAATATGGCTTCCACGTATGATCAATTTTTGTTTGAGCGACATTTGTTAGAGAACAAAGATGAGATTTTGGTTATAGCTATAGAGGTAGGGACCAAGTTTATATAATACTTCCCTCATGAAAATTTACCAAGTCTAGTAAAAGTGCCCCATAATATCATTTATGATCAACAGGCTTCTTTTAGAAATCCTATGGCTCTAGTCTAAACAACATATCAAGACCCTAATGTATCTCATCATGGAAAAACCATCATGGAAGATCACTTCAACCAAATGAAGATAGCATATCAAACATACATGAATGTATCACATAATTTCAATCAAATGAACATGGTGAGTAAGCCTCTTATTGACCTAGTTCCTTTAATAGGGGTGTTGATAGAGTTAACTAGACAACAAAATCTATGTTTTGACCATTTTTAAAAACCACTTCGATATATAACTTGATACATATGCCCATTATTGAAGAAGTGTATTTGACCTCTACATAGAATAGTGAGCCAAATATAGTGTGAAATGTGCAAACAACATCTAAACCTAATCAAAGTGGTACTAATGCATAAATAACTAGCCAACAACATCTGCATGTAGTTAATCCCATGAGTAGATCATTGTACTAGGGAATAGGGCCTTCTACACCCTAACCTCAATCGACTACTTCCTCAAGTGTACAACCTATAATATTAGGTAATCAAACAATGGCTAATGTCATGCCTTAATGATAGAATGTGATGAATCCTACTCCACCTCAATAAGTAACGAGTAGTATTCCACAATAGTAGACATAATCTTGTCTATCATTGCAATAGAAGACAAATACATTACCATCTAAATTAGGGGAAAGTAATGTTCTACTTAACCAGGTAACGATGAACATACCTCTTTAGTCACAAACTAATATGCCAATCCAAAACCATGTAATGACTAGTCAACAATGTGCAAATATTGGTCAGTGACAAATACCAAATCTGTAACCTATTTTTACTTTCTCATAGGGATTCATGCAACAAAAAGGTCCCCATGTTTGTCAAGTACCTACTAGACAATCATTGGTTCAAAATGTACCATAAACATAGAGATAGGGTCTTGGTCTACAAGTTCCCACTTCACATCAAAGTTTGATTAGTCAGTAGCATGTCCCTTTTCAACTGTAATAGGCATAGTATAGTTATAGCTTTCCATCCCAACCACAAAATCCTCCAAGTCAAACCTTTATCGCCAACCCAAACTAGAATATTGTACAACCAAATATGTAATTTCAAGTACATCCTAATCCACGTATGCATATTCCAAGTCCATTCCCCAACCAAACCAATATACCCCAATAGGCATCTCTATCATACCCTTGTCAAAGTGTCCTATTTTTGACCTCCCAACCATCTACCCAAACCAATATTCTCCCTCAAACCAATGCTCCTTCTAGTTTCCTATCCCAAGAATTACAACAAATGAAGGATGTAATTACTACTATTCAGGCTAGGAAACAAACTAAAATTTTCAAATTGGAAGATATGTGTTCCTGTCCATTCAATATAGACTATTTGTAGATACCATTTCCTCTAGGATATGAACCACTAAAATTTGAAAAATACAAAGGGAAAGGTGACCTTAAGGCTCATTTGACTGAATTCTTTGTCACATGTCAACCAGTGGAACATAGCGACATATACCTTTTGTTTTTGTTTCCAAGGAGCTTGGTTGGAGTGGTTTTTAAATTTTCCCAAAAATTTAATAACAGATTTTGATGATATTTTTGATAAGTTTGTGCAACAATTTTTCTATAATCTTGAGCATGAGATTTCATTAGTGGACTTAAAGCAAGCAAAGCAAAAAGCTAGTGAGACTTTTATAATTTATTTAAAGTGATGGAGATCCCTTGAAATTCATTTCACTCATAGTTTACTAGATAAATAATTAGCTACCGCGTTTACTAAAAATTTGCATAGTGAGATAGCTTACCATCTGGAATTACAATGTGCACATACGTTCAAAGAGATCATTGATAAAGGTTTGCTAATTGAGTAGGTGATCATCAATAAAGGAGTCATCAAGCTTAATTCAACTAATCAAAATCAAGGTATCAATCAGGGAAATGGTTAACATCAACATCCTGTTTAAACATAAGCATTGCTATTGACATAGGCCAATAACCAAGAAAGACTGAAGTAATTCAACCATAATAGGAATGTTGTGGGAAATGGAGTAACCAAATCCCATCATGTCTAAATGGTGCAAATGTCATCTGTACCACCTTTTCAGCTTGCTCCCATGCAACAATCTCTCTAACCAATGCCACAAGCACAATAACCAAAATCTACACAATAAATATAACATCCATTACCATTACAAACCCCTCCTCCTAGGAGAACTATGCCTACACGTTGTGTCTTTAGTGACCTAGGATAACCTATTAAGTCTATATTTTGAAATATTACTACCACTAATCTAATTAGTTGGCCTATACTAAAACATTATCCACAAGGCATTCTTTATCCTAATTGGTACCATGAAAATGAATTATGTGACTATCATTGGGTCAACATGCATAATATATGAATATGTATCCAAATAAAACATTTAATTGAGAATATGTTGGAGAATGGGGAGATAACATTGGATAATGGTGCTTGCACTTCCAATCAAACTCTTTAGATTTATCAAAACCCCTTTCCCCAACATAAAAAATAGCAATAGTAAAATAATCAGCAACAACAACAACAACAACAATGGTCAGTACATTAGAAAAATCAATAGTATCAAAATCAAAGGTTGAACCAGCAAAATCAACAAAATCAATAGCAAAACCCATAACGATAACACAATGGACAAAACCAAGGTCAGAATGGTAATAACCAAAAAACATACAATGCAGTTGCACATGACTATAATAGGGTTGTAGGTCATATTACATGGGGTAGCGTTAATACCATCTCCATTAATCTTAGACCAAACAATAATTATCTTAGAATATTGCTAAACAATAACAATCAACCAGATTACATGGATAATCCTTCTTTGACTTGGGAATGCATATATGTAAACTAGAAAACTAGGACTTCCCCTGTTAGACCTTATATCAACAACTCATCCTTGCCACATGACCATATATGAGTGAACCAACAACTGAGACTTATCTTGTCTAGTCCCTCACCATTCCCAACATTAGTTAGTAATAATGGTCTAATATTTAATCCTTATTATGCAATCACAACTCAATGATTGAATATTACTATCCCATGCCAATGCCCACAACCATCCACCACTTTACCTATCATCCAACTAATTGTTTAGCCTCAAAATAAATCATACACTACTAACCAAGTAAATAAGTATGATATTGTGGAACAATTACAGAAGACACTAGTAAAAATTTCTATTTTAGATTTGTTGTGAGTGCCAATAATCCATAAGAACATCTTGAATTATTTTTTAACCATAATCTACTATTGATAGTGATATATCACTTGATAAATTTCAAGCTTTTATTCGATACCTAGCTTCAGCCGAACAAGTCACATTCAACCAAAGCAATATGTCTTCCCTTGGCTTGCTCCATAATAATCCATTGTACATAGAAGTTTATAAAAGATGACATAAAGTGAAACATGTCCTTATAGACAATAGATCCAGCCTCAACATAGTGTCTCTAAAGCTCATCAAGCTTCTCGGGTACATAATGGTAGATCTCTAACCAGAAACAATAACCATTAAAGCCTATGATAATCAAGAAAGATAATCACAAGACACCATTAGTTTTCTAGTTATCATTGGGCCTTTGACCCATGATACACTTTTCCATGTAGTTGATCTTGAGTTATCATAAAATATACTTCTAGGCAGTCCCTAGATATATGAGATTCATATAGTCCCATCAATGTTGAACCAATATATCAAGTTTTCCCACTCAGGGATGGAAGTGAATATTCCAAGAGATTTACACCCATATGAACACTCTAAGCATCTTGAGGTTGAATTTCAAAGCTAAAATTATCAGTATGGTATGAATCTAAGATCAAAATAGGATAAAGGAAAGGCTATACTTATTGATCTTTCACTAGATAATTACACAAATCCTAATACCTTGGATTCCCTTTCCCACATGTTGCCTTGTAAAGCTTTTAATCATTTCACTATTTTAGATAATGGACCAGGAGAGTATGTGATGCATGATACATTTCATATTTCAATTCTTTCTTAGAATTCAAAAACTTGTGAGTGACCTAAAGTCACCCCATATATGTGTTGGTGATAAAAGAGCAAAGATAAGGGACCTGTCACATTTGTACCAACATCTAGCGTAGAACCTAACCCTCTTAAAGGGGATGAATCATGGCTATACAATGATAAACAAGTTGATTTTTATAAAATTTAAAAGTATGTTATTCCCAATAGGATCATGGAGCATCATAATTATGAAAGAAGAGGCCTCAGATCGAATCAATAAGGAACCATTGAGCCAATTTCCATGACTAAGCATGAAAGGCCTTATGGAATTGGATTTAAACCACCTAGAGGTGATCCCACATATCTTATTAAAAATCCATCACCAATGACTAATGATGATGAGGCCGATAGGAAATTAGAGTCTAATCATAGCCTCACCTTTGATCACCTAGCTAAAACCAACTTGTTTGATAACAATACCATTTGTACCCTTACCCTATCCATTTATTGCAAACCTTTGCCATTATATTATCCCCAACTAATAGATTGGGACCAACAAGAATCCAGTCTACCAATAGATGAGTTCAAGAATGATAAGGCATTCTATGATTTCTCAGGGCTTAGAGAAAACATTTCATTGGGAGATCACAAATCAGGATTCTCAATCACATTGGATCCTACAATCTATTTTAGAGAGTGAGTGAACACCCTTAGCCAAAACCAAATAAGTAAAACATTGAGGTCCCATAGTGAAAACCTCATTGAGGTGCTTTTTAACTAGGGAAAAAGTAATGATAAAGGCTAGTCTAGTGGTGAAAACCTATTTTAGGCACCATTAGATGGGGGTGTTCATTATTCTTCAAATTTAGACTAGGAGACCACTGAGGATGAACTTCCCTATGGATCTGGGTTCAACTTTGAGTAACAAAAAGTATTTGATCAAATTCCTCAAGAATTTTTGACTATTTTTATCACATGGCCATATATTCCATTAAGGAACTTAGATTCATCATGCCTAGGAGAATTTGAAGAGTAAGTCCTAACAGAGGACCCTAACATAATTCAATAGTTCAAGTCATTTCCTACTATCCTAGAAGATTTTTTTACCCTTCTAATTGAATATATAATAGAGGTAAATATCAAGACTCCATCAGACCTAAAATGGATAAAATAGGTGCATCCCTCACTAAGGAGGAACATGACATCTTTACAGCTCTATTGAGAGAATTTGTAGATATCTTTGCATGAGCCTATTTATACATGCCATCTTTAGACCCCACCTTGGTTCTACACCACCTTATGGTTAATCTTGATGCCAAATAGGTAAAACAAAAGTTACGTAAGATACATCCTCATATTGGTATATTGGTAAAGAAAGAGTTGGAAAAACTCTTAGAAGTAGGATGTATTTGATACATGGACTACAAAAAATGGATCTCTAATATGGTACCTATTAGTAAAAACCCTGAAGGGATCAAAATTTGTACTAATTTTTGAGACATCAACAAAGCTTATCCTAAGGATGATTTTACCTTGCCTAATATCAACATGATCATTGACTCCACAATAGGTTATGAAATGCTTTCACTCATGGATGGCTTTTCAAGATAAAACCATATCAGAATAACACTAGAAGACCAACATAGAACAATGTTCACCATTCCATGGGGAACATTTTGTTATTAAGTAATGCCATTTGGCCTTAAGAATGTTGGAGCTACATATCAAACAACCATAAATGTCATATTATATGATACGATGCATGATAATATTGAAGACTATGTCAATGACATATTATGAAAATCCAAAGCCAGGATCGACCATCTAGTAGTGTTGCATAAGATATTTGAAATATTATGGGAGTACAAAGTTAGACTCAATCCAAATAAATATATGTTCAATATAACTTCAAGAAAATTACTTGGCTTCATCATATCTCATAGAGGTATTGAATTTGATCCGATTAAATTCCATACTATAACCAAGATGCCACCACCAACCAATTTAAAGCAACTCCATAATTTGCAGGGTAAGATCTAGTCAATCTAATGCTTCATCTCTCAGTTACCAGACAAGTTTCATCCATTTACACACATTTTAAATAAGGGGGTTGTATTTCATTGGGATGATCACTAACAAACAACTTTTCAACAACTCAAATACTATCTTGTTAATCTGCTTGTTTTATTTCTTCCTATGCCAGGAAATCCATTCTTGTTATACCTATCAACTACTGACCATGATCTAGGGGCACTCATGGCTCAACATGATGACAATGGAAAATATCATGTTGTATACTACCTAATTCATACCTTGGTTACAAATGAACATAACTATGCACCTATTGAAAAATCTTGTCTATCCATGGTCTTTGTAGCTCGAAAATTGTGCCATTAAATGTTGAATAATAAGACCATGTTCATTTCAAAAGTAGATCCACTCAAGTATCTACTATCTAAAATAGTGTTGCAAGGTAGAATGGATAAATGGATCATGTTTCTTAGTTAGTTTGACATAGAGTATGTTAATCATAAGGCAATCAAGGGACAAGTTCTTGCAGATTAACTTGCCAAAGCACCTCTCATAGATACATAGCCACTCATGTTTAAATTTCTTGATAAATCCATAATGATTGTCATTGACTCACCCCTTGAAGAGCAGCCCTAGAAGCTGTATTTTGATGGTTCATTTAGTAAACATGGATTGGGACTAGTCCTATTATTTATTACACCATATCGAGATTTAATTCCTAAATCATTTAGAATCAACTTTCCTTGTACAAACAACATGACCATGTATGAAGCACTTATTGTAGGACTTCAAAAAGTAGTGAATGGTTTGAATGGAAGGCTCATGCTACACCCTTAACCGATAGTTAGAATATATCTCATCTCTAAGTCTATGGTAATTCTTAGTTAATCATCAATCAAGTCACAAATCATTTTCAGACCAAAGATGACAAGTTGGTTCCATATAAATCCATGGTTGACACTCTTAAATAATAAATTACCAACATTTAATTTGAGCACATACCAAGGGCTACAAATGAAATATAGATGCCATGATTATTATTGGCTCTCTGATTTGACAAACAGATATAGCTAGAGAGTATCAGTTCCTCATCGAGAATTTATTAGAACCAACTCATGAACCTTCAACCATTGCCATGATTTGTGATATTGTTGGTCCTAATTCTATCTGGTACTTAGACCTTTACAACTACCTTCATGACAAAGCTATACCACCTAACCTATCTTAAAAATAAACTAAATCCTTTATTCATCATTCCACTTGTTATACTCTACTATCATCTACCCATTATCACTACAGTTTTGATGGAACTCTACTTCATTGTTTAACTTTGGTAGAGTCTATCCTAGCATTAAGAGAAGTTAATGAAAGAGTATGTGGTGCTCATTCTAATAGGGTAGTTATATCCAAAAATTTCATGTGTACTAGTTATGTTTGGCCCATAATGGATGTAGATGCCACTACATATGTTAAAAAGTGTGACAAATGTCAATGGCATGCTAATCTGATTCATGCCCCAAAAAAACCTTAAAATCGATGTTGACACCATGGCCATTTTCTACTTAGGGATTTGAGCTCATTGGGAAGATCAACCCCACTTCATCTGATGTATACCCCTCACTTACGTGACTGAAAAGCAAATTTTCAAATTCATCTTCAACCATCTCATTTACTACTATGGTATCCCCTCTAACATTATATCTGATAATGGAGGATCATTCAATAACAAGGATGTAAACTAGTTATGTACTGAATATAACATCACACAACATTTTTCTACAACATATTACCCTGAAGGTAATGGCTAAGCTGAGGCATCCAACAAAACCATTGTCAATATTCTTAAAAATATTGGCAATGATGCCAGTCATGATTGGCACCTCTATATATTTCCTACCCTTTTGGCATACCATACCAATCATCATATCCCCACAAGAGCCACTCCATACTCACTTGTTTATGTTACTGAGGCCATCCTTCCCATTGAGGTTGAATTACCTTCACTGTGCATCTATTTCAAGCATGTCTTAAATGATCAAGACTATCACATAACTCGCCTAAAAAAGATAGACCTACTTGATGAGAAACATATAGACACACTCAACAATCTTCAAGCATATCAGAACTGACTCAAAGGCCACTATAATCAGCATGTTAAGTATAGAACATTTAAACTTGGTGATCTTGATCTTAAATAAAACCAAAAGAATAGCATGGCTGAGAAGAAGTATTAAAAGAAATTCAAACTAAACTAGATAGGGCCTTTTATCATTATTGAAAATTATGGATCAAGGGCATATAGACTTGCCACACCAGATGAAGATGAACTTCCTAAGTCAATAAATATTATTCATCTCATGTGGTACTATTCTTGAGCGCTAAGGTGTATTTTCTATAAAGACCATTTTAGTTATGTTATTTTATTACTATTATTCTTTGTACAAATACCATCCTTACCCATCCTCTTCACTGTATCAACTCTCTACTCCTGACTTATCACCTAGTGTGTTATAAAGCCTATCCCATTTGACCTTGGTTGTTGCCATTTTTTACACATTTTCAGCAGCAAGATATCTAATCAATTTCATTAGTTAGTTTGGCTACTTTAGATATAGATAATATTTTAGTAAAGTGTGATAGAAGTTTTGGTAGTTGTATCCTTCATTTGTTATTCCTTTCTTACCACCAATCTTAATACTAATTATAACTACCTTTGGGAAAATTAGTACCATTTATCTATGCCATTATGTCCTAGTTATAATTTCCTATGGGAAAACTAGGGGCAACATTAAGCCTTGACTTACCAACTTGCCATTTCCTATGTCGTACTATGCCTTATTTACCAACTGTGCTTATTTTGCTTGAATTGACTACTACACTAGTCAAACTCCTCCACTGTAAGGGCAAAACTATAGTGACTTGAGGTCTTACTCTGGGACTATGTAGGTTGTTTTGAAGACTTATCGAGGTCATCTCAGTTACCCTTTCCACCACGCTCTCATCATTTTGCGAGCAACCTTAGTTTAAACGCTCTCACCATTTTATGAACAACCTAAGCCACACTCTCACCATTTTGTGAGTAACCTTAGTTTAAATGCTCTCACCATTTTATGAGCTTGAACCATTTAGTGTCTCATCATTCAAGTTGAGACACTCTAAAATAATTCTAAAAATATTTGAAAAATCATTAAAAAAGAACATAAACATTGACCACTTCTTTGCCTTAAGGATCCTGGAAACCCTTACTAAGTTACAAGAAAATCACTTGTCATTTAGTTTCCCCATCCTTTTTGGCCTTTTTTTCTCATGCACTTGTTATTTTTCAAGACCATCCCTCTCCTCTCACATCCATTCTATTTGTTTTCATTAGTTATCACATTCTTCCCATTCCATTAGAGAACTACATTTGGCTTGAAATTTTTTTATTGGATATTACATCCATGGAACTATGTAGGAAACACCCACTTACCTAGTGCATATGGAGACATCTTGGCCACCCCATTCCTTTTATTTTGTTCATTTGCTTATTTGTCACCCATTTTCTAAGGGCAATGTTTGTATGGTTTCTATTGCATTTTTTATTTATTTATTTTTTATTATGTTATTTATTTGTCTATCTATTTATTTTCTTTCAGCACTATTGCCTTGATTCAATTTATGTGTGTTCATTGGGTGATTCCTTGTCAACACTTACACTTGAATCTATCCCTATTCATATGTTTACATTTTCATCATGGTTTCTATCATTGGTACATTATTTTTTATTGAGTATTGGATTACAAGAGTCAGTCCTCATGCATATTTAAACCATGTCCTCATGATGTTATATCATGATGCCTATCGACACATGCTATAACAAACCTAAGATTCACAAAGTCTATTCAGCAATGGTGATATCCCTTTGACACTGACATCCCGATTCACTCCTAATCATATCCCAAATAGAGTAATTAACCATGCAAGAATTTTAACCTTTATTAGTTTAGACATGCATCTCCCTACTCGTAGGTTATTCCAATTCATCATCACCCTCTATGTTAAGTTATCATCATCCTTCACCAAGTTTATCATGTTTTTCATAATTATGGTGTAATGATTATAACCACTTATGAGAAAATCATTACACACCGTCCCACCTACATTTCTCAATGATTATAACCACCTTTGGGCAAGTCATTGTGTTTTCACCACTTTACTCTTTCTACCCATCTAGGGGCATGTTATTATCTTGTTTATCTATCCTAATTGGGGCAGTTCCATCTTCTCAATTATTATAACCACCTTTGGGCAAATCATTGTGTTATCATATTATGTTGCCACTATCAGGGTACAATGTTTATAACCACCTTTGGGCAAACCATTGTACACCATCCCATTTGCATTCTTAATGATTTTGACTACTTTTTTAATATCATTATGTTTTGACCCCATCTTTCCTTTCTTTTGTCCCCTCATTTCACTTCTTATCAAGGGACTATTTACCAACTTGCTTGTGCCAAACATTCCCTTGAGGGGGAATCATACAGTTAGTTTATCATCATTACAATTGTAGCATACATGAGATTTTCATTATTTTAGAAGACATTATTATGCTTATAGCTTGCAATGCCTTCCCAAATAGGGGCAAACTGTACACACCTAAATTTGGCCATCGATAACCTCCAATAACGCTTTTGCCCAATTTCTACCTAAAATGCATAATTTGGCCTAAAAACACTAAAACATGATAAATGATGTGAAAATAACATATTCAAGTTCCAATTTTGGCTAGGGTATCATTAAATGGGGTAATGTAATTTATGGGCTAGCTAACATTACTCAGATTATTCTGAGTTAAAATGCCAATTTTGCATGTAGGTGCTCTGGATTGCTCTTTCCTATTAGATATCTTTCACAAGACACATGAATTTTATATTTTTTTTGGCAAAATCCTAAATGGGAATACAAATCTAATGCATCTAATGTGGACTTCCAATTCTAATCTAGTCACCTTTTAGACCAATAACAAAGCATTCTGATCAATTTGAGTAATTTGTGTAGCTTAAGCATGCTTAAGAGTTAATTAATAAAAATCAAGGCCTAATTAATAATTCCATGGAAAATTTTTGAATACTTATTTTTAAAAATGAATATTGAATATCTACATCATCAAGTGACCTCATTTCTAGGGAAGGCATCCCTAGGCCATAAATGCCATAAATATCATGATTCATGCCTTCCATGCCTTCCATGATGCCCTCCATGCATCTTAATTTCTCCTTATTTAAATGTCATTATGAGGATAATTACAAACTTAATTCTAAAAATTGAATTAATCCTCAACTACACATCTCAATATCAGGATGGATGGTTCATGTTAATTTTAGACATTCTCAAAAATCTATAAATAGGATGCCTTACCACATCATTTCTAAGACATGATAACACAAAGTTATAATGCACAAACTATTCCAAAATTTTCAATCAATTAGTGTTACCATGTCATATTGATTTCAAGCCAAGCCAAGCCAAAGCCACAAGGTGACAAGGAAAAGAGGAGATAACAAAGCCTCCTTTGATGAATAATTCATGAGCACAAGCTGAGAAAACCACTACTACAAAGGTATTTAGAGCATCCAAGGAAGGTGAAGGAATTCTTGTGTTTTATTTGTTACTTTTTTGTTGTGTTTATCATTTGTTTTTGTTAACTAACCTCTCCCTAATGTCTAGGCCTAGAGATGTTATCCTAGTTAGTGTGTTTCTTTCATTTTGCAACTAAGATAGTACTAACCATCCTCTCTTGATTAAAATTCCTAGATCACATATATTAGATAATTATTGAAGATATATAATTGATAGTGAAGGATGTATATCAAGATTTAATCATATTGTGGGTTACATGTGAAATGAGTAATTATAATGTCAATGGCATACCATAACATAAGCATTTAGGTAGAATGAGATGGACATCACAAGCCTTTTTAATCAAGAAACTCATGGACTTAAGGTTAGAGCCTTGGGTGATATTCATCAAGTGTACAAGACTAGTTTATCATGTAAAATCAGTATTTAATGATCTACAAAAAGATTGGTGCTTCCAACCATAGACAACTTTGTACAAAGATGTATTGGTGGTTATGTGATAGCTAGTGTTTTACAACCATTTATAAAGTTCTAACCACTTAACCAAATGATGTTTTTAATTAAAAGAAAAATAATAGAGATATGTTTCTAGACCATTTTTGAAAATTTTAGTTTTGGCCATATTTCTTTAGGTGATATCTAGAGGTAGTTTTCAATTGAGTTATCATGTGCTTGAATAGTTATTGAAATAAAATATTAATAAAATTTGATTCCTAATAAAATAAAATAGATTCAAGGATGTTGTGAAGGTATAAATTTTGGGTTAACAATTTTTAGATGATGGTAAATGAAGTGTAAGTATAGACCAAGACACACAAGTGGGAATATATTGAGACGATATCCAAAACTAGCAGTGTGAATTATTTACCACCCAATTAAATAAATCATTCTATAAGATCCATAAATATATCAATCACAGGGTGTTTTCAAATGGGTAGTGATTGAAACAAACCTCACATTTCAACTATTTATCTTTGTGGCATTAACACGCCTCCCACTTTTGGCAATATTTATTGGTATGTTGTTTAATTGTGTTGCAAAATAAATTGATATGAATGTATTCATAGGTTATTATAAAAATAAAATGACACACCCAAGGCAAGACATGAATTTCACATAGAATATTATGTCAAAGCCTAAGTCCATGACTTAAGACATTGTAACCTATTAACATTAAGGATTGGCCATCCTAGATGTAGTTAGGTATAAATGTAAGGTTGATGCATAATTTTTAGATGATTTATTATGTATGGTTGACCTAGTGCAATTTTTTTTTGATATCTTACATTCATTATATAATGGTACACATAATGCATTTATCTTTGCATAGTCCTCATATTGGTAGGATAGTGTAATGGTGACCACAATATCAATTCCATATTTATAGGTGATATCATAATCATACCCCATTATTTTGGTGACCTTTTTGTTTTTTTATGGGGAGGAGACCCAGTTTTCTCAATGAGTATTTAAGAATGTGATGATATTTTTAAACTAAAAATAATGGTGACCTAACAGTTATGGTAATCACTTTATAATCACATTGAATATATCCATCATTTCCTTTTCATATGTTTAATGTAACATATTATTCACACTAAGGACCTTATTGGTAAGGATGATGGGTCATTTGTCTTGCATGAGGATGACACTGATTCTATTAACACAAGCTTAAATTTTAGTGACCAAGGTCTTTGATAGATATACCATTTCTAAAATAGGTGTAGTGATCATTTATTATTTCAATTTATAACATTATTTGATTACTATAGACCACATAAGACTGTTTTTCATTACAAGCATCACTGGAGAGGAAATTTATCCATAATCCATGACAAATTTAAAATAGTTCTTGGTGAGATAAATAAATCCATGAAGGATTTATATTTCGTTAGATTTAGGCCAAATTTTTTTAATTCAATTTATGTAGCATCTATATTTACTCCGATTTATAAAATAATATGCCCTACATAATCAACAACATTCTGACCAAAATATTATTTATACAAATTTTCACATAGTTGATGGTCCAAGAGAAGTTGTCAGACCATGTCAAGATGATGTGAATGGTATTTTACAGTTTTTATCTAAATGAGGATAACATCAAAGACAAAAAATATGAATCTACATTAAAAGGGGGCAAATATTTTATTCATCAAGTGTTGAAATGTGGACATGGCATTGGTAAACCTGAAGGGTATGACTAGGAATACATAGTGACCATCATGAGTACAAAATGAATTTTTTGGATTAAATTCATCTTCTATGTGTATTTTTATATAACCATACTTTAAATCTAATTTGTAAATGAGTTTTTTTCATTAATGTTGATCGATCACTGTGATAGGATTTTTTCCTCAATAGGGACTTTGTTTAGTTAAGTAAAGTAGATGAAATATCCAAGATTAATCTTTTTTTAGACTAGTAAAATAGGATAATACTATGGGTTTATGATCATCTACAATTTTAAGAATGAGGCCCTAAAAATTACTATAAAATACTTGTGAATTCTAAAGTTTAGGTATAATTACATTGGTGAATCATGGTCAAAATTTCCATGTCGGTATAACATGATTGGAAGTTTCTATTAGCTATTTTCAAAAACTTATAAATATTTGGATAATTACACATCATATTGAAATCAATAAATAACTATAAAAATCTATAGTTAAACCCCTTTCCCCAAAAACATTGACAGGAAAAATATGCTTGAGGTGGAATAATGATTATGATAAATGAATACCCTAAGTTTTTCAAAACAACTATTTTGCTTTTCCCTATGAAATTGGGGGTAGTCCAACCATTTAAAACACTTTACTGAATATATAAATCCAATCAAGGAGGATATGAGAGACAATAGAATAAGAAATACTATAAACCCATCTTGGACCTAAACCCTAAGCAAGTGTTTATAACTTTGAGAAAAGTCATCACCATATCAATTATTAGACACACATTCACAATATTTTTGAGCTCTTAATGATCTCGTTACTAAATAAAAATCCCAAAAAAACAAAAAAATCTTGATGGTATCATTACTAAATAAATAATCTCATGTGATAACAAAATTATGTCTAATATTAAGGAGTTTGATATAATATAAAAACTGGTTCTCACACTATGAGCAGAGATATGATGAAAAAAATAACATGGAAAGAGTTAGAATCCCATAAAAGATAGGGAAAATTCATTGAAAGTGTGAAAACATTTTCAAATATGTAGGGATTATATTTTTTACATAGATTGTACTTCATTGTTGGCTACTTAGACTCCTCCTTGACCTCCTCTTGCATTTTTCACTCACAACATGATTCCCATAATGTTTAGGGATCTTATTTCATACGTAGATTATACATCATTGTTTGCTACTTAGACTTCTCCTTGGCTTCCTTTTGCAATTATCGCTCATTCTATGATTCCCATGACCACAAAGGAATACAACTTTAATAGAAATGAAGTTACATGAATTTAGGTTTTAGTGTTTTTTGGTTCAAAGGTTTTAAGTAATTTGAATAACTTATGTAGATTTATTTTATAAGAGATAATTTGTGTTAATTACAAAACCAATTGAGAAAGAGTTTAGAAGATGAGAAGTCTAAATTGAAAATCTTATTTATGGTTGCTTCTTTTGAATGATTAAATTTGTCCTTTTTAAAAATTAAATTTGTCCTTTTTAAGTGTTAAATTTGATAGCTATATGACTAAGTATAAATTGAGTACAAACCTTTGTAAGTCTCTTAAAAGACTAATAATATAATATAACAAACCAAGTATAGCAAAAATTATGACAAAAAATTAGAGTATAGAATATAAATCAAATATAATGCTATTTGTTAAGGGAAATATTAAAATCAAGGATGCCATAACTGAAAATATATATTGAAAATATTTTCATAGTTTTAAAATATAAACTATATAATAAGGCCTACCAAAATGTCTTAACCACATCCATATTAACATTTCAAACATTTTTTTATTTTAATTAACAAACCATGCCAATCAAAATATAATTATTACCTTAAACATTTAACAACAAAATACAATATGATCATGGGGTTCAATTGCATTTATTCAATTTATTCTTTATGCATTATTTTAAAAAAGTATATTGCATGTCATTATTTCTCAGAGAAAATCAATTTCTTATTTGTTTAAAATAAGTATGTGGTAAAAACTAATCGGATAATATAATCAATTGAGTATAGAAAAAATAGTAACAAAAAATCATAGTATATAGTACAAACCAAGTATGGGGACATAGGGCAAGACAACTATGAAAAGCGAGGATGAAATAACTGAAACAAATATTCAAAACATTTTCATAGTTTTAAAATTATAAACTATATAATAAGGTCTACCAAAATGTCTTAACCATATCCATATTGCCTTTAACTTTTTTTTTAAAAATTTTAATTAACAAATCATGCCATCTAAAATATAATTATTACCTTAAACATTTAAAAACAAAATACAATATGATCATGAGGATCTATTGTGTTTATTTGGTTTGTCTTTTGTGCATTATTTAAAAAAGTATCTTTCACATCATTATTTCTCAGAATAAATCAATTTGTTGTTTTTTTAAAAATAAGTATGTTGTAAATAAAAACTAGATAATATAATAAAATAGGTATAGCAAAAATTGTGATAAAAAAAGCATAGTGTAGAGTATAAACTAAATATGGGGTCATAGGGCAAGACAACTATGAAAAGTGATGATGACATAACTAAAAGAAATTCAAAACATTTCCATTATTTTAAAATTATAAAATCTATAATAAATTCTCTCAAAATGTCTTAACCTTATCCATAATCAATAATGGTCTTTAAAAAAATCAATTAACAAACCATGACAACCAAAATATAATTATTACCTTAAACATTTAGTAAAAAAAATGATGAAAACCTCCCTATAATTTTTATGGATGGATGTCTTTTCAAAACAAGAGCCTCACAATAAACTCATCTTATCTTATTTATTAAGTCTATATGCAATAGTTGTGAATGCTACAAGATCAAGTCAACACATCTTCCATCTAGTGGATCATGTTTCAACCATGCCAAAATTAGTAAATAAAGATATGTAACATGATCAAGATTCAATATGAGCTTGATGGAGAAGTTGAAATCAATAATATGTTTTTTGTTAACCTTTATGTCCCAAAAATATGGTTCTATGGGACTCTTTTTATGAGGTGCATATGGTAAGATCATGTGTTGTGCTTAGTATAAATTGAATATAGACCATAACTCACACTTTTGACATAGGTGGTCGATAAAAATAGATTTTAAAAAGTTCATGTTATAAGGGGTCAATTCCTTGAGGTTGTATCTTATGTAAATTACACATTGAAATAAATTTCAAAATGTCTCTCTTCAAAGATTAAATATTATTTTCCTTGAGATGAACTACTAAAATCCATGGCTGTGATGTACCCTCAATATTATAAAAATGTTAACTCATCATATTTTTAGAATAAAATCAAAACCTTGGCCCAACACTTTTGCAGTAGTGTAGAATTGAATGGTGATCAAATTGAAGGATTTTTAGATTTTTTAAAGTTAAGCGAGAAGTCTATTTGATGCCACAATTATGTTTTAATAAGTTAAAGTTTTGGACCATTCTTTCAAAGATGTCTCAATCACTAGACTATGGGATACCTTAAGATTGAGTGAAATACTACGTGATGATATCTTAAAATATTTTAATCTTGATAATTTATGCCAAACAATAATTTTCAGCTTAGTGGAAGATGAGATAATTCTTATTACGTTGTCATTTTTAAGGTCAAAGTTAAAAAACAAGTTTGAAAAGAAATTATACACTTGCCTGAGGCTCTATACAACTAGATACATTGTCCTTGATTTTCCATTTGATAAAGCTCTTGAAATTTGGTATTCAACTTGTGGGAAAATAGGATTGACTAATAACTATTTAAATACATTATAATTCTAAAATACCAGATTTGAGTCTAATAAATTTTGAAGAGAATGCAAATAAAAATTATCAAGATCAAAATGAAAAAAATTGGCATGTTGAAATTTAGGCATCTGAAATCTAAGGTTTATCGAGGAACAACAACAATTTCTTTGACCCCCAATAATTTTCCATGGATTCATGTATCTAGGTTGCATTTTGATAATTAATATTGGGTGACTCTAATTATTATGGAAAAGAGTTAATAATTATTTAGAAAAAACATGTATTTTTATGTTATTTTTGATTAAGAGAACATGTCTATAACAATTTTAAAATCTATTATAGGGATGCATAAGTATATTATGGTGTTCCCTTATTATTCTATACCAAACTTATTTGAGGTATCTATAGTGTAATGAATTTTTACTATCTTTATTGAACCAACAGCTTCACTTCTGCCAAAAGCTTATATAAATGACCAAATTTTTTAGAAAATCATCATATATGTATTCGTGTAACTTTCATTAATCCCATAGTTGATGTGTTGGATGAACATTAACTTTTACCTTGGCTCTTTAATGTATCAGCACCAATTCACTAAAAAGAGGGGAAATATCTAAACCTCGATCCCTGTAACCTTAATTCTACTTGCATCGCATTCAATGCCAAAAATAAAATATATATTAGGTTTAAGAATTTTGGATGTGAAGTCATTTATGTCATTAACCTCTTTTAACACTGCCTAGTTTTTTAATCCTGGAAAAAAGAAATTTCAACTTACAAGTTTATAATTATAGTTTTAGTTATTTATTATTAAGTTTTTTAGTCATTAAAACCATATAGAAGGAAGAGCATATTTGTTTTACTTGGTTTTATAAATATGTTAAGTACCACTTGTGACTTAGGACACAATAAGATATGAATGTAATAATTATATTTTGATTACATGGTTTGTTAATTGAAGGAAACAATATTCGAAAGGTCATTATTGACTATGGATATGGTTAAGACATTTTGGTAGTCCTTATTTTATAGTTTATATCTCAATTAATCAAATATATGTAAATATGAATTGGATTTCAAATAATATAATATAACCTATCAAAGAAAGTAAAGCCTATCGAAGAGGCAATCTCATGAAAGAAAAAAGTTATAATTCTATTAAAGTGTTTGTTGACTCTCTTGATATCTCTATAGCTAAAAAGAGGGAAAAAGACATGAAATAAAAGAAACCAAGAATGAAAAAATAGATATGTAAAAAAAAGAAAAAAAAAAGAAAAGGAAAATACAATCACTATTCTAATTAAGATCAACTAAAACAACAAACTAACATACTCATAATTCAATTTCAAATATCAAAATTTAATTATCAATCTTATATTAGTCTTTTGAGACACTTATAAGGCTCTGTACTCAATGTATACTAAGTACTGCACATGATCTTACCATATGTATTACATTGAAAGAGTCCAAGAGAGCCATTATTTTTTGACATGAAGGATAACAAAAAACCATTATAAATTTCAACCTCTCCTCCAAGCTCATCTTGAATCTTGATCATGTTACATACATTTATTTACTTGTTTTGGCAAGGTTGAAACATGATCAATATGCATAAACAACTTTATAAACTATTATATTAAAATAAAATTAATTACTAAAACATTAACATCCATGTGTGTTTCCATAATTATTCATTAAACCATTTAAACATGTTGTTCTATAGGAAATAAAATGCTACCATGTATATATAAAAACTACCAAATATAATATCAACATAGTTAAAAATATCATTATAGTATTTCATAAGTACCAAGTATCAACAAAAAATTTAACACAATAATTTAACTAGAGTGTACATCAAAAACTAAATTTATCAAAGCAGTATCCTTATAAATCAATTACTCAGTGTACTCCATGAAAGTAGTGGGAAGTTCAATTAAGAAGGTCAGGACACCTTTAGAATAATCTATAAGTTCCAACTTAACCTTTTTCTAACATTCTAACATCCATAGGTTGTGTTGCAAGGCTACTAGCACATTTCCTACTAGAAGAAGCATGTTTTATAGGTTTAAGAGATGGAATATTAGTCTTAAGTGGTACAATTACATTGATATGTAATCTTATATCTAGTTCAATAATTTTTTTAGGTTCATGTAATGAAATATTATGTTTATTAGGTTGATTGGCATTATGCATGTGTTGAGAGGACTCATTTGGAGTACCTTGTCCATGAGGATGATTACTCTAATGTGCTCCCCTCCATCCTCCATTTTAACATAAATTCAAATATTTAGCATGGAACATTCCAAAGGGTAGGTTTAGTGGCATCAAAATACAAGGAAACATCAGTTTCTCGATTAAATGAATAAGAAAATGTGTTAGCAGCCCTATGACCATAAAATAATCGACCACCTTGAGAATTACCTTGTAAAAAAGTAGCCTCACTATGTTGATCATCATTATGATCCCAAACATGTCTATCTAAATCATTTAAATCTAGATTCCATACTAAAATCTATTAAAGTATGCTAAAATAGGTATTTTATACAACTGGGCTCAAATACTTCTTGATTTTCATGATATTAAAAATACAATGCATCGAATTGTTCAATTTAAAACAAAATACAAAAAATACTTATATAAACATAATTGTGAATAAAAATATATCATTCCATCCTCTTTACAACCATTTTGACATAAAAACTACTAGCATAAAAAAACTATGCATTATTCTTTCACAACCCTCATGCCACTTTCAAGAAAGTGATAAATAGGATTTAATCATATACATGAAAATCAAATCCATAAAAAATCATTGCCATATGAATTTAATATCTATATTTATAAAAATACATGCAATTGTATCTTCAAAAATTTGAAACCAATATTTCTAATTTTGACCATCCCAAATAATCAAATAGTCATTTTGAACAAAAGCTCCTGAAACGTTTCAGCAAAATATTTAATGAAGAAAAACCGTTATGTAAAAATTGATTATTTATATACATTTCATTATCTTCAAAAATCTTTCTTAAAACCTTTATGTTCAATTTTCGTCTCTTTGTGTGTGTGTGTGTGTGTGTGTGTGTGTGTTTAAATACATGTAATTGTATCTTCAAAAATATGAAATTGATATTTCTAATTTTGAGCATGCCAAATAATTAAATACTTATTTTTAACAAAATTTCTTCAAATATCTCAATAAAATGTTTAATGAAGACAAACTACTATGTCAAAATTGATCACTTATATACTCTACATTATCTTCAACAAGCTTTCTCAATTTTCAAAACCAATTGTTCAATTTTCATGTGTGTGTGAGAGAGAGAGAGAGAGAAAGAGAGAGAGAGTGAGTGAGTGATAGGGACCACTTAGGACACAATAAACTTAAGATAATAATTATATTTTATTAGTTATGCCATCCTCAGCTTATAGTCAGTTTATTATTTATACTCTATACTCTGATTTTTTATCATGATTTTTGTTATACTTAGTTTAATATATTATTTAGTTGGTCATTGCCATATACTTCTTTTTAAAAAATAAAAAAATGATTTTATTTGAGAAATAATGACATGCAAGACGCTTATTTTAAATAATGTAAAAAGAATAAAATGAATAAACACAACAGAGCCTCATGATCATTTAAACCATATTTCTAACTAACTTGAAAATACCTATTTTAAATTTTTTGATAATATATCAATCTCCTATCACATGTGCAAATGGAATAATTGAGTAGTCAAAATGAGTGAAAGAAAAAAAATCTTTTTTTTCAAGAAAAATATTTGTAGATACACATGAAATTTCCAAGAAAATGAACACACATAGTGTTTTGAGTTAATATCTTTAAGAAAATATTTTTTAGGGAACCTATTATTATATTTATCCATTTCAAGACAAACAACTGTGCATGCATCAATTTCTCTTAGTATTTAAAACTAAAAAAAATAAATCCATACCTTCTAATCACAAAGAAACCAACATAGAAATTGTCTACACCTTTGTTGCCAAACTCTCCTCCCAATCTTACGACTACCATAGCTTCTCTTCTGCCAATCGATTACATACATGAATCAAAAATTTGAGATACCATCACATATGTATTCGAGCAACTTCCCTTAATCTCGTAGGTGATGTGTTGGACCAAAATTAATTTTTTTCTTGGAGACCCTCAATATGTTGGCACCAATTCAGTAAAACATAGGGTAAGATCTAAACCTCGATCCCTGTAGCTTTGATTCCACCTATATTATATTCAATGCTAGAAATAAAATAAACATTAGGTTTGAAAATTATTTATTATGAAGTTTTTCAATTATGAAAACCATATAGAAGCAAAATCATGTTTGTTTTACTTGGTTTTATAAATGATGATAAAAAATATTCAAAACATCTTCATAGTTTTAAATTTATAAACTATATAATAATGTCTACCAAAATGATTTAACCATATCAATAATCGACCTTTCAAATACTTTTTTATTTCAATTAACAAACTATGCCAACCAAAATATAATTATTACCTTAATCTTGTTGTGTCTTAGATGAGCCTTCTCTCTCTCTCTCTCTCTCTCTCTCTCTCTCTCTCTCTCTCTCTCTCTCTCTCTCACACACACACACACACACACACACACACACACACACACACCTACTTGTTGATTCCAGACTAACCAATACATGTCTCATATAATTATTTGGCGAATCAAAACCATATATGTATAGTAACTATTTGGAATCTATGTTCCAAAATAAGACCAAGTATAATTTATAAGATGATTTGAAATATATTATAATAAATTGTATAAAATTGAGGCTATTTGACCTATGTATATTTTCACAGAATTAACTATTTTCAAAATAAATAGAAAAGTTAGTTATAGCCTTTTGGCTATAAATAACCTCTAAAATTTTCCTTGTTTATGATAGGATGAATCATGCCTACTTAGAATAGTTACCAAGCCAACTTTTGCATTTATTAATTTTCAAGAAAGGAGTGGTGGTATGGTGGAATGTTTCCGAGTACAGTAGCTGAAAGAAAATAAATGTGATGGTCTCCTAATCAAATAAATGGCAATCATTTTTTACTCTTAAAATACTAATGTATTTTTATTATAACATTTTTCAAACCATTAGGCTAGCTATAATAAAAAGATGTGCTAATTATTAAAAAAAAAAATTGATAAATCATACCATGTGAGCCTTTCCTAAGAATATTATGTGCATCTTGAAATTATAACACTAATAAATCTTATTAAGAAGCCCCTCAATGTGTACCATTGACCATTATCTTATAACTGCATTAATAAGAGTTTTGAAAAGTCCCCAAAATTGGTTCTAAGAATACACAACTATTGAGCCCAAGGAACCACATGGCATCCTCTAAAGGGAAAATCAAACATGTTTGATTTGATGTTATGATCCCCACAAAAATATGAACATTAGACATTTTGCTTTACATGGTAGTGTTTTGTTATGGCTAATTGTAACTTTAAAACTTGAACAAAAATGCATGAAACAATCGACTTTTTTTCTCCAACCGAAAATCAATGAAATTATGCATGCTACCAGAGATAGACGGAATATTGAGTGGGTGTTTATTGAAGTAATCTTTTGCTCTCATATTTTGAGGAGTGGTTACATCTACCAATATTTTTGATGTGAGTTCATGAGCCAGGGTTCTTTGAATTTCTGTTCTTCATCATGGCAATCATGAGAATCCTCTCATTCCTCAATATGCAAAGGTGATTCTACATCAAGAAAATGCAACTCATAGTTAATGCATTTGTGGCTATAGGTGAAATTTTTGTCATGTTTTTGACACAACCCTTTTTAATAATAAGCGCACATTTTTTTTCTCCATTAAGGAATTTGAGAGGGTCTCTTTCAAAATTGTGTTTGTTACAGATCATTATGATGTTGAAAACTTTGAGTGAAGAAATTTTTAAAATTGATGTTGGGTTTTTATTTTATCTTTATCAAGTTTAGTTAATGTAGGAGTTTTCATTATATTTTAAGGTTTTAAAGTTTTGATGTTAACATATTTTGTTCTTTTGAATATATTGATTAAAAAAATATTGAAATTATAATTGTTTATCTTCAATTTAACTTATCAAAATTTCAATTTTTTTTTTGTATTTAAAAATTATTTTAATTTTGAAGATTTGATGGATTTTATGAAATTATCATAAACACTAAGAGCAAAATAATTCAAAACAAATTTGACAAAATTATCCCAAGTTAGTTCTTGATGACATTTTTAATATTAAACAACCTCCTTTTCCAAGTTAAAGGGGGCAATGAGTACTTTATTTATCTCCAATGTATTATGTGAGCTAAAATCACCTTCAACATGGCAAAAATAAATATTACGATTGGTACTATCAAAATCTGGTAATGCCAATTTCAGGGCATTCAACGTGGTCCCAGATGAGAAAATGCTTATAGAACACCTATCACCATGGATTATATTTGTGAATTCTACATTTTAGACATATAGGCCTTGTATTCATTGCTTTAGATCTGTGATTTTGGATTTCATGTTCAAAGAAACTCTTTTGATTTCATATTTTAAGTCAGCCATATCTTACTCTATGATCTTGAACCTGGATTAAGTTGTGACCACCATTACCAAAAGGAGTAATAAGGTTTTGAAAACATATTACTCAAATTATATGTTGAAATACCCGATTCAAAAAAAATGATTGAAACAATAAACATTTTTTTAAATTACTTGAAAACTACCCTCTAAATTTTATTTTTTATTTTTTTATTTTTATTTTTTTCTATTTTTTAACTCTCACACTCTGAGAAATAAATGACCAAGCGTATTCTACCCCTACTATGTAACCCCATGCTTTGACACTTCAGCATACTGTTATGACCCTCTTGATTCTGTAACTATTATAATTTATAATCATGCTATCCAACATTAACAAAAGTCAAATGGTGGTGGTTTTTTCCATAAAAGTCAAATGGTGGTGATTCTGTAACTAGATTGTTGGTAAATAAGACGGCACAGCCAACTGTTATGGCCCTAAAAGCTGCTTTGAGAGGAAGCATATTAATCTTCGATATGATGATGGCACGACTGGACTTTGCTATCAGATTAATTTTGGTTCACGGAATACGCATTACTTCCTTAGAAGTGGGGAATAATTAAGTTTGAGAATCCGATTCTTAGTACGGGCAACAGGCAACGGGCAACCAATAAAATCTCACGATGAGATGCGAGCAGGAGCATATTTAACGTGGCCTAAGTTCACTATTCTGCCCGGTTCCACGGCTTCCATACAAGTTTTGTAGTGCCCCTGCCCCATTCCCATTACATTTTCAGCGCGATAAATGTTATACAAATCTAATCGATATTTCAACTATATTTGAAAACGCGAATGTCGTCTACAGCTGTCGGGCATTACTGTTTCTCGAGCGGAGGAGCCTCGATATAATATGAATATTACCATCTGCATATCCTGCTTTAAAACAAATTTGAGCCTTCCCCGAAAACTGTTGAATACGCATTTCCTCGGGCCGTGCTTCCAGTAATACGGAGATCAAAATTCGATAGAAAAAATATGATCCTGACAATTGTATGAATCGAATCGTTAGTACTGTTTTCATTCTGTACATCGCCCCTAGATTCAGGAACTTCACCGCCTAAATTCAGGAACTTTAACGGAGACCGATGTAGACCGTAGACGTCTCAATCATAATGTTACTTGTGACTTCAAACGATATCCTTCGGGGCAGGTATATTTCTTCCTCGGTTTGGTGCATTTGGGTACGAGTGTTTATAATAAGGCATGGGCTCATGGACGGCCTACTCCTTCAAAGGTCTAAGTGCTATATAAGTGTCTAGTTTTTTATTATTAATTTAAATTAGGTATTATTAGTATAATCATCAATTTTTGGTGGTCATTTTTCCCTTCTACATATTATATAATTATTGGTTTTATTAGGAATATAATGAACAACATTAAATTTACCAGAATCTTATTATGTATGTTTCAATGAGTTGTGGTCCTTTTCACTTTTGTGTTCCATGTTCCTTTATTTTTGTTTTGTAATTGTTATGATACAAGGTTGTATGAAAATAGGGTTTTAATTAAAATTCAAAATGTTTATAAATAAACAAGAAATTTAGTGCATTTGGACATGAAAAAATAATTTATAAGAATTCATTGGAGGCACAGTAAGGTGCCTCCTCATGATAGGAGTATGAGGTGGTCCCATATACTGAACATGCCTTGTAGACCATAACCAAGGCATTAATTGACATCGTGGACCTTAAAAGCATTATTATTATTATTATTATTATTATTATTATTATTATTATTATTATTATTATTATTATTATTATTATTATTATTATTAAGAATCTACAATCATTTAAAGAGCATTCATTATAATATAGAATACTATGTTAATGACACATTGTATTATACTTTTTTCCCCAGTTAATAACTATTTATAATTATTAGATTATTATTTTTAATATTGTATATATTAAAAATATATTTCACTTTAATGAACCACATCATAAAAAAATATAAAATTACACCTAAAAAACTTTAAAATAATATTTTTTTTACATTATTTATAACATAAAGCTACACCAAAAAATGTAATAAATATTTTACATTATTTATAGCTTAAAGCTAATTATAATATGAAAAATAATCAAAACTAGAGCTCAAGGGATATTTTTGAAATAAAATTAAACTATATTATTCATATATATCTATTTCGTTGAAAAAAAATGAATAAATGGATAATAAAATGGCTAAGGCATGTTAAAAAATGAATAGACATAGAAAAGCTTGAACACAATACATCTAATTACTATTCTACTTTTATTTGTACGTTTGCCTAAAAAATTAATTGTCAATATCTGAATGGAAAAAATAAACACCACACCAAATTTATTCCTTTCAAAATTCTTAACCCACATAATGTGTATTTATACAGGTGAAAAAAAAAAACCTTATTGTCAAATCGATACCCTGATGATTTTCAAGTTATACATTTTCTTAGTTAATTATGCCCTCAAATGGAAATTAGGGTTGTGTGTTTGCTTTTCTAAATTCAACAACCAAAAATCTAATTTATATTTTTGTTTAAATTTGGCCAAGTTTGCTAATAATGGATGTAAGAGGAAAATAAAAATGATATGTTAGGTAATCTAGGAAACCTCTAGGGATTTGTAATTACAAATCCCATATGTATGGAATTAGAGTTAATTTAGTTTTTGGTTTTGTGAATATAATTTTGAGAGTGATAAATCCGTCTTGTCTTTCAAGTAAATTAAGTGTAAATATATGACATTTTCTAAGTCTTTGTTTGGTAAAAGATGTAGTTAAAACCTTGTTTCATGTGTTTTATCTTGAATTGAATTAATTGTGATAATTAACCCTAATTATGATATATAGATAATAATAAAACACGATATTATAAATGCACTTTTAAATAATATATTAAATATAAAAGACTGAAATAAATGATTATGAACAAGATTAAAGTATGAAAATGAAGGATGAACATAGTTTTTTGTTCAGTCTGAATGACTATGTTAACTGATAGAATGTAGGAACTCGAAAATAGAACCTAACCCAAAATCTACCTTAAACCTTGATTCGAAATCAATCAAGGGAAAGAATGCTGGATAGGGATAGGAACATTTACCACTATTGTCTTTTTTTGACAATTTTGTCCTTTTACAAAAAAACTAAAATTTAAGGCACAATCACATTTGAAAATTGAAGATATGTATGTATATGGTGATTCTACCTTTGGAAGTGTGTGAAAGACAAGTAGATAGATTATTAAAGTTATAAACCTTAATAGGGCATGCAATGATTGAGTGACCTACAAATATAGAAAAAAAGGAGTGTAATTGAGCTAATCGGATCCCAATTCTCCCCACAATGATTAAATGCTACCTACATATATAATTCTCTAAGGAGGGAAGTCAAGGAACTCTGCCTTGTTGAATATTATTACTTTGACTATACAAATGTATCTAAAATTAAATTAAATAGTTGATCATACTTTATTAAGGTTACATCAAATAAGATTAAGACCTGGGTGACGATTGCTTGAGGTGCTTGGAACTTGAACTTGGAAAAACAGGGAACTTTTTCTCAATGTAGACTTATGTAGGTAAGCCTTTGAATTGAAATTGCCAAGTGAAGTAATAAGTGAATTGAGTGTGCATTTATAACAATTCAAAAGGGATGATGACATACTACATATCCTAAAAGAATGAATAAATACATAAGGGAAGATTTAATTAAAAAATCTAACCATTAGTGGAAGAATGACATTTTTTCTTGATAGAGGCAACAACATTCTCCTTTATTGTCCGTATTGGGTATTCTTGTCGCCTAGGGGAAAGTGCTGAAATTTGGATCTGGCATAAGGCATAAATGTCGATAATGGCATTTTTAGTAATGACAATAGTTTTATATCTACCATATGATGATATTAAGATAAAAATATGTCATCTTTTATGTTTAGAATAGGGTTAAGTGTAAAAATAGGTAGTAATTAAATGCAAAAAATAATTAAAGATAAAATGGTTAAAAATGACATAATCAAGTATTCATAACCAAATTTAGGTTACTACATCCCCTTGCCACCCAACCCTCCTGCACACACACACACACACACACACACACACACACACACACACACACACACACACACACACACACACACACACACACACACACACACACACCAATATTATATAAATGAAATGTCTAGATTATAGGAAAGATATAACTTAGTGTGCAAGACACACTTTGAATTTGAGCTGGTAATTCAATCATGTAAGGCACTCTATACCTTGGAAAACCTTGAAAAATACATGAATTATTTGATTTTTCCTTTAAAAACTAACATTTAGAAATCTATAATTTCAAATTTTAAACACTTCCTTGAACTCTTTGATAATTTTAAAATTTCTTTAAATTTTACAATTTTAAAATTGAAATGAACTTTGCTAATTTGAAAATTGAAATGAACTTTTCTAATTTTTAAAACTGCTTGAACTTTGTCAATTTGAAAATTGAAATGAACTTTTCTCATTTTTAAAACTGCTTGAACTTTGTCAATTTGAAAATTGAAACAAGACTATGGAACACAATTGCATGTGTGAAACCAATTAGTTATCTTTGGTGATTTTTCCTGAAGATGATGCTTCCTTGAAGTAATGGAGAAAAAGTGCCCCCATCAAACTCTTGGATAATATTTTTCCTTCATTAAATCATTGGAGAGTCTTGGGGGTGATCAAACCCACATGGATTTTCACTTGTACAATATAAATAACACCCTTTGAAGGATGTTGAAACATCATTATCTTTCTTGGTATTTGTAACCCCAATATGTGGAATGGGTTAAAATTCAAAATGGATTCACATAATTAATACTAGAGTACATAATTATAGTCACATAAAATGTCATTTGAGGGAAATGACTATCACTTCAGACAACCCATCCATAGCTTTGCCCTAGACCTATCTTAGGACCTCATTTGACACTTATCTAGATTTCATGCATGCCTTACATATCCCTAGACATGTCAAAATTAGTCTTCGACCCTTCCCTAGGGATCTAGGCCCCTATTGCCTCATGTTCTACCACCTAGACACTAGTGTTTTACTTTGGACACTAGCGACCCCATGCTAGTGTCCCACTTTTAATGTTAATTGCCCTTGCCTAGTTTCAACCCCAATAGATATATTTTCAATTCCTAACATACATAAGGTCAGCCTAGACCTACTTTAAACTCTGAACAAGTACTAGTTTAATATAAATATATGACTGTTATCCCTTTATTCTAGATGGAAATTAGATGTAAAATACACAAATAAACTTAGAACAAGTTGTGCATATTCAAGGTTATTGATCCCTATTCTATCCTACTTATGTATACTATCATGTGTATCCATCCCAAGATTAGAATATGTAGATTTTTAGTCTCAATCCTCATTCAAAGCACTCAAGTTGACACTCATATTGGCCTTCACTAGCACTTGCACCAAACCCCCAGGTGAGAGAACTACATCGAGATTGATCCTTTCTTAGAGAATTGGTATGTAGGCAACTCTCAACATAATAGGGTGTTGAGGATGTCCAACATAACAAGATAACACCACACATTTGCTATTTATGCCACTCAAATACCCCAACAATATGGAGGTCTAGGTTTTGCTCTTAAATTAGTTTTAAAAAATGCACAGATAGTGAATTAGAACTCATCTGCACAAGTACAAGAAATTCAAACTTAGTTAAAGATACACCTAGAAGATCAAACAACTATCTGCAGAAAGGACATTATCATTAAAAATAATAAACTAGCACCCAACACTACTATCTAAGGTATAACACTATTATCTAGGAGGGTTTTTGACACCTAGACCCTATTTATGACACTCAAATCTGCTTCCACACCAGCTTTTAGCTTCCAGATCATCTATCACATTCAATTTCTAGCTAAATACTCATTTGTGTTATTCATTCCTATTTTTAGAAATATTAGATTAGGTCAATTCTTGCACAAAACAATATCTATGTTTATTTCATATTTATATATTAATTTACTATACTCAAACCCTTTAACATCCTAGGGATTAAACTCCATAAACCCTTAAAATTTAAAACATTTGGTGAACTCAACTTATTTCAAATACTTCTCGAACCTCAGACTTAGATGTTATTACGGTTTGTATCCTTTTAATTTTTATGCCTAGAATTTAATTCTAAAATTTTAGATCTAATTTATTATTTTATTTTAGCAATATTTCATAGATTAAATTTCTTAAAAGGTTCAAAATATATAACATATTATTTTCCTACTTTCAAATCTATAGTGGCCAAAATCAATAATCAATTTGATGAGAAAGATATGAGATAATTACAAGATTTCTTTTTTAAACATTTATCTATGCAAGATGACATTATCCATATTATCCATGAAGAGCTTCATAAATGTAATAATGTCAATCTTGCAACCCCCTAGATGATAATATTGTTACACTTAATTTAGGGGAAACTCAAATTGTACAATAACCTATTTTAACTCAGTAACCTTTAATAATGGAAACACCTCCTATGGCTAGTTCATCCTATCTAGATGTATAATCCATATGCATGAGATCCATGATCTATAGGCCAAGGTGGTACATCTTTAGTAGGGTTCTACTAGGCCATCCCACGCCTTGGATTCTCATGTTATTTTATATACACCTTTAGTACAACATATCATAACAAATCCTTTGCTATATAGATTTGTGGCACCCAAGCTCACTTTGTATGATCATAAGGGTTACCCAAAACACCATCTACGAGCTTTCCACACAACATGTTTAGACTATATGTCTAATGACTAGCTCCTTACTAAGTTGTTCCCTCACATTTTAAATGATTATGCACTACAATGGTAGATATGTTTTTAGCACACTTTTTAATCAATATCAGTGATAAGGTTTCTTATGCTTAAGTTGCACAACTTTAAAAAAAAACCCAATGAGCCAATAGCTAAATATGTCTTGTGATATAAAACTATATTAGTAAAGATGACTAGCCCCATGGTAGATATATAACTCCAAGACATATTCAACTAGAGTTTGCTATTGACATTTCATGAAGCTATCCTATTCAAACAAATTCCATCATTCATAGATCTTTGTCATATAATGAAAGAATGGGAGGTCAAGCTTCTTTCTTTGGTCAAACTAAAGTACACAACTAGATCATATTCAACTAATAAAAGTTTTAATAATTCTCCATACAAGGTGAAATCTAATGAGTAAAAAATTGATTTAAAATCAAAAATTAATGTAATGTCTAAGCCACGTCCTCACTTGGTATTATCAGCTCCTCTAAGGAGACCTTTCTTGACTCTTCCTCAGTCTCTAACATGAGTTATACAACATCTCTTGAAATGTAATGTAATATCTCTCCTTATTAAAGAGGTTGATATGATAATGCCTTTTCCAAATAACTATGATTTCAATGCATTCTAAAACGATCATAGGGCACTAGGACACTACTACAAATAGATGAATTAGCTTGACACATAAGATACAAGACTTAATAGAAGTTAATATCAATGATATTAGCACTCCTAAAAAGGCATCTAGACCACAACAAATGGAATAAAAATATTTTTAGATTCATTTCTAAAGCATACAACTAATGAAACAACAAGCACTTCATGTATTTGCTATACGTATCAATAACATTCACCATCAGAATCCTACCATACTTAAACTATGGACACACACCTAAATATTATCATTGGGGTGCATCATACTATAGTTCCATCTAGACTTCTTATCACTTTTTCAAAGTAGGAGATAGATGATGATGACATAGATTTCAACACACTCTTTATACGAGCCTATATTGATCATTATCCTATTCAAAGTGTTATTATTGACAATGGGTAAAGTTTTAACATGTGTACTATCACACTTATATAGCACTTGGGTTATTCAAAGAAAGACATTTCATAGGTAGATACAATTATTCATAATTTTATGGACCATATGTTTATATTTCCATTAGAGAGATAATACTACCACTACATGTTGGGCCCATGCATGCGACCATGAGATTCATAGTAGTACCTAGTGAAAACACATTTGATATTTTATTGAGTAGGCCTTGGATACAATAGCTTTGATCCATTCTATCCACCGTATAAATATGTCTCAAATATATACATTCTAGTCACATGGTTATAGTTGAGGGCCTTCCATATGAGTATCCTTTACCTATTCCACATATAGTTATATAATAGACACTAGTTCCCATTCAACACATAAAATCTATTAGCACACATATGATATAAATTGAGCCACTAGTGTAGGTGAGATCTAATTCTATAGTAGTACCACATATGAATAATCTCCCATGGAGACTTTTATAAGAGAGAACTCTATATTAGAGACATGTTATGGATTTTAGAGAGCCTCTCTCTCCACCACCACACATATCAATGTTACAACATAGGGCACCCACTCTAGTTACATTTTTTTTTATCATATGGGTCCCTAAGAATCCTATAGTTCAAAGGATAATAGTTACTTTCATAGATTCAAAACCCTATAGTTCATAATATAGTTCAGTCATCTTCATAGATTCAAAGCCCTATAGTTCGTAGACCAATTTAATCAACTTATCAGATTCATATCCCTACTCTATAGGTAGTTTCATCTACAAATCACTCAATTCATCTAATTCTACAATATCTAATACCTCATCACATAAAGCACATGATCATTATCACTATATATGGTATAGGACACATTAATTATGAGTCTCTTTCAAGACTCATTGGTTAGTAGTATCTATTCGCTTACCTTGATCCTTGTATATAGTTTCATTTTCATGACTTATTATACATAGATTATATACTCAAAAAACCAAAAAACATTCAAAAATTACTCAAAAACACAAAATGTATATTGTTTACATATCCATGTTTACATTCTTTATACTTTTCAAGTACTACATATGCTAGCTATCTAAGTATAGTCAATTTTTATCATATATGCATGCTTCACTTATTATTTTTGAGTATTCATAGCTTCTTATAAGATCAATGTCTAGCACACTGATCCATATTTACTACTATCTACCCATAGGGGGTACATATAAAGACTTATAATTGATACATTCACCCATTGGGGGCATCTTATACATATATTCCATTTTACCTAGTTTCATCATTCTATACTACTCATATTTTTACTAAATAATACTAATATAAACTCATTTTATGTACATATTTTATTTTATATAGATTTGGACCACATGTTCATGCATACTTTCATTTCTAGCTTTCCTAGTTTATAGTTGATTGTGTCTCTTTGCTTCTACATCTATTTGAGGCCATTTGAATATGGAAATGTTCTATGACTCTATGACACTTCCTTTCATTGTGTGTATACTTTGGACATGTGGCCATGTCTTTGTATGGATCTTTTTTATTATGTCTATAGACATTTGAACTTGTCCTTATATGTGGCTTTAAACCAACCTTGACTGTTGTTTGAATATGTTGAGATTTGAACATGTCCTTGTATGTTTGGCTTTATTAGATTTAGTGACATGTACCTATGTCCATTTTATTATGTCCCCTTTGCCTACATTACCATGAATTTTATGTTTGTATGTATGAATTCATGTACACATCATGGTCATGACACTTGTATCTTACTTGTTACGCTTACACTCAGTTTTATATGCCATAAGTGCCCTCATGCATCTCCCATTTTATCCTTGGGTGCCTTGATATACATAATGCCCCATCCTCTTCTATAGTTCACATAGATTATTCTTAAATTATGTAGTTCATACACATGCTTATATATATATATATATATATATATATATATATATATATATATATATATATATATATATATATATATATATTTGAATTCTAGACTTAACATACAACATACATTGCTAACTTATGCTCAAATTATCTTACATTTAGATGCCATGTATACACATTATATTGGTTTATTATGCATATATCATATATTTATAGTTTAGCATACACCATGTAAAGATTTTATTTTGAGTATATTTATTGTATAGGTACAACTCCCCTAAAAAGAGGGAAATCAAAGTGGTTTATCATAGAGATCAAGCCATCTAGGTGTACTTAGAGTATAGTTTTCAACACATAGACACATAAATATAGAGCTCATAATTAGGCAAACACATAGAAAAATAGTCAAACACAAATAAGTTTCAGTTTGCACAAAATAACATAAAATGACATTAGTACTGATAGTACGATAGTAGCGTGATGCACTAATATCCAAAGTATAATGCTATTGTCTAGTATCCCATAAATAGTAAAATGTATATTTAATAGAATGACATAATAGTTATAACCCAAATTTTCATAGTTTTAGTCACATGTTATCAAACTTGATCAGCTTATGCTTAGTTTTATATAAAATCATACCAAGTTTTCTCAGAGTGGGGCAATCATGCATGGCATCATCGCTCATGTTTTAGTTTTAGCTATATAGACATAGATTATTAAAACTTAGTCTAGAATCCATATGCACATATATCAAAATTGGGGGCATGTGTGCAACATGTTATTTCCACATGATTAGTTATGCATTAGCTCATCTCATATGGAATGGAAACCTCCATGTCATTCTATATGTTGTATAATTCACACACCATTTTAACCAAGAACCACACCAAATTGTATTTCATCTTTAGTAATTGGTATTTACGCGTAGTCCCTCAACTACATTACTGAGTGCCTAAGAGACACCTTGGCCATTTTTTATTTTAGTGTTTCTAAATGTCCATAGGGCCATCCTACATAGTTATAGTTACATTATGAATTTTTAGTTATAAATGCATCTACTATAAATAGGTAAGCAATGATGGAGTCATACTTTATTTTAAGTTCTTGAGCCACCTACATGAGAAGGTTGGACATGCCATTAGTCCAATCCAGGTTATTCACAATATTAGATACACTGAGTAGTGGTGGGTAATGATAGAATAAAAAATAGATTGATTTATTGATCTACCCACACATAAGGATTGATTAAGCCATCAACTCAATATGAGTTATTCACTAAATTTATCACTATCTATATGCACACACAGGATGCCACTAGGTTTTTGTATTTGTTCACATGCCTAGTGAGCCATATTCATTCATTTCTTCTCTTATATTTTTGTTTAATTTTATCTTTGATTTTCATATCTCTTAATTAAGGATTGGTTTCATCCATGTTTCATTTTCTAGATATGTAATGGATCACACTTTGCACACTCAAACCTAGACTCATAGGCTTTGCTTCATAAGTAAGCATAAGTATGCTTCTTTATCATTTATCATAGTCATTTCACTTTGGTACATCTATATAATAAATGGGGGTGGTGAATGTAGTCATATAAAATGTCACATGAGTGCAATGAGTGTCACTTAAGATAACCCATCCCTATCTTATCCATAGACCTAGCTTAGGGGATCTCTTGACACTTATCCAACTTTTGTGCAGGACTTCACATATCCACACACATCTCAAATTAGTCCTAGACCCTCCCCTATGGATATACGCCCCTAGTGCCTTAGGTTATGTCACCTAGACACTAGCATTTTACTTTGGACACTAGTGTTGTATGCTAGTGTCCTAATTTTAGCACTAATTCCCTTACCTAATTTCAAACCCAATGGATATCTTTCAATTCCTAAGACACCTAGCATTGGCTTAGACCCATTTCAAACTCTGCACAAACATTGAATCAATATAAATACACAAATATTATACTTTTATCTACTAGATGTAAAATACACAAACAAGCTTAGAACAAGTTCTACACAATCAAGGTTATTGATCCCTATTCTACCCTAGTTTTTTTTACAATCATATATAAGCATCCCAAGCCCATAAAACATAGATTTTCAGTCTCAAGCCTCATTTAAATCACTCAAGTCAAAAATAATACTAGCATTCACTTACACTAACAACAAACACTTAGGCAGGATAACTACATCAATCTTGATCCCTCATCAACGCATTGGTATGTAGGCAACTCTCAACATAGTGAGGTGTTGAGGATGTCTAGCCTATCTAGCTAACATCACACTTTTTCTACTTGTGCCACTCAAATACCCTAACAATATAGAGGTCTAGGGTTTGTTCCTAAAATAGTTCAAAATGATGCACATACAATGAATTAGAGCTCATCTACATAGTTATAGGTAAGTTAGAATCAACCAGAGGTGCACCCAAAAGACCAAACATCTATTTTCACAAAGTAAATTATCACTAAAATTAAGACACTATCACCCCAACAATACTATCCAAAGAATAATTCTATTATTTAGGAATGTTTTTTACACTTGGACCCTATTTGATGATCCATAAACTCCATTGATAAACTCTAAGTGAAATTCTAAAAGTATGGATTTTGAATTTCTCAACTTATAAGATGTTGGAATGATTAAAAAAATGATGAAAATCTGATCTAAACCAAGTTCAAAACTGAAATAAAGGTGAACTGATATATCACATCATATATCCATTGAAACTATCAGATTTTTCAAATTCTTGATTTTATCCAAATTCCTGTAAATGATCAAATGATTAAATTTTGCATTCTGATTTAAATCTAAATTATAATCTTCAAATTAACTAAAAATGAAATTCAAAAATGAATTCTAAGATCAAAACACAAAAATTGTTTACAGGGTTCAGAATTCCTACGTCCCCAGGTTCTTATCGAACTGATCCATTAATTATTTGATAAATTTGCAAGCCAAAATAATACTTAAAAATAGAAAAAGATCATATATCTCTATAAAAATAGTGATCAGACCTTCGAAAGACCTTGGCTGGCTTAGCACATCCTTCACCTTCCTGAATCACACGCAGAGGCTTCTCCAAAATCAAAATTGGCAACTTCTATAGCTCAAAATGGAATCACCAATTTTCCAAAATAAGAAAATGAATATACTTCACAGAGTGTATCAGAATTCTAAACAACTTTTTAGTTTACTCCAAACTCTGTTTTGGCCTCTAAGGGCTTCAAAATGACCAAATACTACAAGTGGGTCTATAATCTCCCATACACATTCGGCTTCCTGTGTGTATTCAAGGAGAATTTCATCCCTTTTATAACACTTCAACCTCTGTAACTAAAGTGGTCAAGGCTCTATCCTTTTGGGTGGTAGGTTAGGGGTTCAAAACTAGCCACCCTCCTTTTTAGGTGCTTTGACTTCTTCTCTCTCCATTTTTGGCACCTAGACTAATTCATTATCCCACATGGCTATGTGGAAGGCAGTTTGCATGCTTTCAAAGCTTAAGCACCTCCTTCGGATGTGTGGACATCCCCTTTCATGGGAGACTTAGGCACAAGACTTCTTCATTCATGTTGTTCAAAACTCCAATCTTAGCATATACGCTAGCCTTGTCCTCTTCTCATGTGCCACGTGGCATGCATTCATGACCCATTCTCAAGATTTTTTGACTTGGCATATGTGTGTGTTCTCCCATGTGGCATAACTAGAAATATAGAAACTAAAATAGAAGGGCCAAAATTACAAAAAAAATGAAAATATCCAAGGCTTGGAAGAAACAATCAAATGATATCATATGTAAACAAATAGAATAATAATATACAATATTCCACTAGCTATGCACAATCATATTTTTTTTATTTTTGAATTATGTGAGTGTTTTTGAATTTTTTTTTAAAAAAATCCAAAAGCTATGCAATGGTTCCATCAAGGTAATAATTAAAAAAATTAATGATTAAAGGCAAGCATATTACTTTTTCCACTATTTCACTATCATCAAAATTAGTCATAGGACATGGTTGAATATCTATAATTATACCAATAAATCCATCCAATAGATGTGATATCATTTGAAACATGCACCTATGTGTGAAGGGATCTCACATGCATTGATGTGTAACTCCTTCACAAGTAGGGCCTTAAACTTATGTATCAAAGAGTTATTCAATGTATCATTATAATAATGGGATTGTCCCCCAACATATGATACCCTTGTGCTACTTAATATGAACCTTTATATCAGGTCAAATTCCTTCTATTCTAGATGCACCTAGTTTACGACTAGCATATAGACCTACAAATAGTAGAATAAAATCTATAGCTAGTGCTAAACCTAACCTTAACATGGGGAAAAGGGAGGGAAAAATTAAGAGGTTTGTTATAATTTAAAAATTTATTCACCAATAATAGATTGAGTACCTCACCCATTTACTCAACACAATAAAAATAACATACTAAATGTGAAAACTTCAAACTAGGCACACTACATAACTATTTCGCATGGAGGTAGGGGAACATAGTGCAACATTAGGAGGGATGCAAAATGGTCCATATATAATGACTCTGCATTCCCATGTATACATAACATTAGACATGTAGATATTTTTGGTTCTATGTAGAGGTGCAAAGGGGGAATGCGAATGAGAGGGATGAATATCCACATATAAATATCAATAACCATGAATGCACATAGACTTTAAATCATGAAGAATCCAAATTAGTTATTATCAATTTCAAGGTCTAAGGTAATATTATAAACTATACTAGATATATTTTTATTATACTAAGAGAGGGCTCTTCGAGGTAAAATCTTAGGAGCTTTATGGTTCTTAGAAATGTTGACCATTTTATAATAAAAATCAAGGTTTATATAGCATAGGGAAAGGCACTACATGATAAATTCAACATTGTAGGTGGTATGTAGGAAATTAAATTTAAAGTGGAATCTAGAGCTCAAATTTGATTAAGAGAATTAGTATACTTTCAATAACTATTATGAGTCATGCTTATTTAACCTATATTTAATAATTTGATCATGGAAGTAGTTAGAAGGTCACTCATGAATCCACTTGTTTATTTGAGAATGAAGGACATCTAGGTAGCCAAGAGTGAAATACTATCATATTATAACAATTTGACAGTCATCTTACATTTAATTAATTTTTTATTCAATCCCCTTGATATCCAATCTAGATCAAATACCATCGAATTTTATGGTGGTCACCTGCCAATCAACCTAGACTAAACTATTAATATGGGATAGTGCAAGTTTTTATTTAGCTTATGCCTCATCATCTTATGAAGGAAGTGGATTTGTTTCATGCATCCCCATTTGGGACCATGTGCACACTATATCATGCATTCTCCCTTATTCTCAGAGTCTCGTGTGAATACACATAGATATATAAGTATATTATGTGCTAAGGGCGTGCATTTAAGATTACGTAGAGAGGTGGAAATGTAGTGAGATTGTTAGTTTATTAAGGGAACTGAGGTAGATATTCTAAAAAAATTATAGATCCCAAATTATTTGTATGCCTAATCTCTTTTTATGGTCTTCATAACATGCACTTACATCTAACTTATGCTAACTAGTGAAGGGGATGAGGCACAACTGAGATTGTAGTCTACATTTTATAGGGGTGCAAATGTTAAACTTAGTGATTGGTTCATGAATTTATCATTTTATTAGGAGGAACTCTTTTAATGAGAGTGCATAATAAGATTTAAGCATGATCTTCATGGTTTTGAATTACTCCATGCACACTTCTCTCTTTCATTGCTTGAAATTGGTGAGACCTATGCACTCTAAATTGCATGTCATGCTAGTGTGATGAATGAACTTGGTTTGGGGCATGCATTAAGAACTACTTGTAGGCATAGATAAACAATTCTTTGATGTGTGAACCCATATTGACTATTGATTTCAGGCACATATGAGGACCATCTATGTGTAGACTTGATTTTAGAGAAATCAATACTATGAAAGTGACTAACCTTTTTATGGTCCCTATGAGTTCAACACTTGCTAAAGGGGTAACTTAGAAAGTTAGCACTTCTGGTAATCTATGTGGGCTACCTTCTTACTAACCAAAAATCCATTAGCCTTGAAAGAATCCATTAAATATAAAGCCAACTAGAATCCCTTATTCCTCTTTATCCTGATTATGATTAGGTAGAGAATCCCACTTGACCTTAGAGGTAACTATTATACCTTTCACATGGACAAACAAAGCAAAAAAATTATGCTAAATGGTACTTAGAGGAATGACAAAATCAAGATAACATAACTATGCACAAGTGATTGGAATAAATTAAACTATTATAAATAATAACATGTACATGTGACACTTATGGAAATTAAAACATCTAAACTATTATTTACAATAGTGTTCATGATCATTTGAGATAGTGTTTGAGGTGAATCCCATTTATTTAAGATCCATTAGCTCAACTAACCTTATTGTCATGGGGTTACTTTCACGTACTTGTAATTGATGATCTAGCTTTAGCGAAATAAATTCTAGAGATGTAGGTAACCTTTCTTCCTTTCCATAGACTAATATGAAGGGTGAATTCCCCATCATCATTTTTGGCTTTATTCAATCTACCTAGAGGGTTGTATTGAGCTTGGTATACCAAGATTGATGATTATCTTCCATGGTTTAATTTATGATACGAACCAAGTTATTGTTAGTTGAATTGGTAGAATCATTAATTTAGGGGTAATAGTTTGAAGGTATAGACTATGAAGACCATCAGAAGGGACTAGGTGTATAAAGAGTCTGGGCCTTGTGAATTTCCATAGAAGATATCTCTTAGCACCTTTCACAAAATCATATCCACATTGTGCTTCTGACTCTCTTTAAAATCTTTAGTGTTCATCCTTAATGTAGTATATACTTAGCTATATGTGCATAACCACACACAAGACTCCATTAAAAAAGGAGAATGCATGATATAGTGTGTAATTGGTCCAAAAGGGGGATACATGTTAAAAAATCATTGATTGCATAAGTTTCAAGGTAGAACCTAAATATACACTTTTTTAGTCCCATATCAATAGGCCAGTCTAGGTAGATTGGTAGGTGACCACCATAAATGGGGATGGTAGTTGAGCTTTATTGGATATGAAGGAGATCAAATCAAAATAAAATTAAATGTAGGGTAACTAGAGTGTTATAACAAGATCACATGCCACCCTTGGCTACCTAGATGTCCTTCATTCTTAAATGCACATGTGGATCCATGAGTGACATTCTAGCAAATTCCATGATCAAATTATCATATCCAAGTTGAATAAGCATTAATCATAGTAGTTATTGTGAATATCTTGATGCTTTTAATCAACCTCGAGCTCTCGATGTAACTTAAATTTTTTAATTTTTACCTACCACCCCCAATGGTGAATTGATCATGTAGGGCCTTTCCCTATGTTATAAAACCATGGTTTTTATTGTAAAATGGTCAAGATTTCTAAGCATCATCACATTGTCTAAATTTTCCCTCCAAGATCCCCCTATTGGTATAACAAACATATATTTAGTCAAGTTTATAATATTGCCTTAGACCTTGAAATTAATAAAAAATATTTTCCTTATTCATGCTCTATGGTGTGTGTGCATTTATGGTAGTTGATATTTGTCTATGGATGTTCATACCTCTCATTGTTGTCCTCATTTTGTAACTTTTCATAGAACCAAAAGTCTCTATAGTTCTCATTTTGTGTATACCATATCTATATATGTTTTATTTTTGGACCATTTATCATCCTTCCTAACATTGCACTATGTTCCCTTACCTCTATGTGAAACATTTATGCAATGTGCATGGTTTGAAGTTTTTGCATTCAATATGTTAGTTTTATTGTGTTGATTAAGTGGGTAAGTTGCTTTCTCTATTATTTTTGCATCACCTTCTACATTTTACCAAATCTATTATTTTTTCCCTCCATTTTTCCCTTGTCAAAATTAGGTTTATCACTAGATATATATTTCATTTTTCTCTTTATAGGTCTTGAAACTGGTCCTCAATAAGGTTTGTCTATAATACAAAGAAGCTCTCCTACTCTAGAGGTTATATCCCAAGGAGCACAATAGTCCAAAACATCAGGGGATGATCCCATTGTTATAGTGAGACACTGAATAACTCTCTCATGTGCAAGTCCAAGGTGTTAGGCATAGAGGATCCACGTGTAAGTTCATGTGATATACTTTCATAAATAAGTGCATGTTTTGAGTGATAACATGATCATATGATTGAGTAGGTGGATAAGCATTGTAATTATGATGCACTTCTAAAGTATCCTTTCTAGAATCATGATTATGATATGGTTTAACAAATATTTTAATTTAAATTTTTTTTTTTTGGGGGGCTTAGTTTCATCTAAAGGATTACCTAGCTCAATAAAATTATTTTTAGTAAGATCCTGAATAATATGATTGATCTTAAAACATTTTTTAGTAGAATGACCATTCATCTATGGTAATCACAATATCCATTTTTATCATAATATTTACATTGTGGTTTTATCACATAAAGTTAAAATGGAGGAGGCAAAGTGATTAGTTTGTATTCAAGTAGAATTTTGAACAAATTGTATGGATGTTGTGGTAATATAAAATATGTCCTTCATGGTTGATCTTATAAAATAATTTCCTTAGTATGTTAAGAAATTTTATTAGTTGTTATCATTGTACCTTCTTTACCATCTATTGTCTCATATTTTTAAGATGGTTTGATTTTAATTTTTATTGTATCGGATAAATTATATGTAGGTGTATAGTAAATCTCATTCAAATCAATAATATTAACTTATATTTATCTTATGGTATGATAAAACTGTTTAAATTATTTATTTAATTTTTGAAAATAATTGACTCATACAATGGTGCAAGGATTTTTTTTTTAAAAATGTTTTGCATCTCATTATATACCAATGTGTTATTCATATTGGCAAGCATGGTTTTATAATGAAGCACATAATCATTGATAGGTTCATTAGTTTCTTTCTTAAGTTTTACAATTTTCACATAATAAAGTTTTATTATTAATATTACTTGCAAAGTATTTGAGAAAATTAAATATTCTAATGGATTGAATGATTTCAATGATTAAGTAGGTAGATCATAAAAAAAAATGTGAATCATAATCTTTAAATATTCTTGTAAATAGTTTATTTAACAATTTTTCACTAAGCATATGGTCAAAACATGCTACATGAAAAGATCTGAAATGTTTTTTCTAGATCTCCTTTACCTTCATATATTAGACACTTCAGAACTACAATTCTAATAGTAAAGGGTATGATGTAATATCACATGTTAGAGGATTATGAAGTAAAACATTAGAATCCAATGATTATTTAGGTTTTGGGATACTTTGATCTAATTATAACACCTTAGCTTTCAAAAATCTAACTACTTACTCGAGGGATTGTGCATTAGGTAAGGTATGTGATGTAGTATATGTAGATATCAAAGGACAAGAATAGATTACTTAGTTGTGTATGGGAATAAAATTCTATTGTAAACTATGTGTTTTTTCCAATCCAAAATATGTGGATGGAATAGGTGTAGACACCTAAATTTCTTCCATATTATTGCAATTAATTTGCTAATTATTGACATTAAACACATCTCTTAATAACCCATCTATCATAAAAATTATATATTTTATCCTACTCCACATAAGCTCACCCCTTTGATTAATTAACTAACTAATTCATATTAAATAAGTTAATTAATCACTAAATATTATGCACACAAAATAATAATAATAATAATAATAATAATAATAATAATAATAATAATAATAATAATAATAATAATAATAATAATAATAATAATAATAATAATAATAATAATAATAATAATAATAATAATAATAATAATAATAGGCTAAACCACCTCATCCTCCAACTCAACCAATCTCATTTAATCCATTCAACCTCCTTAAAAACTTATTAAACCCTATTTAAGACATTCAAACCTATTTAAACACCCTCATTTAAGACATTCCAAAACCTAGTAACCTCATTTAATACATTCTGTCACATTTCAACAACCCCATTTAAGACATTACACTCTTTTAAGACATTGAACCCATTAAATACCCAAGTAACAAACCCATTAATCATTTAATCTCTTCCTCCAACTAATTCATAAATTATCAACCAATCCATTAAATTCATTTAACTTGTAAACTAAATAACCACCATCCAAATTCAAAAATATTAATTTGATCTACATTAATTTTGACCATCCAATTTACATAAAGAACATAAAAAATGACATTCCTTCCTCCATTATTAAAAATCATCATATGATCTATCAAAATTATAAGCAATTATCAAGATATTAAAATAATCATCATGCATCCACTTAAAATCAAATATATCAATCAAGCCATTGTCACACTACTAAAATTATCTTACATAGATGTTTCACTTGAGCAACCGCATATCAATAAATCAAGATCAAATCCAAGGTAACAAAGAATAGGTGTCTTCATTATTGGTAAGTGAGGGTACATCTTGTGTTTTTCTCTTTCAAGGTCTATTAGAAGTTTATATTGGATTTAGAAAAGGAGCTAATTATTATTCTTGATTCCTAAATAAAATACTAAATTATGTATTCACATTATATCACAATTAATGGGGCACTTTATCCATTGAAAATTTTGACACATTTTCATTAGTTTTTAATGTGTGTTTCAATTTTTTTACTAGTTGGTTTATTTAGCACAGTTCTAGTATAAGTTATCAGTTGTTGTAGGTGAAATCTAATTAGTTCCATTTAATTTTAGTAAAATTTTATTGTCTTATGAGTTTAACTAAATTATTATTATTGATTTTTAAATTTTTACTATAAAATGGTAAATCCATGATGATAATCAGTGATTTTGTCATGTCTAGTTTTTTTGGTTAGTTATAAGTCTTGTTCCTATAGGTCTGAATTTTAGCAAAATAATTGTGAGCATCATAAAATTAATAATAAAATAGAATTATTTCATTGTGTCCATTAATAAATTCATCTTAGGTATTAACTATATTTTATATCAATTTTTTTAATTTTTTAGCTTTACTACTAACAATGATTTCATACTAAGTAACAACAATTTTGTTCTGACTATTCATGATTTCATTATGTCCATCAACAAATTCATTCCAGGTATCAATTATATGTTATTCCATTTTTATGTTTTTTAAGTGTACTACTAGCAATTATTTCATACTAAGTAGCAACTATTTTATTCTAAGTATCGATGGTTTTGTTTTCTGAAACAATTTTTTGTCAAGTATCATTTTCTAAGCTATTATTTTCTATTTTATGTGATTTATGATAAACAATGATTTTGATATAATTAATAGTGATTTCATTTTGAGTATAAATGAATTTTTTTTGTGTCTTCACTTTTGTGTTTTATATGCTATCTAATTTTTCTAACATGAAAGTTTCATTTGTCAAAGGCTCTACCAAAAAACTACTAACTAATTTTCTTGTAGCACCACTAACCAAAGTCTTAAAATTAAAACATATTTTTATCATGTTTTAAGTTATGTTTTTTTGATTAAATTTTTAATTTTCATAATTTTTTATCACTATAAGTTATGTATGATCTTATCTTATACTAAATAGTGATATGGAAAATCAAAATCAACTCTAATCACTTATGTATCCTAAGGATCAAATTTGTTTGTGATATTTGCTCATGTAACATAGGTGATATTGGAAACTATAAATAATCTGAGTCTTATTTTATTTGTAATTATTATGGATCCCAAAAAACTTGGATTCAAGCACTATGCCAAATCTCATATTCAAGTAGGCTATACAAATACCTTCAGCAATACATTGTCAATGAACAAGAGACTATCTATTTTGCCAACACTATGATGTGAGTGGCTTCATTACACTAATACCCAATATTTCAATGACTCCCTTATTTCATGGAATTGGTCCTCAGCTTACCAAAATGTATATAGAATAATCCCTTAGATATGATCATAAAATCTAGAATAATATCCTTCATCGATAAACAAGTTATGGTGTTATAAAATAAAAATTCCCAAAGATCACCCAACACATACCTTTTGGGATACTATCGGTGGGCCAGCACTTATTTGTACACCTATTTGACTAGTTTAGTATTGTCTTATTTGTGTGTTTTATTTTCCACCATTTTTATAAACCATTAATTAAGTTAGTCAAACCAACAAAACAAAAAATTTGTTTTCAAACCAATTTTATTATCAACCATACCAAAAAAAAATTATTTTGAGAACTTATAAGAACATTTAAACTATTGAACCTACCACTAATAAAAAACATAGAATGAATCCCCATCATGATATAAAATAACTTTTTGGTAAATATCCTTTACAATTTAAAAACTAATATGACCATGTAGAGATCCATGATAATGATACTCATAGCCTTCTTGACCTAAGTGATTATAACCTTGAGACCAATGATTTGCCTAAGTCAAAATAAGCCCATGCCCAAATCAATAAATTACCTTTTTTATAGCGAAGATAAAGTCTTGTTATAACTTCTATAAATAGGGCTATGTTACCTTCAGACTATAACCTAAAAAATCTTATTCACCTCCTTAGTGGGAGGGACCAAAATCCCACCGATCATGAACAAAAGCCATCTATAAATTTCCTTGGTAGGACTAAGTTATTCCTATAATCCATAAATGAGAATCCCAATCATGTATCCCATGTCCAAAATGACAAAGTAAAATTAGTTGTAAATAAACAAGCCCAAGAGGACCAATAACAATTTATGTCTAATCAAATCAAAAGATTAAGTCAAGAGTTTTATAATCTAAACTCATAGGTCAATCCTCTAATAACACATTATTCAAATAAAAAATCAACATAAAACAATCGGATAATCATTTACAATAATACCCTTGGGTTTTTTAAATTCAATAAAAACCAATCATCATCCTCACCATTAAAATACACAACACTTTTCCAAAAATGGTAATCCATGAAGGATAAAATCCAAATATTGTAAGACAATAGTCAATCCTATAACAAAAATATAAGTTCAAAGAACCATATCCACACCCTTTTGATAAAGACATGTTGAAAATACCTTTTCTATCCCACTTCTAACCTATAAAATTAAACAAGTTTAAAGGAAAAATAGACCTTAGGGAGCACAATAATAAATTCTTTATGTCATTGCAAAATGTTTCTTATAATGATAACTACTTGCTTAGGCTTTTTTTAGGAAGTTTAGGTGGCCAAGCTCTAGAATGGTTCTTATGTCTACCTAAAGGATTCATTACTACCTTTACAAATCTATTTGAGATATTTTTGAAACACTTTTCATATAATGTAGAACACAAATTCACTATTCTATACTTTTGAAATGCCAAACAAAGAAATAGCGAATCTTTTTCCTCCTCCTTATAAATATGGTGAAGCTTACCAATTAGATTACATTGGACAATCCATGGAAAATATTTAATCACTATCTTCAAGGCCATCATCAACCCAAATATTACATTCCACCTATAAGTCCAATACCCAAACTCCTTTGATGAAATTATCAAAAAATGGGGTTCAAATCAAAAGAGAACTTATAGCAAAAGAACTTCTCAAAAAAATTTAGAAATCCAACCAAGGACAAACCTAGTGTAGTAGGTCCAAGTTATTTAATAAGATGAATAATGTAGTATGTCATGGGGTCACTTATGCTGAACATGTCTAAAATTTATAAACTACCCCAAATATCACCATACCTAGGGCTAATCAAATCAATAATCAAAATTAATAATTTATGCTCCTTTACGAGAACTCCTTGAAGCAATATGTCAAAATTTAGTTTCCACAAACATGATTATGTTTCCCCAAACTAAACCATTTGATTAAAATGTGACCAATCAAACTTGGTATAAGGAATATGAATACCAATACTTCCATTTGATAAAATTTCACTCTGTTAGTAGAAGAATGAAATTAAAGAACTATGTCAAAGACTATTGATCATGGAGATATAAATACAAAAGGAAATGAATCCAATCCAAAAACCAAAACTTAAGGATATACCAAGATCCTTTTATGAAACATTCCCAATATCCTATGTAAATAAATCTAGATAAAAAACAAATTAAAAAATAACATTAAATCCAAAAATTATATGCATCCACTTTACATAGTCATCAATAATATCTAACACATGGAAAATCACATCGCATCCATCAAAATTAAAACCTAAGATTGCACGGTTAAAACTATTAACATAAAAATCACTATCTCAAGGCGTCCTCTACCCAATTCTAAAGGTAAATAAAATATTATAGATTATCTTGAGAAGTATAGATACTAAAATTGAATATTTATAGCATATCAATCTTGTACATTTGATAAATACCAATCAAGGCTCTACCCTTTAGTTCTGGACCTTCTCGCTATTGAAAGGATCACATTCACCATCTCACTATGCCTAAATGATTATCTTATAGTCTATTCCATATCATTTTAATTACCTAGATAATATGTACACTAAAGAAATCTCAATACTTGATACACATCCTTCACTATAAGTTACATATCCAAACCTCCTTCCTAGCCTACTAGACACTATTATCCACAAATGGACACTAGCATCGATGTTAATGACCAAATCATTTTTCATTTATCCAATACTCAAAATTCATTTGAATTGAAAACTATTTGAAACCTATGGGACATTATATTTTTGTTATTTAACCCTATTTTGAATTATTTTCAAAAGTTTTGGTATAAATACAAGTCCAAGTCTTCTCATTGAAAGCTCATTCAATGAATAAAAAAGCTATGTTATTCTACCCTATCCATCCCTATTTATTTATTAGTCATAGGATCAGTTATAAAAAAGGTATGAAGCATCCAAATAACATCCCATGTGTGGTATTTTTAAGCTACATTTTATATCATTACATTCATATACATGTAACATATTATACCATTATTCACAAACACTCAGACACATAACGGATAATAAGATAAGTTTAAGGCCTTCCTTGAAATATTAGCTATATATGTAGGGCTCATTGAAATAGGGTTTTTGAGGTCAACCCAACACTATTATCTGACTAACCCTTTTTGGTAAAACACATTCTAATAGTGAAAAAGAGTGAAGATTTAGGGTTTGATCAATAATAAGAGAGCGATAACATGTATTCCAAATATTAAGATATCATCATAAAGGAAATAGAAAATACACAATGACAAAGTTGATTACATTGAGATCCATTGTATATTATGTATAAGACAATAGCATATCAACACATACATTATAATTGATGGTAGATCTCCCAAAATTGATGGTAGTGTTTACAACTACAAAAATAATATTTCATGAATCTAATGACTATTCTATAATCCTAATCTTGCACATTTATAACTATGTCCAGGCCAAATTTAATTGAACGTAGTAAATCTATCTAAGTATAATTTTTATTTGGTATTGGAAACAATTTAACATCTTTCAAATTTTTAGTTTTTATATTTAGCGTTTTTTTTTTTTTTTACAATTTTGAATATTCATTTATCCAAATTTGTAATTAATTGGCCTACTATAGATTTATTTATCACCCTTTTGCTTAATATACTTATAAATTTTTAACCTTATCCCAACCAATCTAAATTTAGGTTTAAACATATGCTGAACCTAACCACTATGTCTTTCCATCCAACTCATAGCTTGCTCTAGGGTTTTTAGTTTTCTAGGGTTTTTGATTTCATTGATTTCTATATCTAGGTTTTTTAATTTCCTATAAAAAATATATTTACATTTAAAATTATGGAAAATGTTAAAATTATCATTTTGAAATGGAATATAAATAAGATTTAGTCAAACTTGTTTATCAGGTTACCACAAACTCAAAATTGCACCTATGTATCAACATAAAATAACATTCATCACACCTTGGTGTACTTTTTACTACCAAGTCATGCCATTCTGTCTAAAAAATGTAGGTCCAACATATCAATGAGCAATGACTATTACCTTTCACAACATGATCCATGAATTTTTTTCAAGACTATGTGGATGATATACTGGCCAAGTAAAAAACCAAGTTAGACCATCTTGTAGTTTTCTACAAAATATTTGAAAGTCTAAGGGAGCATAAAGTTTATTTGAATCCTAAAATATGTGTTTTTGGTGTTACATCAGGAAAACTATTAGGATTCATTGTGTTTATAAGAGGCATTAAGGTTGATACAACTAAATTCAAAGCTATAATAGAAATTCCCCCTCCAATAAATCTTAAATAGATTCATAATTTTCAAGGAAAAATCTAAGCCATCAGAAGGATCATATCACAACTTACTTACAAATGTGAACCATTCACCCATTTTATAAAATGTCTTTAATTAGAATGAAGGATGTCAATAGGGATTTAAACACCAAAAATAATATATTTCTAATCCACCATTATTTATGCCATCTACTATAGGGATACCATTTTTTACTATATATATCATTTACTTGGTATGCCTTGTGGGAACTCATAACACAACATGATGAACATTGAAGCATGAGAGTAGTGTACTAATTAAGTAGAATATTGGTGTCTTATGAGCCTAATTACACCAAAATCTATATAGAGTGCCTACCTAATATTTTATATTTACAAAATCTAAGACACTTCATGTTTAATAATAATTAAAAAATATATATTTCTAAAGTATATCCACTCAAATATCTCCTATCAAAATCAGTTCTCACATGAAGAATGCTGAAATGGGTAATGTTACTTGGTGAATTTGGCATTGAATATGTGAAATAAAAAAAATTCAAGAGATAACTTATTTTAGATCAATTAGTAGAATTACCTTTTTCAAAAAATCAATAGTTAACCATTGGATTTCTATATGCATCCATATTATCCCTTGATAAGTAATTAGAACAGACACTATACTTTGACATTTCCTTCAACACCCATGTCTTAAGGGTAGGTATCTTGTTCTTCACACCAAAGGGTGATCTTATTATAAATTCATTTTGAATTTAATTTCCTTGTACAAATAATATTAAAAAATATAAATTCTTTATCCCTAGTCTTAGAATAGTAATCTAATGAATTGTTAAACATCTATCTATGTATGGTGATTCCCAACTCATAATAAATTAAGTAAATGATGAATATAAAGCCAAATATGATAATATTATCCTATGAAAGGAAATTATTAATAGTTTAAAATATTTATTTAATCATATCCAATTTGAACAAGTTCATAAAACTAATAATAAAGCAACAAAGGCCATGGACACCATTGGTTCTCTTATATAAATGAACAAAGATATCAGAATTTTTTTATTTTTGGTCGAACAAGTAATGATTAAAGTTTAAGAAGTCCTTAAATCTGAGATATTTTGTGAATTTTTTGGTTTTAATTCCCCATGGTACCATGAAATCCACACCTATATTCATGATAATAGTATTTTCCCAGACCTTTCACATAATCACAACAAATCATTTATCTAATGTGCTTCATGTTTTACACTCATTAGTGAAACCTTATACCATAGAGGCTATGAAAAAACTTTTCTAATATGTTTAAATTTATAAGAGGCCAACTTATCCATCAAGGAAGTCCACAATGAAATCTGTGGTGCACACACTAATAGTATATTCCTTGATAAGACACTGTTAAGAATAGAATACTAGTAGCCCACAATAGAAATTGATACCTTTTAATATGTTAATATTTTATTACATGTTAGAAAACATGTGGACCTTATGCATGTGCCATCTAATTCTTATATCTTATTATAATGTCGTGTCCATTTTATATGTGGGGGCTCAATTTTATTTGTATAAATAAACCCTAAATCATCTAATCATCATAAACACATATTCACCATAATTGAGTACTTCAATGAATGCGTGGATGAAATCCATCTCACATACATAATGGGAAAATAAATTTTAAAATCTGTCTTCAATCATATCATTTTATTTTATGGTAACCCATCCACCATCATTATTGATAATTATAAGTCACTAAGAAATAAAGATGTTAAATCCATTTGTACCCAATTCCATATCAAACACAAGTGGTCCACACCATATACCCTCAAAGTAATGGCCATGTAGTGGCATCTAACAAAAACATACTCAAAATCCTTATGTTAAATCCATTTTTACCCAATTCCATATAAAAAAAAATGGTCCACACCATATACCCTCAAGGTAATGGCCATGTAGAGGCATCTAACAAAAACATACTCAAAATCCTTAAACAAGGTATTAATGATGATTATTGTAATTGATATTTACATCTTTATCCTACCTTGTGGGATTACCATACAAAAATTTGCATACCCATGGAGGAAACCTTGTATTCATTTTCTTTGGAACTAAATCCATACTTCCAATTTAGATAAGTTACCTTCATTTCATATTTACTTTCAAGACTTAATGATGATGAATGATACTGAGTTGCACAACTACATGAGTTAGATATTTCCAACAAGAAAAGGCTCACTGCACTTAATCATCTTCAAGCATACCAAAAAAAACTTTGCTATAACTATAATAATAAAATCAAGGCTAGGGAATTTAATATCAAAAATATTTTCTTAAAAGAGAATAAAAAGAATACTAATGTGGAGTGGGAAAATAAAGGAACCTTTCAACCCAACTAGTTAGGTCCTTACATTGTCATAGAAAAATATGGATCAACTACCTACAAATTGTCCATTGAAGATGGAGAAGAGCTTGATGAGATTACGAACATCATGCATCTCAAGTGATTCCACACTTGAAGGCTTCAATTCTATTGTAGCTAAAATATAAAATCAAAATAAATTAAATCAAAAAATAAATAAAAAATATAAATAGACATCATAAAAGTGTAAACCATTCTTATGGCACTCTAGGAAAGTACCATGGTGAAAAATAGTTTATGCCACCATGTGTAATAACTTTTATTTATAAGTAACCTTCACTTGGGGGCATCCTCACTACATCTCACCCTAAGCCACCCATTCATGTTCATCCTAACCATACCCTCCATCACATTATTTTCAAAGTATATACATCCTTTGTCACATTTGACATTGACAAAAACATAAATGAGGTCTTGAACCATGTTTCATAAAAATATTTGTACGCATGCACACTTACACATACACATTCCAACACATATTAGCATGGTATAATATAGGTTGGGTATTGACTCCTACTTATTGTAGTCATTAGAAATTCATCCTACATCCCTCATACTTTCCATCCTTCCATCCCTCCAACATTTCAATCCACTATCATTATCATATCCATTCCTCATGATAAAACTAATTTTACCTTTTTGATAGCTTACGTGTCAGTCCAAAAATCCATAGAAAATCCATAAAAATATGAAAATCTAAAATCTTGAAGCAAAAACCATTTTTTCCTCTATCTGAAACCCTTCTTTCACATTAAATATATCATTATAGACTTATCAAGACATATTATTACTCCCAATCTACCCCCTCACATATATCATTTCTTAGATTAAAGAATGGCTATCAGTGTCATTATCATTGCCTCTCAAAATATAGGGTATCTAGATTAATGAAGGAAACAAACAAAATTAATTTTCTTAAACATTATCTTGTGCATTTTGCTTATTATAAATATTTTATTTGTTATTTATTAATGTTTTTTTCTTAATTTTTTTGTCAAGTTAGTCCATATGAATATTAAAATAATGTCATTATGATATATTATATCATGATACATACTTTCATATAAATATTAAAAATAAGGTTGATCAAACCATTTAGAAATCTATGCAAGAATAATAACTCTTCATTCATACATGTCTACATCATCACATCATCTACAATCACTAATTCATAAACATTCATCCATAAAACAAAGAATTTATATATCATTCAATATTAACCATTCCAATTAACATTCATTCTAATTATCCTTGACTAACTCACTAAACATTCATACCAATGACTAATGTTGCATTAAATAAAAATAGTAGGAGTGTAATATAATCATGACATCATAAATAAAATGCAACATACATATATTCATAACATATACAATATCATCATACAACAAATTTGAATAACAAATGAGACATGCACTAGAGCACAAATTAATGAATCATTAAATATATAAAAAGAATGTCCATGTAAACATGTAACATCTTGTCAATACATCATATATGTCAAAAATCTACTATCAAATCTCACAACGATCCTCCAAATGTAGAATTTTCAAGAGTGATATCTAAGGTATAGCCTTGATAAATTATGTTTTTTGTCCCTATGATCATTATGATGTCATTTTCCTTGCAATCCTTGTCAATGATCCTGATCTATGGTCAAAATAATCCACATAAAAAGTGACAAATTATTTACTATCACTGCTAATTCATATAATCCCCTGTATTAGTTTGCCTACTACATATCACTAATCTCATCTAAAATAGCCTTTGCAACGCCAAGTATAGTCAACACATCTCATGATCGATCTCTCTCTGTGCATAACCTCTTTACCTCACCAAACATTATGTCTCTTCATACACAACCTCTAAGTTTATTCTAAAATTATATCTCATTCATCATACATCTTATGTAACTATGAATCCCTATCAACCAAGGTATGATCTCTCATCTATAACTCTGATTTTAGTCAGATCACCTTAGCTATAAGTGACACTACCTCTACATTCATCACCATAAATTTTTCACTATGTCTCTACCATTCACCACTCCTCAGTATAAATATCTTAGAATATATGGTAGCTATCTATTACCTAAAGAAGTTAATCAAGGTTTCATCCTCCTTAAACCTAGCTAATTATGATGGCCTTTCTCTATTTCCTATTGAAAATATATTCATTAGTGGTCTTGGTGTTCAAGATCCTTCTCCTCCATGTATATATCTCATGCACCATATACCTCTCCATAATTATTTATATATAATAGGAGCCTCTCTAACCTACCCTATATCACATATTTTTTCAACCTCCTCCCTCATTGGACTAGTTACCTATCCCATCCTCTTATGTTACACTACCCTTTGAGTTTATTCACAGAAAAAACTATAAATTTTCTCTTTTAAATTCTTGGGGCTCTGAGATGGAATGGTCAACCTCATTGGCTAAGTCTAATCCCACCACATTATATATGCATTTTTCGTACCTACATCAATCACACATCATCAACTATTAAATGTCACATATTGTAAATGGGTCTAACTAGTAGCAATTGTCCGTAGATATACTATTGGACCCTATTGTCATCATTCCATAGATTATTTATAAAAAAAAGTGTGGACCTACTAAAATATTTTGACATATAACAAATTTCATTATCACCCTATCTATCATGTACCTTTCAATAGTGTACTCATGCCAGCCCACAATATAACACAATGTAATCACATAATATAAATTCAAAAATTCTTCCACCCATATCAGGTCTGCCTCTATGTGATGTATTTTTGAGTCAAGTCATCTAAGACCCTCTTATAATATGTCAAATCGACTAGATGTTTCCACTATCCACCCACTATCACATGCCATCTATAATTTAAAGGATCCTTATATGAGATTTCTCATTATTTTCCTACTAGTCTCTTTATGGCTATATGCTCCCATGACCATACATGTAATATTATGGACATCTCAATAGTCTTCCCCTCCTTTTACACCACTGCATTAAGATACCTATATAATTATTTTAATTCATAAGTCCAACATGTAAAATGAATATAAAACCTTGTCATATCCCAAATAACATCTGATATATTAGTTCTAAATAATATACCACTCTTTGTAATAAATAATATGCCACTAATAAGGGTCATTAGTACTAAAAGTATCAAATATATCTCTCCTCCTTCCATACATACATCTAAGTCCACCCTTGAAATTTCCATGAAGATGATATCCTCCTTAGATAATGATGTAGGAGCATCAAAATATTATTCACTATTCATATGTAAATATAAAAATTAGAACTTCGTCATGAGATAGGTCCATGGTTTTATGGTTATAACAATATCCTATAAAGGTTTTTCAAGACCTTAAGAATGGTAAATAAATGTTATCCACTTGTCAATATGTTTGTAAGCATCAAAACTATGATATTCATCTTTTAATTCATATTCCAACATAGTAATAAAGCTAATGTTAGTCTAAAGTTAGAAAATAAGGAGGATGAGATAGGACTAAGACAAGTTTAGAAGGTTAATTATGAGTTGATAAGATTCAAAGCAATAGAATAGGAACTAAATAAAGGCATGAGATAAGAATAAGAGAAACTTGCTCGTAAATGTAAAATCATCAGAGACCTGTACGTCTATATAGTAAGATAATTATAAGTTTTGGAATTGATAATAAAGATTTGTAGTGGAGAAAAGGCAAAATGAATAGGACCTCTAGACTTATGTCCATAAAATTGTAAATATTGATTATATAAGTGAAGAATATGATGGTGCTAAGAGATTATCAATCCATGTAAATGAGTAAGATATTGCTATCTACTATTTATTTATTATATTCAATGATACTTTCATGATTCATGATCAGTTTTAAAGTCTATGCAAAATAGTTAGCCTCATAGATTCAAAGATCCATGATAAACAATATATAAGGACTGAAATATTTAGGCATTGTTAGTCATTAATATTAGTTTCCCGAGGAGTCAAATGAGCCTATAATGATGTTCTCATTTTGATTGGAATTATAAAGATGCAAAGTCTTGGTTAAAGTGTTTGATTAGATTTATGTGGATATAGATTTCTATTTATAATTTGTGTAGTAGACTAAATATAGATCTATGCCCACTTTAAATTTAGTTTATATAATAAATATAAGGAATTATATATGCCAACACCATTATTTTGACTATACAATATGTAATTACAACCCTATGGTATAACAAAAGGCTCGTTGGTGTTATATTACAGGCCAGAGGTAATATACTTGAGATTCTATACTAAAATTCTAATGGAAATAAAGAAGAATGCACCATGTGAAGCTTTAAATTGAAATAATTAATGCAAGTTAAGGCCACTAGATTTAAGAAGATACCATTTATTGTGTCTTGGAGATTGATATTTTACCATTGAATTTGAAGTAATGTTTAAAATATAAGTTTGTCAAGTAATGTGATCTTTTAAAGATTTCAATTGTTAGTAGTTCATTACAGTCATATTTTGAAAGAATTTTATTATCTTTTTGATTTGTGTTAAAGAGGAGATGAGGTGTTAACGTTGGTAGGCATGCATATTTGATTATTTGTGAAAGATAATTGACTAAGGCCCAAATCCATATATTTTGGTTAAATTGATTATAAGGATTATCCAATACCAATTTAATAAGTATTTTAAGGATGAAATAAACTCCTTTCAATTCTACAAATTTGTATAAAGGTTTTTTAGGAGTGGAAAATATACTTAACAAATTTTAATAAATATTTTATAGTTGTAATGTGATTTAATGTCACTTGTAGGTGACTACGTAAAAAAATTTAAAGAAGGAATTGGGCTATGTATCAGGTTATCTAAATCTATTTATACATCAATTATTGGATAGAATATGAACAAAATAAATTATAAAGATCTATGTGATTTGAAATATAAATAGATGCATCAATTTTAATTACATATTATGAGAAATTTCATACAGGTAATTGAGGGCACCATTGTACATAAGGGTTTAGGAATTTATAAGGATTGAATTCTTTCATTAGAATTTGTAGGTTTCATTGTGAGAATATTATTATTAAAGAACCAAGAAATCTTAAAAAGTAAGTATAAGTAAATCTACAAAGAAATTTCAATAAAAAAATGTGCAAATTATAAGACAAAGTACAAATGGAATAAGGTAAGATTTTGTATGGTCATCATGTTCTCATTGGTCTTAAAATAGACCAATTTAATAAGGAGATCTTTATGTGATCAAACCTACTATATGAAGAGTGGAAAAACTTAATTGAGAGTTCAAGTTGTATAGATTTATAGAGTATATAAATATTGAATGACTAAAGATAATATAAGTCCAAGACAAGTTTAATTAGTTTGGATGAATGAACATGAATGGATTGAATCTGAGCTAGCGATGAAATTAAATTTTTATAAGATTACCATCATTTTTGGTATTAGAGCAAGTAGCTCTTTTGGAAGAGCATAAAATTTTGAAACTAATCTGATTGTAAAAAAACTGACAGATTGATAATTGTAGGTGTTTGAAAAGGAGTAAAAGGTAGAGAAGTTTATGAGAAGAGATTGAGTGGAAAATACATAAATCCATTAAGGATTTGAAGGTAAAGAAGAGATATATTGAAAGATCAAGGAAAATTTCAAGAGGAGAGCTTAAAGAAGGTGAAAAATCTAAGGGAAATGACTAGAAGACATTGCAAAAGACTAGGGTGAAAATGACCTAGGTGATGTGCTAGTGTAGAGATAGCAAGAAGGATAAAATTACTAAGAGAAGAAGAGGAGTGAAAATAATGAAGATATGAAGGGCTTAGAGAAGGTAAATTTCCATAGTGAAATGACTAAAGTAGAGATCTAGAAAGAGATTGCTGAGCTTAAAGTGATCTTGGCAATAATGGAATAATTTTTGGAGGAATCAAGGTAGAGATTACTAATGAAGATCACAAGGGTGATCAAGTGGCTTCTCAGAGAAATCCTTGAGAAAATTAAATGAAGTGAAAAATATTTCTATTAAATCAATCTAATGATGAAAATAAAACTAATTATTTTTTTGTATTTGTGCATGCAGGTAAGAAGATTGATGAAGAGAGGGTCCAATTTGAGGGCTTGAATGATGAATTAGTTAAAATGATGGAAACAAAAGAAAAGCATGGAAAACATTATTATACTATCAAGGAAGATAACATGTTATTGGATCATGAGATAGTGTTTAGTCATCCAAAAGAAGGAGAGTTACTTAAAGACATGGAGAAAGAAGATCTCATCAGTGATGTAGAGCTGCTTCAAGAAAATCATGAAGTGAATAAAATTTATTTTTATTTTCATACTAATTTTATTGATGTATGTGGAATTTCATGAGGATGGTTATGTATTTTAGGCAAAAGGATATGAAGGATAAATTGAGTCTATGTATGGGATTATTCAAGGCAAATGTGAAGAAAAAGAAAAACTTATTTTTCCTTTTGGCATTATATTTGATGAAGAATATGTAAATTTTTAAGAATATGATTTGTATGAACCAAAAATAGCATTATTAGATAGGTTCATGAATAATGAATGTAAATAATAAGTACCCATGAAAGTGCTTTTAAAATCTAATATGTTGTAGGAAAAGATATCTCAAATGACACAAAATGAAAATATGCCAACTTTGAATGAAGATATGGAAAAATTAAATGAATAAGAGGAAATGATTTGGTATTAAATTATGGAAGGATAAGAAAACTTAAACCTAATAGGAAATGAGGAAGCCATAAAATAATTTACAATTTAGCTATTGAAGATCTTAAGTGAAGAAGATGTAGAGGAAGGAGTAATAATGTCTCAAGCTTTTGAAACTAATTTTATTTCTAATTTCATATGTATATGTATGAAGAACCTTGAAGAAGAAGATATGGAGTCTTACAAAGTAGACTTCACTAAAGAATATGAAATGAATATTGATCCATTTTGGCACATACACCATGAAGAATTGAACAAGAAAGTCATGAAGAACTGGAAGACAAGAAAGAAGAAAAGAATATTGCATTTAAGTAGGATATCAAATCTTTTCCACCAGTAGATTTTGAGGCACGAGCATCAAAATATTATTCATTGTTCATATGTAAATATACAAATTAGTACTTGATCATGAGATAGGTCCATAGTTTTGTGGTTATAGAAATGTCTTGTAAAGTTTATTAGGAGCTTAAGATTGGTAAATAGATGTTATCCACTTGTCAATATGTTTATAAACATCAAAACTATGTTATTCATCTTTTAATTTCTAGTCCAACATAATAATAGAGCTCATGTTAGTCTAACATCAAAAAATAAGGAGGATGAGTTAGGACAAAGACATGTTTAGAATGTTAATTATGAGTAGATAATATTCAAATCAAGAGAATATGAACTAAATAAAGTCATAAGACAAGAATAAGAGAAAATTTATCATAATTGTAAAATCATCAAACCTATAGGTCTGTATAGTAGGAGAATTTTAGGTTTTGGAATCGATAATAAATATCTGTAGTGGAGAAAAGACAAAATGAATAGGACCTATAGACTTATGTTCATAGAATTGTATAAGATTGATCAAATAATAGAAGAATATGATTGTTTGAAGAGCTTATGAATCCATGTAAATGAGAAGGATGTTATTTATTGTTTATTTATTCTATTTAATGATACTTGCATGATTCATTATTAGTCTTAAAGTCTATGTAAAATAGTCAGCCTCATAGATCCAGAGATTCATGATAAATAATCTATAGGGACTAGAAATTTCAAGCATTGTTAGTCATTAATACATGTTTCCTGACGAGTTGAATGAGACTACAATGATGTTATCATTTTGATCATAATTATAAATATGTTGAGTCTTGGGTAAAGTGTTTGACTGAAGTTATGTGGAAATAGATTTCTATTTACAATTTGTGTATCAAACTAAATATAGATCTGCACCCACTTTAAATTTAGTTTATATAATAAATATAAGGAATTCTATATTCCAACACCAATTTTTTTACTGTGCAATATGAAATTATAACCCCATGGTATAATAAAAGGCTCTTTGGTGCTATATGGCAGGCCTAGGGTAATATACTTGAGATGCTATACCAAAATTTTGGTAGAATTAACGAAGAATGCTCGATGTGAAGGTTTACATATAAATAATTAATGTAAGCCAAGGTCACCAAATTTAAGAAGATACCATCGATTTGGTCTTAGAGATTGATATTTCACCACTAAATTTGATGTGATGTTTAAAAAATAAATTTGGCAGGTAATGTGATCTTTTAAAGATGGCAATTGTCAGTAGTTGATTGCAGTCATATTTTGAAAGAATTTTATTATCTTTATGATTTGTGTTAAAGAGGAGGTGAGTCATTAATGTTGGTAGGCAAGTATATCTAATTATTTGTGAAAAAAATTGACTAAGGCCTAAATCTTTATATTTTTGTTAAAATTATTGTAAGGATTCTATAGGACTAGTTTAATAATTATTTTAAGGATGGAATAAACTCCTTTAAAGTCTAAAAATGGATATAAATGTTTTATAGGAGTGGAAAATATACTTAACAGATTTGAATAAATATTTAACAGATGTAACACTATTTAATATCACTTATAGGTGAGTACATAAAATATTTTAAAGAAGGAATTGGGTTGTGTTTCAAGTTATCTAAATCTATTTGTACACTGAGTATTGGATAGAATATAAGCTGGAAAGACAAATGGATGCACCATTTTTAATTGCATCTTATGAGAGTTTGCATATATGTAATTGAGGGGACCATTGTACGTAAGGATTTAGGAATTTATGAGGATTGAATTCTTTTATTAAAATTTGTAGGTTTGGTTGTGAGAATGTTGTTAGTTAAAAACTAAGACCTCATAAAAAGTAAGTATAAGAAAATATACAAAGAAGGTTCAATCAAAAAAATGTTTAGATTTTAAGATAAGGTATAAATGGAATAAGGTAAGATTTTGATATGGTCAGCATGTTCCCATTGGTCTTAAAATATACCAATATATTAAGGAGATCTTTATGTGATCAAATCTACTATAATAAGAGTGAAAAATCTTAATTGAGAGTTCAAGTTGTATAAACATATAGAGTATATAAATATTGATTGACTAAAGATAATATAAGTCCAAGATAGGGTTAATCTTTTTTAATGAATGAACTTGAATGGATTGAATCTAAGCTAGTGATGAAAGTAAAAATTTATGAGATTGCCATTAAATAATCTAGCCAGTCATACAACTCATGCCATCTCCCTCTAATAGACAATCATGCCTTATATTGAAATACATAAAATCTTCTATACATACTATAATGTTAGTATCATATCCATTATTGATTAATGAAATGTAATCATCTCTAAGTTCTAGTGTTTTGGCAATGTTTTCAGCAAACCCATGTCGACATGAATTTCATTCATCTCTACTATAAAATATAATTTAATAGCCTCCAACATTCTAGAATCATCCTCTATGAAATATATTATAAAAATTAGCACCATCAAACACCTCTCATTTATAATAATGATTGCTATTATATCATGTAACCACCAACAAGATGAGTCTAATTTTATATCAATATATAAAAAATAAATACACCATTCACTAAACACATTCACAAAAATGTAATTAACATTCGAACTCATCATTACTCATAAAAATTTATCCTTAATTTTTAATGAATTTTATACTACTAAAAAATATGCTATATCTTTTTATAAATGCCTAATGAATGAATGATTTCACCTTTGATATGGTCAAATTCATTGTTTGTGAATACAAATTCACCTCGAAGAAAATTTTCATCATAGAAAATTTGTTCCTTGTCCCACTTCAAGTGAATTTATTTTACAAAAAATTAAAAATAAAAAAACTAAACACACTGCATAGTGATGGCTTGCTCCCATGTGGTCTATAATACTCCCTCATGTACTCTCTATGATGCTCATTGATTAGAATATGGTCTATTTTAGCTCGGAGTCTTTTGTAAATCTGAAGCACAAAAATATTAGGTGGAAAGAGTGAATATAATTTGAAATTTACCCCTACCTCCTATTTATTCACTCCCCTCCCCCAATTTTTCATCCTTAAAACTTTCCTTTCCTTCATTTTTCATCATTCTTCTCATTTTAAGAGCCCATATGTGTCATTTATCCTCACACCTCCTCTCAATTAGACATCCATCCACCAAAATAACTAATCAAACCACTCTTGAGATGTTATACCAAATTTTTTGTGGAATTAAAGAAGAATGCTCCATGTGAAGGTTTACATATAAATAATTAATGCAAGCCAAGGTCACCAAATTTAAGAAGATACTATTGATTTGGTATTAGAGATTGATATTTCACCACTAAATTTGATGTGACGTTTAAAAAATAAATTTGGTAGGTAATGTGATCTTTCAAAATTGGCAATTGTCAATAGTTGATTGAAATCATATTTTGAAATAATTTTATTATCTTTATGATTTGTGTTAAAGAGGAGGTGAGTCATTAATGTTGGTAGGCATGTATATCTAATTATTTGTGGAAAAAATTGACTAAGGCCTAAATCTTTATATTTTGGTTAAAATTATTGTAAGGATTCTATAGGACTAGATTAATAATTAATTTAAGGATGGAATAAACTCCTTTAAAGTCTAAAAATGGATATAAATGTTTTTTAGGAGTGGAAAATATACTTCACATATTTCAATAAATATTTGACAGATGTAACATGATTTAATATCACTTGTAGGTGACTACATAAAATATTTTAAAGAAGGAATTGGGTTGTGTTTCAAGTTATCTAAATCTATTTGTACACTGAGTATTGGATAGAATATAAGCTGGAAAGACAAATGGATGCACCATTTTTAATTGCATCTTATGAGAGTTTGCATATATGTAATTGAGGGGACCATTGTACGTAAGGATTTAGGAATTTATGAGGATTGAATTCTTTTATTAAAATTTTTAGGTTTGATTGTGAGAATGTTGTTAGTTAAAAACTAAGACCTCATAAAAAGTAAGTATAAGAAAATATACAAAGAAGGTTCAATCAAAAAAATGTTTAGATTTTAAGATACGGTATAAATGGAATAAGGTAAGATTTTGATATGGTCAGCATGTTCCCATTGGTCTTAAAATATACCAATATATTAAGGAGATCTTTATGTGATCAAATCTACTATAATAAGAGTGGAAAATCTTAATTGAGAGTTCAAGTTGTATAAACATATAGATTATATAAATATTGATTGACTAAAGATAATATAAGTCCAAGATACGGTTAATCTGTTTTAATGAATGAACTTGAATGGATTGAATCTAAGCTACTGATGAAAGTAAAAATTTATGAGATTGCCATTAAATAATCTAGCCAGTCATACAACTCATGCCATCTCCCTCTAATAGACAATCATGCCTTATATTGAAATACATAAAATCTTCTATACATACTATAATGTTAGTATCATATCCATTATTGATTGATGAAATGTAATCATCTCTAAGTTCTAGTGTTTTGGCAATGTTTTCAGCAAACCCATGTCGACATGAATTTCATTCATCTCTACTATAAAATATAATTTAATAGCCTCCAACATTCTAGAATCATCCTCTATGAAATATCTTATAAAAATTAGCACCATCAAACACCTCTCATTTATAATAATGATTGCTATTATATCATGTAACCACCAACAAGATGAGTCTAATTTTATATCAATATATAAAAAATAAATACACCATTCACTAAACACATTCACAAAAATGTAATTAACATTCGAACTCATCATTACTCATAACAATTTATCCTTAATTTTTAATGAATTTTATACTACTAAAAAATATGCTATATCCGTTTATAAATGCCTAATGAATGAATGATTTCACCTTTGATATGGTCAAATTCATTGTTTGTGAATACAAATTCACCTCGAAGAAAATTTTCATCATAGAAAATTTGTTCCTTGTCCCACTTCAAGTGAATTTATTTTACAAAAAATTAAAAATAAAAAAACTAAACACACTGCATAGTGATGGCTTGCTCCCATGTGGTCTATAATACTCCCTCATGTACTCTCTATGATGCTCATTGATTAGAATATGGTCTATTTTAGCTCGGAGTCTTTTGTAAATCTGAAGCACAAAAATATTAGGTGGAAAGAGTGAATATAATTTGAAATTTACCCCTACCTCCTATTTATTCACTCCCCTCCCCCAATTTTTCATCCTTAAAACTTTCCTTTCCTTCATTTTTCATCATTCTTCTCATTTTAAGAGCCCATATGTGTCATTTATCCTCACACCTCCTCTCAATTAGACATCCATCCACCAAAATAACTAATCAAACCACTCTTGAGATGCTATACCAAATTTTTTGTGGAATTAAAGAAGAATGCTCCATGTGAAGGTTTACATATAAATAATTAATGCAAGCCAAGGTTACCAAATTTAAGAAGATACTATTGATTTGGTCTTAGAGATTGATATTTCACCACTAAATTTGATGTGACGTTTAAAAAATAAATTTGGTAGGTAATGTGATCTTTCAAAATTGGCAATTGTCAATAGTTGATTGAAATCATATTTTGAAATAATTTTATTATCTTTATGATTTGTGTTAAAGAGGAGGTGAGTCATTAATGTTGGTAGGCATGTATGTCTAATTATTTGTGGAAAAAATTGACTAAGGCCTAAATCTTTATATTTTGGTTAAAATTATTGTAAGGATTCTATAGGACTAGATTAATAATTAATTTAAGGATGGAATAAACTCCTTTAAAGTCTAAAAATGGATATAAATGTTTTGTAGGAGTGGAAAATATACTTCACATATTTCAATAAATATTTGACAGATGTAACATGATTTAATATCACTTGTAGGTGACTACATAAAATATTTTAAAGAAGGAATTGGGTTGTGTTTCAAGTTATCTAAATCTATTTGTACACTAAGTATTGGATAGAATATAGCTGGAAAGACAAATGGATGCACCATTTTTAATTGCATCTTATGAGAGTTTGCATATATGTAATTGAGGGGACCATTGTACGTAAGGATTTAGGAATTTATGAGGATTGAATTCTTTTATTAAAATTTTTAGGTTTGATTGTGAGAATGTTGTTAGTTAAAAACTAAGACCTCATAAAAAGTAAGTATAAGAAAATATACAAAGAAGGTTCAATCAAAAAAATGTTTAGATTTTAAGATACGGTATAAATGGAATAAGGTAAGATTTTGATATGGTCAGCATGTTCCCATTGGTCTTAAAATATACCAATATATTAAGGAGATCTTTATGTGATTAAATCTACTATAATAAGAGTGGAAAATCTTAACTGAGAGTTCAAGTTGTATAAACATATAGAGTATATAAATATTGATTGACTAAAGATAATATATGTCCAAGATAGGGTTAATCTGTTTTAATGAATGAACTTGAATGGATTGAATCTAAGCTAGTGATGAAAGTAAAAAATTATGAGATTGCCATTAAATAATCTAGCCAGTCATACAACTCATGCCATCTCCCTCTAATAGACAATCATGCCTTATATTGAAATACATAAAATATTCTATACATACTATAATGTTAGTATCATATCCATTATTGATTGATGAAATGTAATCATCTCTAAGTTCTAGTGTTTTGGAAATGTTTTCAGCAAACCCATGTCGACATGAATTTCATTCATCTCTACTATAAAATATAATTTAATAGCCCCCAACATTCTAGAATCATCCTCTATGAAATATCTTATAAAAATTAGCACCATCAAACACCTCTCATTTATAATAATGATTGCTATTATATCATGTAACCACCAACAAGATGAGTCTAATTTTATATCAATATATAAAAAATAAATACACCATTCACTAAACACATTCACAAAAATGTAATTAACATTCGAACTCATCATTACTCATAACAATTTATCCTTAATTTTTAATGAATTTTATACTACTAGAAAATATGCTATATCCGTTTATAAATGCCTAATGAATGAATGATTTCACCTTTGATATGGTCAAATTCATTGTTTGTGAATACAAATTCACCTCGAAGAAAATTTTCATCATAGAAAATTTGTTCCTTGTCCCACTTCAAGTGAATTTATTTTACAAAAAATTAAAAATAAAAAAACTAAACACACTGCATAGTGATGGCTTGCTCCCATGTGGTCTATAATACTCCCTCATGTACTCTCTATGATGCTCATTGATTGGAATATGGTCTATTTTAGCTCAGAGTCTTTTGTAAATCTCAAGCACAAAAATCTTAGGTGTAAAGAGTGAATATAATTTGAAATTCACCCCTACCTCCTATTTATTCACTCCCCTCCCCCAAGTTTTCACCCTTAACACATTCCTTTCCTTCATTTTTCATCATTATTCTCATTTTAAGAGCCCATATGTGTCATTTATCCTCACACATCCTCTCAGTTAGACATCCATCCATTGAAATAACTAATCAAACCACTCAAGGCATCTATGTTACAAGTCTCCTTTAAAATTTTATTTATTATTTAAAGAAATCATTGATTTTACTAGTCTTAACACCCATTCAAATTGGGCAAATGTAGACACCTAAATTCTACCACTATAGTGTCAAAATTAATTTACTAATTATCTCTATCCAACACATCTCTTACTATCCTATCCATTGTCAATTATTTAAATTTTATCCTTTTCGACATAACATAATTTATTTGATTAATTATCTAATTAATTCATATTAATTTAAGTCAATTAATAATTAATTAAGCATGCACACCAAATTATAACTAATTAAATAAAAATAAATAATATTTAACCAAGCCACCTCATTCTCCCACTCAACCAATATCATTTAATATATTTAACCTCCTTAAAATACTTATTTTTTAACTCTTTAAGACATTCAAACATCTTTAAACACCTTAATTTAAGACATTCCACCTCCTAACAACCTCATTTAAGACATTATTATTGATTCGAACAATCCCATTCAAGACATTCAACTCCATTGAAGACATTCAACCCATTCAATGTCCAACTAAGAAACTCATTAATAATTTTACCATTTGATCTAACTTATTCATAAATTCTAAGCCAATCCATTTAATGAATTTGACTCATAGACTAAATATCTACCATCCAATTTTTAAAATATTAAATAAGTCTACCTTAAATTTGAACATCAATCATCCCTAAAAAAAAATCTATATATTAACATGCCTTCCTCCATTGTGTAAAATCATTATATGAGCTATCAAAATCATCATATGTTATCAACCTATCAAAATTATCATTGTGTATGCACTTAAAATCAAGTTTATCAATCAGGACATTATTACGCTATTGAAATTATCTTGCATAAAATTTTCAGCTGAGTAACCACATATCAATAAATCAAGTGAAAATACAAGGTAACAAAGGAGACGTGTCTTCATTGTTTGTAAGTGAAGGTATGTCTTGTTAGTTTTATCTTTTAAGATCTACCAGAGGTTTATTTTATATTTATAATAAGATTTAATTTGTATTCTTAGTTTTTAGCTTAAGGTATAAAATTTTTCATTCACAATAACAATATTAAAAATAGTAGTAACAACACTTGTTGTAGGGTTTATAATGTAAAAGCAAGGACCTTGTTTTTTTTTTTTAGTGTGTGTGTGTCTGTGTGTGTGTGTTTGTACCCTTTGATAAGCTAATAAGACCTCAATTACTTTAGGTACACCTTGTGTAATTTTACAAATTAATTTTTCAAATAGATATAAATGTTGAACTTTATCTAGATCCACTCTATTGAATTCATCAAGATGAATCTTATTTGAACCTTCACAATTTTATTTTTCATTTAGAACATTTGATAAGCTTGTTCTTTTTAACTATCTTCTTGAAAATATTAATTAGTAATTATTTCAACAAAAAGGAATCAATATGTGCATTACTGGAGTTTATTTTAATATATGTTAAAGGAAATTAAATATACTTAATGATAATATTACTTAATCTATCACTTCACCTTAAAGGAGTATTAGAGGGAAATTTATTTGATGGTATAGAAGAATAAAATAGAAAATAAATTTCAAGTAATTAGAGAAGTTGTAATTCTATAAAGAAGGGGCTTTATTTGAAAACCTTAGGATAATATTTTTTAAAACCTTGGAAGGTTGAAAATCTAGGGGAAAATTAAGATTTGACATGATTTGATCAATAAATAGGTTAACCAAATGTTTTATCTAGAATTTAATAAATTTTGCTAATTAACCATATTTCTGATAAATAGAATACAATAAATTAGGGTATTGTAAATGCATTTCTAAACCATAGATTGAATACAAATATTAAAATAGATGTGATAAAATGATTTCAAATAATACTAAACTATACAAATTAAGGATTAAATTAGATTTTGATTCATCTGATCGACCATGTCGACTGTTAAAATAAAATAACTAGAAAATAAGACTAAGCCCATAATATTTCTAGAATCTAGATCAAAAACCAAGCAAAGACACGTTGATTAAGGGCATGAATATCTACCACTATTATCC
>JARHVA010001553.1:2795000-2892500 GCA_037957365.1 Torreya grandis
ATTAATATAGATGGAAACCTTAAAGTAATAAAAAAAATCTAAAAATTATATATATTTAGAAATATGAGAGTGTGCTCGATGACATAATCATAACTTTATGAAATCTCTGAAGAAAGTTCATAGTGTTTATTATTCCCAAATTTCACTTTCATTATTTTTAATAAAAGATGGATTTGGCTATGTGTGCAAATCCAATCCTTGGGTTCTAATATCTAAACATAGAGTGTGTATGTGCTTTAACACATATGCACTAAAACTCATGATACACGATAATACATATGCAATATAAAACATACACATTAATACTATTTTGAAATGTGAAAGTTTTCTAAAGTAGGAAACTTGAAGAACCAAATGGTATGGGAATGTTTACTAAAATAAATGTTAAATATAAGGAATAGTTTAATTTTATTTATTAAATATAAGAAGTTACAACCACTATGCATATTATAGAATTGGTTCATATCTCTACGAGTTACAATTTAGAAGATTGTTTTTAAAAATTGAATATGGTCAATACTTATTAATTTTTAGGATTTAAATATTGAACCTAAGGATTTTAGGGTGTAATGTTTGTAACCAATATCCATTTTGGGTAAACATCTAAATTTTTTAAGGTCTTCGGCCTTCCAAATTATTTGCTAACATTTTTAGGAGTTCTAGTTTGTAAAAATCAATATTAAAAAACCAATCGAAATACAACCACCCATTTGATGATGCATTTAATTATGTTTAGGTAAATTATAGGCCAAAAGTAACACAACAACACCATAATCATGTTCAACTAGGGTAAATAGGACATTTTGGGTAGCATTTGTGGATAATCACCCAAATTTATCTTGAATTCATGCCAAGGTGATGTGAATGGGTAAATTTAGGATACATTGGTAACTACACACACCCAAACACCCATTCATGTCAATTTTACTTAAAATTAGGTATTTTATAGGCTAAAGAGCAAAAAAAAACACTATATCCACTTGTGATCATAGTAAATGTAAATAATTATATCCATATTTATGCATGATCACCCCATTTCTCTTTGAATTCAAACCAAAGTGGTGTGATTCAATAATCATAAGTTGTATTGTGACCCCTATACAACCAACCACCCATTTTTGTTTATTTTACTTATGATTTGTTCTCTTATAGGTAAAAATTGATACATAAACACCATATCCACTCATGACCATGGAAAATATAAATAATTTATGGCACATGTATGCATGATCACCCAAATGCACTTAAAATTTAATTAAAAGTGATGTTACTGGGTAATATAGGTGGCATTATTGACCCACACACATCAAAACACCATTTGAAGTCATTTTTACAATGCCACTGTTTAAATATTTTTTAATTAGATAAATATAATTAAGTTATTTAAACTTTTGAGAATAGAATTCTAAAACACATAGATTTGATAATAAGATATATTATTCTAAATGATTTTATAGAATTAGAAAATTTATAAAGATAATAAATGAGCATAATAATATGAAATAATTCCTAAAATAGAATTGGTGTTGACTATTTATTGATTTATAACTGATCAAACTAATCTTTAAATTTTTTCATCAATGAATCAATATTTTAAAATATACATGGATAAGTACATGTTAGGATGACATGACAACATTAAAAAATTTTGTATTGATTTTTATGGTGTCCTAGTTGAATTTATAAATTATTTTTCATTTTGGGTGCATTCTATCATTAGATATGTATATACGATAACCTATGGTGGTCTTTTTTACATGAAAAAGTGATACAAAAGTAAAACCCTAACACCTACACAACCTAAAGTATAAATAAAATACCAAAATGGGGGAATAGGGTTAATGTGATAGCCAATATGGCCATAGAAAATCCTTTTGATTGAGTGTCACCTGTATAGCCCGAATGGGCCTCAAGTTGATGTAGTTCTCCCTCCTAGAGTGATTGTGCAATCTATGACTCTACAACCATATGATGTAGCTATACTATTTGATTTAAATTTTTGGAAATAGATTCTCTTAAACCATAATAGCATATATACATACTTATCCTATGGTTATTAAATTCATTATAATTTAAATTGGATAATATAGCATTCTTTTTCTTAATGGGTAGTGTTTTCTGTCAAGTCATTTTAGGTGAAGTAATAAGTAGAGTTGATGTGATTTTATAAATGATTATTTAAAATATTTTAGCTGATTGATATTTTAAAAATCATGAGAGAACCATTATGAACCATTTAAAATTTTAAAATTAGTAATTGGATCTATTTGGACAAGGGTGCACTAGGGGACATGACCACACCACAAAATTATCTCCCTTATGTGTTTTTTTTCCTAGAAGGTCAAAAATAATTGAAATTTGTTGACAAGGGTATGTGATAAGTAGGGATGATTAGAGATATTGAAGGATGAAATTGGGATGTTAAAATTATTTTATTAGTATTTACAAGAAAATGAAGGATCCTTTATGGATTTAAAGTTATATAAATAGTGAGTAGACCAAGCAAGGGTAATGATGTCAAGAAAAAAAATGTCAAACATTTAATGATTAAATTTGACTATCCTAAATTTCCCCTTGTTTATTCTTGTGATGTAATAAAGTGAATAACTAAAATAAAGTAAAAGTAAACCTAAGTGTGTACACACACATTTTATTTTGATGTGAAGCTTTATTATGCAAGATGGCTTAATGTATAACCCACAACAATGCCATTGAAAGTAGTTATTGTCCATATTTAAAAATTGAAAAGATACAACTTGAATTTTTAAATTTGAAAGATAATAAGGAAAGTGTACACCTGATAGAGTATGTAATTCAATTTCCATGTAAAGAGGAAATGGAGAGGCTCTTACACCCCTGTTGGGGAATTTTAGAGTGAAAATAGGGTGATTTCAATCTTGTTTGCTTCGTAACCAAGGATAATAGTTTTTATTAAAGTGGTAATAGGATGAGTGGTAGGCCTTGTTGTGTCTCCATATAATAACCATACCAACTCATGGGGTTATAACCTATGGAAAATTAATAGTAACCAAGTCTCAATTTTAAAACCTTTAATTGCTCTTGAGTTGTTAATATTAAATGATCTAGCTCTCATTTGACTATAAAGAGTACTCTATAAATTGATTTTATTTTTTGGGGGGGGCACACCAAATATGGATAAATACATCTTGAAAAATTGAAACCAAAGACGGTAAGTGTCACTAGACTCTAACATTTCCCACTTAAAATAATAAAGATGAATCACACCATTGCACATAGATATAGATTCTATTTAAAAATTTGAAACTTGAAACTCAAAACTTGTAAATGCTATATTATAATCATGGAAATGAACAAGTATCATGCCTTGTGTGTGTGTGTGTGTGTGTGTGTTGTATTGACATTGAATTCTAATTAAATTTTGTGAATTTTTTAAAATTGTAACATGTAACTTTTGACACTTGAAACTTGAAATATTTAAAATTTTCAACTTGTAATATTTGAAACTTGTGGCTTGAAAATTAAAATTTTCAACTATTAATGTTTCAAACTATTTGTTCTTGTGTCTATACATATGCATCAAGTATATGTAAATATATATTTAAGTAAGAGTAATAGTGTTTCCACAATCCATGATAATGTAGTGAAAATTCTTCTAGATATCATTACGTGAGAGCTTTTGGATTGATGTTTCAGGTCACACTTTGTGAACCATCATCTAGATGGTAATTGAATCACTGTTCTCATCATAATGATGTTTCATAGAGTGTGATAAAAAAAATTGATCCAAAATCTCTCACATAAAGATATATTTAAGCATTTAAATCATATTTTAATTATAAAATTTGTTGTTCATGAGGACTTGAACTCTCAAGGAAATCTTTTTTTAATGCCCCAACTTTTAGATGAGGGACATAGACTTCAATTCACTTATCTATTAAAAAAACTTGTATAATATGTGAAAATATATCATCATGTAGTATCATGTATTGTATCTTAGAATTAAATATAGCTTTGAATTGTATATGAAGCACGTGTTAGATGAATATAAAAATTAATTATAGATGAATTTAATATATTGTATATATGTGGCATTCAATCACAAATGTAACATTTAATGCTTTGGAATGTTTTTTATCATAACATTGTCTATTAAATTGTAGACACATAGTTTTATATTATGGATAGAATTTCACACATAAAGATCAAAGGATACAATCAAGTGACATAAAAATGCGTTATAAATACATAAGGCCAATGGTCCGTACATAAGTGACAGAGTGATGTCACTAAAGTAATAATATGGAAATGTGGCATGAACAAAGCCAAGGGGCATACATAGTAAGTAAATAAGTTAGAACTTATCATAGATTAAAGTACTATTTTAAAAAGAAACATAATAGAAATGAGAGTAACATAATTTAAAGTATGTGTGAGTAAAAAAAAAATTATATTATATATAACTCATTATTTTAAATAAGGTTGTGGCTAGATAAAACTTGTAAATTATCCACTGTGAACAAAGAGATGCACCCAACTTAGAAAAGATATTTGGTAATAAGGGATGCCTGACATCAATAACCATCCTATATTGTATCATGTATCCATTCACATACCTCATGAAAATCATTGTGTATAGAAAAAATAACTGAAATATGCATCTATCAAACATGGAATAAATAACGTGTAAAGAAGTAAACTAATAAATCTTTTTGGGCCCTGATTTTTTTTTTTTTTTGGAAATATGTTGATTGGTTTATAATTTTTAAATATTTTAATTTTTTTAATTTTTGAAATATGTTAATTTGAAAATGTGCTAAGAAGAGAGGATTTGAAGTTAGAATATATTTGAGGGATTTGAATAATCCAAATTAAGGGTAAAAAACATGATGTAGTAAGATATGATATAATCAATGTTCGCCCAATGTTTGTGTAAATGAGTCATAGAAACATATCACAAATAAATGATATAAACATTCCCCCATTGGGAAAGAGACTATGTGTGCTCACTTATATTGTAAAAATAGATAGATGGACTATATGATTGAAAATGGAAGCCATAGTATAATGGATATGATATGGTAAAGAAATTAAATTATCATAAATAATGAGCTTTACAATCTTTGTAAATTATTTGTGCTTGATTATTCGAATTAGATTGTAAATAAAGAGTGTAAGTGATCGAAGTGAAGATAAGGCCAATTGGTATAATAATAATAGTAATCATAATTTGGATTGTTAATATAGACTTGATATAAAAATAATGTGTGCTTGAATTATTTTATGTATGAACACTTTTATATTTGATATATATGACAATTTTATTTATGTATAATTTTATGCATTGTATTTTTTATTTTTAATATTTTTAATAGAATGACCAACTATATACAAAAATGAATTTCAAAGAATTAATTGATTGTTTATTGCTTTCACTTATAATAATTGGTTCATTATGCATGTATGTTTGATTATGTTTAATTTATGATTGTTTCATTTTAGGAATCTCTACTTTTATAGGCAATTTATATGGTATATTTGAATTTTTTGAGTTATAAATCTCTTGTGATAATGATTTCTATTTTCTTATAGTGTTAATTTTGGGATCATCAATCATATATTTAGTTGATCTTCATCATTAATAGAATATTTTTTGATTATTGTATCTTGTATTTGTGATTTTGGAGAGGTATTGTATTTAATATTTGGAGATTTGGAAGAGAAATATGAAGACTATTTTGGCCTATTATCCATTTTTTGGAATGAAATGATTTTTTTAATTACAAGTTATTATAATTTATCTTGTAACACATAGAAATTATTATAATGTTGTTCATTAATGCCATAATAGTTACAAAATGGTTGGACTTTGATATTTTCCAAAAAACAAAGAAGATGATAATAATTAAGTAATAAATTGATTAAATTTTTATCCAATAGTGTATTTATAATATCATGAGGTAAATAATTAGAATAAAATTATAGATTTTATAATTTATTTTATGCATATGAATGATTATGATTAGTATATTTAAAAATGAGGTCTTTTCCTTTATTTAATACTTTGACATTTTAAAAAATAGCTTGAAATATATTTGCATGTGAATTTTTAAAAGATAAAAATTTATTTGAATTTTTTATTTGTTTGAAATTATGTTATTGTACCTTATTGTATGTATCTTTGGTATATAACTCAATTCACCCATCTAGGTTTCTTGACATGTGAACAAGGCCAAATTATTATTCTAGCATTAGTTCCTCAAAACAAAGACCTATAAATTATTCACAAGGATGATATGATAGCTTATATTTAAAGGGGTAAATAAGACCTCTATAAAAAATTAGTGCACTTAAAAATTATTATATTGGTAAGTTAATTTTTTCATAGTAGTCTTAAAATACAAAATATAATTGTAAACCTTTTCAGATTCACCTTGATGTAAAGAAGGTAACATCTCATAAGTAATTAGAGGCCCTTTATTTAGGATATATTTTATTAATATTGATTATTATAATTAAATATATGTACTTAAGGATCCAATATAAGATAATGAAACCAAAAAAGTGCACATCTTTATAGAGTTTTCAAAAATAATTATAATACCATTTAACTACCATTATAGCCATTCATGGTATCTCAAAATTATTTAAGGTGTAAGTACCCCCATTTACCTCAAATGTATAAAATGTGGATATTTATAAATTTATAGGTAGGGGTGCATATAATATTTTATGCACAATGGGATTTTCATGGACTGCATTAGTGTTGACCCAAGCATATTATGCCTTATTTCTAGAGATGATTGGTGTAGTTAGGAATATAAAGCATAAAATTTATGCATTAATGATGTGACTTATTAGGAAGGAATTTTAAAGTTTTTATAGGCTTATTTAAGGGTTGAACTATATTTTTAATTTTTTTCAATGGGAACACTAATTTAAATAGGAGAAGAAGGATGAAGGATAGTGTCTTCCTTGAATTTAGGTTTTTAGTGTTTAATATATGATTAATTTTTAAACACTATTTTCATTCTATTGGGGTATAATAAATAACATTATCACTACTATAATTAACATGTTAACACATTTTTAAAAAAATGGGAACTATAAACATCATCATGATATGCAATAACATCATTATTAAACATTTTATCATTTGACTCATTGAGTAGCATATTAACAACATGAGGTGGAAAGAGAGAAGAAGTTATAAGTCAGGATTATTAAAATCATTTCCCTCATCATTATATTCATGATAATCATCATCATACCAATCCTCATCAAGATCACTATAGTTTTCATATTCAACATTAACATTTGAAGGAGCAATGTTGACATTTTTACAAGAATAAGAGAAAGGGACATCATTGATAGTAATATAAATCATGTTTAATTGAAAGGAAAGATGAGTAAATTTTTTGTCATGATTGAAATCATCCTTATTTATGCATATATTATGTAAATCTAATTTATAAGTGTAAATATATATAGTGTAGTATAAAAGTGGATGAAAAATTAGGTATGCAAGGATAAGGATCTTACATGTCAAGAATAGGTGGTAACATAAGAGATATTAAATAATCAACTTTATGATGATTTTTATGCTCTAATAGAGCATCCAAGGAGGAATGTGAAGAAATAACATGTGTATAATCTAAAGAGATATCCACAATTGACACTAAATAAGGATTTAATGGATATTAAAAAGGGGAATCTAGAGGTGTGACCAAACATAGTTCCAAAAGGGAATATAGAGAAGAATATAAAGGGGAATCTAAAGGTATGATAAAAATTAAATACAAAAAATAATCTATAGGTATGACAAAAGGTAAATTAAAATAGGAATCTAGTTGTATAACCAAAGGTAATTATAATTATGAAGCTAAAGGAGTGTCCAAAGGAAAATCCAAAAGGGAAACTAGGGAAGAACCCAAAGGGGAAGATAGGGGTATGACCAATGTTAGATATAAATAATAAGCTAAAGGTATGACAAAAAGGTAAATATAAAGATGAATCTAAATAAGAATCCGAATATGAATCTAGAGCATAGTCTAAAGTGGGATCTAAAGGAGATTCTAAGATGGAATCTAAAAGTATGACCAAGGATAAGTCTAGAGCAGATTACAAAGTGGAATAAAGAGAATAATTTGATTGAATAATCACTTATTATAAAATATAAAAATGTCACTTTGTCCATTAATTGTAACATTATTGAAATTGAAATCATCATTAAAATGAAATTCCATAACTTTTTTAGTTTGACGGTTTGTCTATTCATTATCTTAAGTAAAAGGAACAACATGAGTAGAGAACAAGGAAAATTTACTATCCCTAATATGTAAAATGAATTTAAACAAATCAATTGAAACAAATAAAATAAATTAGATCTACTAGTTAATCCAACTTGTATAAAATAGCTAACGACTACGAGTACAATACAAGTAAAAATCAAAGTATGATGGTGATCTAGGCAAGGGATTAAATGATTGTGCGGGCTATCAAATATACATGATCATTCATTGATTAGTTTTAGGATAATGCTTTAGAGAACTAAACATAGATTTATAACCATGCATGTATCCCACTAATGCCATTTATGAAGGTATAATGAGCATAAATTCCATGGGTGATATGCCCATCTCAAGTGTACCACAAATAAAACTATGAAAATATGATTCCTATAGTATAAACAAGGGATCCTATGAATTTATATATACCATGAGGCACATGGAAAATAAATCTATTTTTAGTGATATACAATAGATATGAGTATTGGGTTAAACCCCTCATGCCATGATTTATTTAAATAAACACCATGTAGCCCTTTAGGATAGTCATTTAGAACACAATTTCTATAACAAGAAAAGATTGGGAGAAAAAATATTAAAAGAAAATATAAAGAATTTTTTTTATAGAAATCATAAAAATTTAACCCAACATCAAAATAAATTGCTTGTGTTATATTTATCCAAGGTGACAAGAAAAAAATATTCAGTGTCATTGTAATCCAAGATCAAAAAATTTGAATCATTGTGTGTAAAATTTTATCCAAGGTCTAAGGATTTTTTATTTTAGTGTCTAAAATTTACAAAAATTTACTAAAGTCCTAGGATAAAAATTAACTAAACAACAAGGAAGTTTTTTTCTAAAAATAATGGGTTCACCAAAATGTTTACATGATTTTTAATTAGATAAATATAATCAAGTGATTTAAGCTATTGAAATTAGAATGCTAGAATATATAGATCTAATAAAGAGATATAATATGCTAAAATATTTTATATATTTAAAAACTTTCCAAAGATAGTAAATGAGCCTAAGACTATGTAAACCTCCTGGAAATGGAATTGATATTGACTATGTATATTTTTTACTAGTTTAGAACTAATTAGACCAATCTTTAAATTATGTCATTATTAAAATCAAAATTTTAGAACATATAGGGATAAGTTCACATTAGGAGGGTGGGGCCAAAACACTAAAATTTACATCGATTGATATAGTGTCCTAATAAAATTTATAGATAATTTTTTATTTTGGGTGCATGCAACCATTAAATGTAATAGTGATAGCATTTGGAATATGTTTTGACATATAAAAGTCCTAGAAAATCAAAACCGTGAAACCTAAACATATATTAAAATATAAATAAAATACCAAAATGGAAAAATATGGTTGATGGAATAATCAATATGACATCATAAAGTTTTTGTGTTTTAGCGCTACTTACATAACCCATATGGGCTTCAAATCGATGTAGTTCTCCTTCCAAAAGTGATTGTGTGATTCATGATTTTGTAACTATATGATGTAGATATAATATTTGATTGAAACGATTGAAAATAGATGCCATTTAACTGAAATAAAATTTATTCAAACTTGCCATATGACTATTAAGATGAAACATAATTAAAATTAGAGAAGATAGAAAATTTTTGTTTAGTGTGTAGTTATTTTTGTCAAGTCCTTTTATGTGAAATTATGAGTAGCATTTATGTCATTTTATATAAGTATTTAGAAAATTTATTCTAACCAAAATTTTCAAAATAATGAGAGAGTAGTTATGGGATGTTTAAAATTCATAAAGTAACCATTGGAGTTATTCTGACAAGGTGACACTAAGGGATAAGGTCACACAAAATAATTTTGTCTTTTATGGACTTGTCCCAAAAAGTCAGACACTTATAAAACTTGCCAACAAGGATTTTTGAGTAGATTAAGGATACCTAAAGTTATGCAGGGATGAAATGGGGATGTTATAATGATGTTATTAGTATTTTAAAAATAGTAAAGGTTCTCTAATGGATTGAATGCTAGAGAAATAGTGAGTAAGCCAAGCAAGGGTGAGAATGTGAAAAATAAACATTTTCAAGCACTTATTGGGGTAGATGGAGGATAATGGGGAAAAAATTGGGAACTCAAAGAGCCACTTTAAAATTTAAAAAAATTAGTTAAACTTGGAGATAATTATAAAGATACTATAAAAACTATTTTAACACTAACATAAGAATATGAATTATGACCTCAACTCGAAGGGGTGGATCTTAATTAGGCTGATCCATAATTATTATAAAAGGAGGGGACTTAATTCTTTTTATGATCATTTGGTGGAATTCCTTAACCATTCATGATTTTTTTGAATCAACCCCATCCAGAAACTTCATTCTACCTACTTTGACTCTACACACACAGTCTTCATGGGTGGTGATAGGGATAGACTGGAACCTATTTCTTGCAAGGAGGTCAGTGAATAGAAAAAAGTATGGAAGAAGTTGAAAAAGGGGAGACTCACTAAATTTATGGAGTGAGTCATGGAACATAATGTTGAGATTGCTCAAGAATTCGTGGTGGCCTAGAATAAGTGGAAAGTGACCATCTATGACATCACTATCAATGTTTTAGAAGAGTTCATTGATGAAGCAAATAGAATTTCATGTACAACCACTAAGGATTTCAAATATAAAATGGAAAATCAAGAGTCATTCTAATGTTTTTTTAGGATGACTGACTTTATGTAGATGGATAAAAAAGGATTTCCATGGGATAATCTCCTACACTATTGGCCCAATATTTGCCTTCAAATCATACATTGCATGACACTCAAAGGTAAATATACTCTTATATTTTCCCACCATTTTCTACTACTTAATCATTTTATTGGATATAAAATTAGTCTACCCTAATTTTTAATAAAGTCCCTTGAGAGTACTATCTTGTTGCATGAAGTTAATAAAACCAATCTCATCCTTCACCAAGTCGTTATTCTCCTTCTATTCAAGCATGGCCAAGCCCTTTATGGATGGGAGGTTCTCCCTAGGGGTTGCTTCTCTAGAGAGTACTCCCAAGAGGACTCCCTAGTGGAGGATGCCAGTGAGGGATCCCACCAGAACTCTAATCACACCCCCTAAGATAACTTATCAAATTCCCCTTTGATGACCTCCCCCTTAAGTTATCTATCCCCAAACTAAAACCTATATCTCTCAAACTAGATACCCTAGTGAAGACAGTCTGGAAATGGAAATAAATTATGAATGATGAGCTAGAAAGGAATAAATTGCAATTGGAAAACTTTAATTTCAATGTTTAACAAACATGCTTGGATCTGTCCAAACTTATTTAGGACTAAAATTCTTTACACAAATAAGATGAAGCCACAGTTTAGGATATTATCCATTCTATCCAACCCACTCAATCCCCTACCTTTCAATCACCAAAGGTTTAAAAATACCCTCATCAGGGTTCCCCGCTAAGTAGTCATCCATGCAAGTTAAAGGAAAAAATCACCCTTGAATGATCTTCCCTAGTGAAGCTATTGAAGGCCCCAAGAACTGCACTCAAACAAAAGTTTCTAAGGAAAAATAGATCATTCCAATGAAGGACATTGAAGATGCTAAAGACCCTCAGGAGGGAATTTATTCCCAATTCTATTTTGATTTCATATTTTTTACTCTCATTCTAATACTATAAAGTTTTTGCTTTTTGGCTCATCAGCCTTGTTTTGGCCTATTAAAACTTTTGTACTACATGTTGGTGGTTCTAGGTCATTGTAAAACTTGGCTTTTACCTTATTAAATAAAATATACAAATTTTGACATTCTAAATGTAGTTTCTATATATATATATATATATATATATATATATATATATATCTAGATAATAAAAGTATGAAAAATTGATGCATTTATGATCTTTTCTTTGAAAAGATAAGGATATTTCATGTGTAAAAACACACTTTTTTGAGTAAATAAATGAATTATCATATGGATTTTCATATATGGATAGATAAAATTAATATGATTTTTGAGATTTGTTTTAATATTTTTTAATAACAATAACAATAACAACAATAATAATAATAATCAAGACACCTAGAAAATTGAAAATGCAAGTGTACGAACATAAATATTTGACTTTAACTTCATGAAAATCATTTTTTTGAAGACTAGATGACAATGTGTATATTGTTCAAATATAAATTTTATAAACCTCTGATTAATGGTCAAATATTTAAAAAAGTATTTTAAATGATATGTACATAGTCCATGATGAGGTATGTTGTGTAAAAATTAAGTAATAATTAAAATTATTTTTTAATATTAAAATAAATTATATATTCAAAAACTACATTTTACCATATATAAAACCATATAAGTTTTTTGTAAACAATAAAATATTCCTAATTAGATGTGTCAGCAAAGTTGGATAAGACTCATAAATTTCCTAAAAATCATGTGGACTACTCCATCATAGGTTATAAGCTAGGTTCAGACCCTTCAAGGCCTAAACCCAAACCAATTTTAGATGGAATATATAAAAATATAAACATAGATATCTTGAAAAGGTGTACTCCCATTTCAAGTGGCATACGCCATTTGGAAGCCAAGAAAGCTCAATTTATATAAATAACCTTTTGGAATTACTTTCAAATAGGGAATGAATACTTTTCAAAAGGGTGTATACCTTTTGTATTTCATGCATCTTACTTGTTTTCTCACAAAATCCACTCATTAATTTTTCATTTTAAAAATTTGAAACTAGTTTCTACTGCTGACACTATACAAATTCTTCAAATTATCTATTTAATTTATCTCAATTACTATAAATTCTTCAATTTTTAGTGTAGACTTGGATTTATTTATGTAAAGATAAATAATGGGTTCAGGTAATCACCGTAAAGGACCAATTAGAAAGATAATGAATAAATTAATTCAATTCAATAGATAGAAGAACATCCATAAGAGCTTCTAGACAAGGTGATGGTACTTCCTCCACATCATGTAATATTTAAAATGAAAATAACATGCCCTATTTCATGAAATTTAATTTAAACATGTATTCAAATAAGATAATATAACTTAATCAATTATTAATGAATGATGAAATTCAAAATATAGAACATGTAACTAATGAATTAGTATTAAGTGATGAAACACATGGAGAAATACAATATAATGAAAGATCTATCCATAAAGAAGTTTTTGAGCATGATACTATTTTACATAATGTAATTATCCCAATTCATATCTCTCCTAATAAAGAGGAATTAACTTATACTATAGTGTCCAATGTTAGCCAATATTGTAATATTATTTTTATGGTTCAAGTGCTAACACTATCCAATTTTAGAAAAGATGTTAGCTCATGGACTCATATCTCCAAGGATAATGTGATGAACACAAAGGTATTTGATGGAAATATATGAAAAAATAATAGAACCTATGAAAATTAAAATGTCAATAAGATCATTCTACATCATAATCAACATGTATGGGACTATGCATTTGAGAATAAAAGCCATAGAAAATAATGTCAACTATTTGTTTAATTAATGAAAATGCTACCTTGGAGGAATAATTAAGAGTTAAGAATAAGAAATATATAGGGAAGAAATGATAAATTACTAAATAAGTTATTCAATTCATTTGATGCAATAGGCACTAGAACTTGAAAAAAAGATAGTAATGTGGAAAGATGAGTAATAACAAAATCTATAGTGAGTAAGTCATCATCTAGAGCCTGATTTTTTAGTAAAAAAAGTATACACCTAAAATTTAATAGGAAATATCTAATAAATGTCATAAAAATAATAAAAATACTCATATATTGTTGGGCATTTATGGTATACCCCCATGAAATACAGGGTATTAGTCTAAGGAACAAGACATTTGATTGGATTTTAAAAAAAAAAATAACACAAGGGTCTCATCTCATGTAAAATATGTCATTAAAATAATAAATGGTTAAAAAATAATGAGCCACATAAAAAACCTCTCTTGGACATGACATAAACATAAGTTGTTTTTAAAATTTATCAAAAAAATTAATAGGTAATTGATAATTAGCCAATGTTCATTTGATATGTGCAATCCTTTCACCATTAAAATCAATCCAACATGCACTGCATATTTTTTTACTATTCATATTGATTTTTTATATATATTTTGATCTTTTTTGTCATATAATTTGTACTTTACATATTGATGATATTATGTAATAATTTATGGTGGCTTCCCCTCCTCAAACTTCTAAAGTTAATCCAGTGTATTTTATGTCAAGATCTGAGGGATAATATATTTTTTTCCAATAAAATTATTAGATGGAATATGTAACACTTGTGGTGGTTTGTCACATTTGAGTAAATTTATACATGAATAAATTTAATATGAATTTGGAAAGAAACTAGTTAATTTTAATAAGTAAAAATATGTAAATTATGTATTAAAATATGTAAAAGAGTCATCAATATGTGATTTGGTGATGAAACATGTCCTTACACAGCTCTGTAACCATCAGATTTTGAACTAACTTCTTATACAAGCCTATTTAATACAAGCATTCCTTCTAGCCCTATTTACCCTAATTTTTGGCCATAACTCTTTACCGGTTAACTCAATCATGAAAGTAAAACTTTTTCTGGATACCCATTAAGCCCTTATATAACATACTAAAAAATATCCTGAGGTTACTTTGTACGGAATTGTACTTTTTTCTTTAAGCCCTGTTTTAATTAGCCCTCCTTGAATGCAAAACACCTTGTCTAGAGTAAAGTACAGACTTTCTAATCAAAAAAATCACCATTATAGATACCCATTATCTTCTTACAGATGAATCAAATGTTTTTTTTGGTGCACTTTTTTGGAGAAATCCACTTTTCCTAAATTGGCCTATGCTCTTCATCTCACATACACCCAGGATCCACTTGGAAATTGTTTTTTTCCGTACTTATCCATAATATGTCACCTTGAAACCACTTCCAAAAGTTTTATAACATCATCAAGGGTCAAATTACAAATTTTCAAGAGTTTTCAAGCTTTAAAACTCATTTTAAGGGTTTGATCCTAATTCGGAATTTTTCCATGACAGTCACAGGCCGAGAGCTTATTATTTTTGCTGGGAGTGTTTTAGCTTGTTTCAAAGGTTCAAATAAATTTTATAGGGTATTTATTAGTTCCATACACCTTCTCCAATCATCCTATAGGTTATATCAACCTTCTAAGCTTGCAAATACTCAACAACTCAGTGTCTTTTGACTGTATTTTTATAACAGTCCACAGGGTTCTTAGTTTCTTTTCTATTTCAATGATTAATAGACTTTCAAGAGGCTTTACAAACATGTCACTATCTTACATGAATTCCCAATTCCATACTCATAATCAAAAATGGCCTTATCAATCCATTTACCTTGCAAAACATACAAATGTTTGACCCTTGCCTGTATACTGTCACCTATAGGCCTGAATTCCAACTGTGGAGTTTTAAGATATCAAAAGAGATTTCTAAGCATATTTCTTCTTCATTTAGGTTTCTAATTTCCTTATAGACCTATCTCCATACCATTATGAACTTCATGCAACCATTTTCACATGGGGTTTTCTTAAGACAGTGGGCTGTATTTTTAAATTCCTGAATATCTTGTTTAGGCATGTTTAGGCTTCTTTTAGCTTTCAAAGCTCTTAAGACCTTTTGTTCACATAAATACCAGTTTTAAATTACTCCCAACATACAAAATAACCAGTCTCTCTTAATATTCCATAGATAATCATCATACACACACTTACACAGGATTGTTACTAGAATTTCATAAAGAGACCATAACATGAAACAAAACATTCATTCTTTCTTTCATAGATCAATAGAAGACTTACAATTTAATACCAGATTCAATATCCATGTTCCATGGCTTTCAAATCCTTGATTTCTCCTTCAAACATTCTCTACTGCTCCTTGTCTTTCCTTTAACATTTCTTGAGTGAGGTCCTGCCTCACTAGTTCTTTTCTCTATCCTTCATTCTATCTTCTTCCCCTTGAATGAGAGGGCTTTTCCTCTCTGTCCTTCTTCACTTCTACGCCCCTCTCATCCTCTCTTCTCTTCTCCTTCTTTTTCCTTAAAAATGAATTCTTATTTGTTTTCTTTCTTTTCAAGTATCTCTCTTCCAACTTCTACACCCAAATTGGGCTTAAGGCAAACAAAAGATTGTTTTTAAGTTTTAACAATTTACTAAGGTTGAAAATAGTTTCAACCATTTCCCCTTTATTTCCTCAACAATCTAACAATCACTTTTCACCTTTTTAATTTTCACTTTTAACCATTACATTTACTCTTAAGCTGAAATTTTGAAATCTCCCACAATTTGGAGGGAAAACCAAAATTTGAATTTTCATGCTAGAATTTCATTTGCATTTGCAACTAGTCCTCCATGGTGCTATTGTAGATGCTCCTGCATCATACTCTCCCTCTATAAAATATTTGAACCTTAGTTCAAATGTCATGCTTCCTCCATGCTTTAGCCTTCACTCGTATACCTGGATCCAAGGTCTTGTTGTCAATGCTTGTCTTTGTTTGAAATAGTCTTTGTCTTTCATCTTGTTGTTCTTCCTCTTCTGGTATGTTCTTCTCCTCATCTCTTTCTCAGCTGCCATCTCCCACTTCCACGCTTCTTCTTCTTCATATATGTCTTCTAGTTCTTCTTATTGTTCCTCTTGTTCCATGAGCTTCTCCAAGGACTCATGTATGTCATTTACTTCAGCAACCTTCATACCTACATACAAAACATCAAAAGCCACCTTAGAATCAAAATCTTTAGGCCATGAAGCCTCTTGGCTGTCTCCATGCTCTTGTTCCTTGACCAAAATTGCCTTTGTCTCTTCACTCTTCTAATCTTTTCTTGCTTCACTCTTCCCAATGCTATCTTCACCATGGCTTGTACCTTCCTTCATTTCTCTTGAATTACCAAACAGCTCCTCCAACATCTTCAACTCTTCCTTTAGTAAGATCTCATCTATCTCACTATTTTATTCATCAAAATTGGGCTGATCACTCACAAGGATTACTTGCCCTTTACCTCTTATCTCATCTTTTCTTAGCTTATCTTCACATAAACTAACTTTTTCATCAACATCAATATACTCATCAAATACAATTGTAGTGTCCTTACCTTCTGTCTCCTTGCTTTCTTCAATCTCTGCTTGAAGCCATTTTGTTTGTTCTTGCCTCAATTCATTTTCCGTCCTCTTGGAACTCTCTCCTTGCTGTACATTATTTTTCATAGACATTTTCCATTCCTCATTTCTCATGAAAGGATCATTAAATAATTGAAACACATCATCATAAACCAATTGTTTACCCTTTACCTCTTTGGTATACCTCTCAAGCGTCCTGTCTTCATGGAATGCTTCTTCCATACTCACCATCTCTCCTTCATTCTCTTGGCTACTGGAATCACCTTCAATCCTCTTCCATTGACTTCTTGGTGTTGCTGTCTCAATACTCACATCTTTTATCTTTGCCTTCTTAGGCACCCATACTTGTTTCTCCTTCTTACCATTTCTCTTCTCAAGCCATGTAGGCATCTTGCATCCTTGCTCTTCTACCAGCACCTCCTCTTGCTTGGGATTTTGCTTCATCCACCATTTAGGCATCACATATCCATGGTTAATTGGAAACTTCACCTTTCTCTTTGCTTCTCTAACATGCATATCAACAATTTCATGCTTATAAGACAAATCAGTTTTTGAACTCACCTTTACCTCCTTAATGGGCTGCTCCATTGATTCTTTGACTTGCATAACTTCTTGATTATTTGTGCTTTCTTCTTTCTTTATGCTTGGCTGCTCTCTTTCTTCTTCTTGGCCTTCAATGGCATCATGGAATTTAACTTCATCTTCCATCTCTTCTCTTGCTTGTATGGAATCATCAACACCTTTCTGATGCATTAACCAATGCATCTCTTCTTCTTTATCAACAGCAGCAAACTCTCTTCTCTTTCTTGCACATTCACTTGTGCATTTGGTGTCTTCTCTTGCACCAATATCTTCACTTTCCAAGGCCATTCTCTTGACCTTCATAAGGCTGCTCATACCTGCATTTACCCACTCAAAGACAATATTAGAAATAAAAACAAGAGACCATAATGTCTCCATGAGTGTTCTCTTGACCAACACTCTCATCTTCTCAAGTGCTCTTCCTGGCACTTCATCTTTTCTTTCTTCTCTCTTGTTCTCCTCAATGAGAACTTTCTTCTCAACTTCTTCCTCTTGCTGCTCACTTGCCAACCTTCTTATCTTCTTCAAGCCTCTATGGGCTTCTCTCTTTATGGAAATCTTCTTTTGCCTTCTTCTCCTCTTCCTTAGGAGATATATTGGCCACTTCAACCTCCTCCTCATTAGCCACACCCATGCTTGCTTGTCCATCTACATCTAAGACTCATATCTATCTGCAAACTTGGCTAAATCTCTCTTCAAATTAGCAATCTCTTTATCAATTACAAAACTATTCATACCTTTGACGCTTGCTTTCTTCTTGGTGCCCTCATGTACCTTGCTACTCTGTAGTGCCTTCATTAGCACTTCCATCTCTAAGATCTTCACCCAAGTCTTTTACACCTTGGCTTCTTGATCCCTTGTCTCACCCAAGCCTTTCTCCTTGACTGGTCTTTTGACAATCTCCTTGATCTCACCTAGGCCTTTTGCATCCTAGCGTTTTGATCCTCTTCTCTCAATCCTGTAGCAACTCGTTATACATCACTTCATCAAACTCAAATCAAAAATCCAAGCTTACCTTGCTTTGGATCTTCCTCTTGAGCATTCACTTGCTCTCTTACTTTTGAGCTCTCCAAGCTTCAAACTCCATCCTTTACCTCACCTAAGTTTATTTCACCTTAGTCTTTTGGCAAACTAATCCAAGCTTCTTCTTGGATCTTCACTAAGCCTTCCTTGGCTTCTTCTCCTCTTAAGCCTCAATGGCTTGGCTGTCTTGAACCTGCAACTCCTTCACTTGATTTCTTCTCAACACAATAACTCAAATCAAATAGAAAAATTATTCATACCTTTTGTCCCCAGGGTCTTCTAGTGCTTGTCCTACTGATCCTCTTACCAAATCCTGTAACAACTCATTAGAAACCACAACCCACAACAAGTTACCAATTCCCAAGAGCTTCAAGCTCTAATACCAAATGATGAAACTTGTCCTTACATAGCTCTGTAACCATCAGATTTTGAACTAACTTCTTATACAGGCCTATTTAATACAAGCATTCCTTCTAGCCCTGTTTACCCTAATTTTTGGCCATAACTCTTTACAGGTTAACTCAATCATGAAAGTAAAACCATTTCTGGATACCCATTAAGCCCTTATATAACATACTAAAAAATCTCTTGAGGTTACTTTGTACGGAATTATACTTTTTTCTTTAAGCCATGTTCTAATTAGCCCTCCTTGAATGCAAAACACCTTGTCTAGAGTAAAGTACTAACTTTATAATCAAAAAAAGAACCATTATAGATACCCATTATCTTCTTACAGGTGAATCAAATGTTTTTTTTGGTGCACTTCTTTGGAGAAATTGACTTTTCCTATATTGGCCTATGCTCTTCATCTCACATACACCTAAGATCCACTTGGCAATTGTTATTTTCTATACTTATACATAATATGGCACCTTGAAACCACTTCCAAAAGTTTTCTAACATCATCAAGGGTCAAATTACAAATTTTCAAGACTTTTCAAGCTTTAAAACTCATTTTAAGGGTTTGATCCTAATTCAGAATTTTCCCATGACAGTCACAGGCCGAGAGCTTATTATTTTTCTTGGGAGTGTTTTAGCTTATTTCAAAGGTTAAAATAAATTTTATATGGTCTGTATTAGTTCCCTACACCTTCTCCAATCATCCTATAGGTTATATCAACCTTCTAAGCTTGCCAATACTCAACAACTCAGTGTCTTTTGACTGTATTTTTATAACAGTCCACAGGGTTCTTAGTTTCTTTTCTATTTTAATGATTAATAGACTTTCAAGAGGATTTAAAAACATGTCACTATCTTACATGAATTCCCCATTCCATACTCATAATCAAAAATGGACTTATCAATCCATTTACCTTGCAAAACATACAAATGTCTGGCCCTTGCCTGTATACTGTCACCTATAGGCCTGAATTCCAACTGTGGAGTTTAAGATATCAAAAGATATTTCTAAGCCTGTTTCTTCTTCATTTAGGTTCTAATTGCCATATATACCTGTCTCCATACCATTATGAACTTCATGCAACCATTTTCACATGGGGTTTTCTTAAGACAGTGGGTTGTATTTTTAAATCCCTGAATATCTTGTTTAGGCCTGTTTAGGCTTCTTTTAGCTTTCAAAGCTTTTAAGACCTTTTGTTCACATAGATATCAGTTTTAACTTAATCCCAACATAAAAAATAACTATTCTCTCTTAATATTCCATAGAGAATCATCATACAGACACTTACACAGGATTGTTACCAGAATTTCATAAAGAGACCATAACATGAAACAAAACATTCATTCTTTCTTTCATAGATCAATAGAAGACTTACAATTTAATACCAGATTCAATATCCATGTTCCATGGCTTTCAAATCCTTTATTTCTCCTTCAAACATTCTCTACTGCTCCTTGTCTTTCCTTTAACATTTCTTGAGTGAGGTCCTCCCTCACTACTTCTTTTCTCTATCCTTCATTCTATCTTCTTCCCCTTGAATGAGAGGGCTTTTCCTCTCTGTCCTTCTTCACTTATATTCCCCTCTCATCCTCTCTTCTCTTCTCCTTATTTTTCCTTAAAAATGAATTCTTCTTTGTTTTCTTTCTTTTCAAGTATCTCTCTTCCAACTTTTACACCCAAATTGGGCTTAAGGCAAACAAAAGATTGTTTTTAAGTTTTAACAATTTACTAAGGTTGAAAATAGTTTCAACCATTTCCCCTTTATTTCCTCAACAATCTAACAATCACTTTTCACCTTTTTACTTTTCAGTTTTTACCATTACATTTACTCTTAAGCTGAAATTTTGAAATCTCACACAATTTGGAGGGAAAACCAAAATTTGAATTTTCATGCTAGAATTTCATTTGCATTTGCAACTAGTCCTCCATGGTGCTTTTGTACATGCTCCTGCATCATTTGGTTACAACCCAAGTATTCATATCTAATTTCATTTTTTAATTCAATAACAATATTATATATCAATATGAAAGACACACACACAAGGAAAAATGGTTAGATAATCAATTTAAGTTTTTCAAGGACAACTTCCTAGTTGGGAATATTGTTTTTGTTTTAGAATTTTTTGAAAAATAAACACTTTAAAAGTAGAATGATATTCAATTTAAGTTATAATTATTTTTCATCTTACATTCAAACATGAACCTAATAGCACAAATAGAAATAAATATTTTTAGGGAGTACCAATTATATATGATTGAGGACATATCATGTTCTCTATAGTTTCTCCATGGTTTTTTTGATATATTTTATATAAATATGAATGCAAGAGAAATCATGTTAAATACACACTACACTTGGTCTGATAATTGTGCAGAATAATATAATAATTATTGAATGTTTTAATGGTTAAGAACAATACATAAGAAGAATTAGGTTCAACATTTTTGGACTTAATTTGAGGCTGGGCAAGTCAAAGGGGAATATGATGGTGTAGGTGCATGTGTAAAAAGAACCCTTAAAAAAAGTAGGTAAAGCATAAGGAGGGTGTTGATTTGATCATTGTTGTAAGTATTGTGAACTAGTGTAATAATTTTTTTCTCATGGATCATATAAATATTATTGTGTGCTAATATTATTTAAGTTAATGGAATAATAATATACTTTAATGTATAAATATTTCATTATAATACCTAGATCAAGTGTTTTCCACTTCATTTGAAACTCAAAAACTAGTTCATAGACTATTTATACTACAAATATGGCATGATTTTATTCAGGTTATATGTAATTTAATTGAAATGAATGTGAGTCAAAATAATGGGTTGACTAATGATATTGTATACCTATGACACCTATGGATACCAACGATTCATTCCAACCACCAAGGGATCATGAAATGACATCATCAGTTGACTTTGACCACATCTTAGATCTTATAAAACTAGGTACATTTTATTTATAATTTAAATGAATCCTTAACTATTAGTGAGATTTTATTTTTTCTAACATGTCCTTTAAAATTATTTTGATTTAAATAAATAATATGTTTTAGTAATTGGACATGAGGACAAATATGAGGGAAGAAACTATTACTTATGTCATTGTGTAGAGGCAAGAAAATTAACAACTATTAGAATGGAGAAGATCTAGTTTATCCCACTAGATAAGTGGTGGTTATAGGACCTTGGATTCATATAAAATTTCATAAAAAATTAAATTAAAGGTTATTTGAGGACTTTTAAACACATAGGGTGGTGATTCATTATTTAAATTTGGTTATCACTACAAATATTCAAATTATCAAAATTTTAAAGAAATCCTCACAACAAAAGTTTGGAAAAAAAATAGTGAATCTAAGAATGAAGTGATTATTGAAACACTTAAAATTATAAGTGACCCTAAAGGTACATTATAATGATTTTTTAAAGTTAGTATTCAATGCATCTAACATTACAAATTACTAAAGTTAACTTATTAGATTTAGTGTATTTTGATTTAGAATTATTTTATCATTATGTGTTTAATTGTGCTTGAAATTTTTACCAACAAATTTAATGTAGGTTAGTGTTAACATATGAGATGTCACCTTCATGTGGTTGGTGTTATGAGTAAATAATATTATCTTATTAAAACAAAGAGAATCTTAAAAATAATACATGTTGAGTAGACACTTTTTTCCTCATCTCAAGTTGTAGAGAATCCTCTATGTGTGTGTGAGGGTGGGGGATTAGAGGAATATACTATACAAATATTTGATATAAAGGTTCATATATACCCATCTAGGTGTGTTTGTAGAGATAGTTAATCAATTAGATTAGCGAGTCAAAAGAAACACCTCTAACTGATCAACTATTGATTGCTTAAGAGATATTTGGCTATGAGAGATAATGCACCACTATGTATCTCTCACTTTGAGTCATAGATAATACTCTATGGTTTATATATAGGAATTTATTATTCAACCATATAATCTAACAATTTGTTTCTACTCCTCACAGTTCTCATGCAATGCTTGCCTAAAGTTAATTATGTCTCTACACTTAAAGACAAGTAGATTATCTTCAGAGATGCATCCAACCACCTATAAGTCTTGACCCTAGGGTCCAAGAGATATTCAAAGGTATCCATTGAAAAATTTATATTACCATATGAACACATCGATAAAGATAGTTTATTAACTAGGATAATGTGTCAACAAATACCTGACACACTAGCTAGTTTTTAGTCCCTTAATAAAAAATTAAATGTGAGAGAAAATGCACCAACATGTCTCCCTTATATAAATTTTAATATAATAATATAGTTAATTATCAAATAAATCATCCACGAAACATTAGGAGCTAAAGGTTTGTCTCTACCCCTCCTGGTTCTCCTATAATGCTCACCCCAAGGTTATTCTAATTATACACTCAAGGATGAGAAGATTATTTTCAAGTATGCATCTAAAATCCTAATATTATCAACCTTAGGGTTTGAATGAGAGTGTAATATGACCATTAGAGTCTTGGCATATACTTTTGTCCCACTAGGTTTTATATACATATTCTAGTCATCTTACTTAAGTTTAATAAGGTCCTTAGTGGAAAATAACCCCACATGCATGAGGATGTTGGGACATGTCCATTTTACACATATATAAGGAAACTTCATATATACTTTTTAGCTAATTATTGAATACTTAATGAGAGAATGAGATAATAATCTTTTTCACAACTTTTATTGTGTGAGACATTTTTATTTTAAGTTATGAGAGTTCACTCTATAGGTTATATGCATGCTTCATCTCCTAGTTATATGGGAAATTATCCCTTGGTTTCACCCAACCCATGGGGGCTCCAATTTTCCTTGGAAATTTTCTCACAAGTTTTTTCACACCAAAATTTTCTCAAATTCATCTATTTTATTTTTGGAACACTATTTCCACCAATTTTTTATGCGAGCTCAAATCTTAAAAAGGCTATAAATTTTGAATGGCAACTCCTTTATTAGTGCGGTTTTATTCAAATGTGTCTAGTTTTTTGTGCTTTATGAATTGGTGGTGTTTTTGAGCCATCTGTATCTCTCTTAAAACTAATTTTTATACACTCTTGGAAGAATTATTAGTTGAGTCTAATTTACCTCTACTTATTTCATACTTATGTACATTTGTTCAAGATGCATTTTTGATTGAGTCCAACAACTATACAAGTGTACTTGTATTTAAAACTTAAGGGGGGTCACTTTGATACTTCTAAGAGGGTAATATGTGATGTTGTTTACTTTTATTATCTACATTTTTTATTTCCTTTGTATAATAGCCTCTTTTTTTACATTATGGATTCAAGTCAATTAATTCCACTCACACCATTTAATTATCATGAATAGAAATCTATAATGGAAATCATTTTACAATCCAAGGGTTACCATCAACCTATAATAGGTATTAAGACTGAACCTACAACATTAGAATAAAAAATCAAATGGTCAAAATATTGTGATAAATTTCATGGATTACTATGTCTTTCCATCTCTCTTAATATATTCTTTCACCTATAATCTACCAAAAATCCTATTCAAGTGTGGTCTACTCTACGAATACTCTTTGAGAAGTAGGATGTGATGAGAAGTAATGAGCTATAAAATGAGTTCATTAATTTTAGTCCATATGAAATTGACACCATTTAGGAATTATTCACCAATTTTATACTTCTAATGTTGTAGTTGAAATAATTTGGAATTGATAAGAAAGATGAATAACTTGTTCTATTGATACTCTCCAAACTAGGTCTAGAGTATTATATATTTGTGTCTACTTTCCACACCATAGAAAGTGATTTTAGATTCAAATGGAGAATACCTTCCTTAGTTATCTTTATTTTTAAACTTATAAATTGATATAGACGGGCATAGTGAAGTCCTCAAAATATAATGCACTTTTTACTAAGAAAGAGAAGGTTTCAAACCATAAAGAGAAGAAATACAACAAAAAGGATCAAGAGAAGCATGTGAATTCGCCCACCTATAAATCAAACCATGAGATCTCTTCTCCTAGTTATAGCATAATATGTGTTGGATCAAATGTGGGTTTTTATAAAGAAAGCATGATGAAAGAAAATGCTTGAAGAAGCAAATTGACCAACTGACTAAGATTCTTGATAAGCAAAACATAAGTGTCCTTGATTCTACAAATTAACACTTATCAATCCATGAATCCTGTAAGGAAAAGGAATATGGTAAAGAAAAGGTAAATGAGAATAATAAGAGGAAATAAAAGTTCAAGGCCTTAATTATATTTATACCTATTAATCCTACATGGGTCATTGAATCTGATTCTTCACATCACATGGACTTTTTAAACATATAAAGTTCAGCTCCTTGGAACCATGTGACATATCCTCTATACAATTGGGTAAAGATAATTATAAAAAGGTTCTTAGGAGAGGGTATATTTAAGTTAATGATGGAACATTTATAAATGTTCTAAGGTTTCCCTAACTTTTAACTAATTTCCCATTAGTTTACTAGATTAATCACCTTGGTCCAATCATGCCAGTTGAGTTTACTCTAGATTAAGTGTATACTAGAGAGTTGCACAATGACACTATATTGGAAGTGAGAATGGTCAAACATTATAATAAACTATATAAATTGTCACACTTTGTTCTTTACTCTCCTTTAAATTCTTATGCTTTAAACTCACCAGAACTTGATAACATTTTTGAGCCTAAGCACACTTCAAATACTGATGACTCTTCATATATAATTGACTACAGTAGTGATGGGTACACACCTCCATAATCTCATTATCACCTTCTATATATTGAGGAGTTATTTTCATATACACCTACCTTTGATCTATTATAGACATTACAAGGAATAAATTTTCTTATCCAAGACACATTAAACACCGAGTAGTATATTCATAGTTCCAGGGTATACCATAGTCCTTCTTATCCTTTGCCTCTAATATGTTATCCTATTATAGAGTAGTTGGCCCTCCTCCCTTTCATGAGGATAGTAATTACTTATACAATAATCACACCTTGGTTGAAGATCCATCATGAACTTGGTGGAGTCATTCACTATTCTAGGGTGATCCTTTCTTCATTGCATATACTTCTAATCCACAATCACTCCAGGGAACTCCATTCTAGGACATATGAAAGCTTCAAGTAGTTGTAGATTCTAGTGGGGATATTTATTCCTAACTTCTTCTTTGATCTACTTTAGAGAGTTATATTATTATAAGTTTTTTCATTTTATATACTTTATGAGAGTTTCATTATGCTTGGGTACCTCATCAGGGATCGCTGTTAGGACCCAATTCTTCTACCCACATATGTTATACTTAGAGGGGGTGTTCGTATAGACTTTTATCCTACTGGATCTCATCCACACAGTCTATTCAGCTTAGTTAGGTTTAATAAATTTACTAGTAGAAAATAATACCACATATATGGGGATGTTTAGACATGTATATTTTCCACCTATATATGGAACCTTCCTATGTACTTTTTTGATAATGCTATAATGCTTAATGATAGAATGAGATAATGCTCTTTTCCACAACTTTCCTTATGTGAGACTTTATTTTTATTTTAAGTTATGATATTTAAATCTACATGTTATTCATGCATGCTTTATTATTTAGTTTATCATGGTGCAATATGACATCAAGTGTTTATACTCTTGATTGGTTACATTCATGTATATGTTTCATCGATTGGGATAATGAGTTAAAATATCCATGACCCATTGTCCAAATTTTAATCCCTTACAATACATTTTGATGTGGGATAAAATTTACCACCATGTCTCTCTCATCTGAAATAGTAGATAATACTATAGGGGTACTCACATAACTCTTTTGTGTAACTTTAGGAGCTGACGGTTTATCTCTACCCCTCATAGTTCTCCTACAACACACACCTAAAGTTTGTTCTTTTTATACACTCAAAGATGAGAATATTATCTTTAGTGATGCATATGATCACCCAAAACTATCAACATTAGGGATCAAATTAGATTTTATGAAGACCATTTCAACATTTTTATGCCCATCTAGATGCACCAATGAAGACATTTTATTGATTGAGTTAACTATTCAAAAGATACATGACCCATTAGCCAACTTTTGGCCCCTTAAGATATATTTGAATGTGAGAGAAAACAAATTATTATGTATCCCTCATCTTAAGTGGGATATAATCCTATAGAGTGTAATAAAATTACTTACCTATGCGATTTTAGGATATTATGGTTCATCTCTAACCCTTATGGTTCTCCTACAATGTTTACTCAAAGTTTGCTCCATTTCTACACTTAGGGATGAGAATATTCTCTTCAAGGATGGATCTAGATGCATAAAAAACTCAATATTGGGGCCTAAAAATAGTGGATCATGGCCATTATATAATTTATACACCTAATGGATGCATCCAAATAGATAGTTTGTTGACATGGCTAGTGATTCAAAAGATACATGACCAACTATCCAACTTTTGGTCCCTTAAGATACATTTGGTTGTGAGACAAAACATAAACCATGTCTCACTGATTATTACTAGAATTAAATTATCTAATGATTTCTTAGAGGAATCACCATTTCAATTTTATGATTTTAAAGCTCATCTATACCCCTCATGGTTCTAATGTAATGCTTGCAAGAAGGTCACTCTATTTTCCAACTCTAGGACAAGAATATCCTATTCATGGATTCATCCAACCACATATAACTCTTAACCCTAGAGAATGATGGATAATTGAGGGTGGAAATTATAACAATTATACACCAATCTATATTAATTTGAATAGACGGATATTCGATTAGGATATCAATTTAAAATAGACCACTAGCCAACTTTTGGTCCCTTAAGAGACATTTGGCTATGAGTGAAAATGTGTCATTGTGTCTCCCTCATCATGAGTCACATGAAATAATATAGAGAGTACTAATATTAATTGTCCATGTAACTTTAGGAGATGACAACCTATCTCTATCCCTCATGGTATTCCTACAATGCCCACTAAAATTTAAATTTATTTCCCACTCTAGAATGAGAAGCTTCTCTTCAGGGATTCATCTAGCCACATAAAAATATTAACCTTAGGGTCTCATAAAGAGTGGAAGGGGGGAATTAAAAATTTTAAACACCCATAAATATGACTACATAGATGGTTTGTTTATTAAATTATTGATTAAAATTATACATGACATATTAGTAAACTTTTGGTTTATTAAGAGACATTCATATGCAAGATGTGTTTCAATGTGTCCCTAATATTGAGTGGCATGGAATAATTTGAGTATAACTAATATGACTTACCCATAAAACTATAGGATTTGACAACCCATATCTATCCCACATGAATGTCTTACAATACCCACCCAAGTTAGTTAGATAATTAGTAAAGTTGGTATGTGAGAGAGATCCAATTGTAGGAAATCACACTAACAACAATTTCAGTTTAGATTAGAGAGAGATAGAGAAATATATGGAATCAAATGATATAATTCCTCCCCTTTAGGGATAGATCAATACATTCAATTATATTTTCCTCTAGTCTTCATTGGCACATTCTGTTATGGAATTTAGTTTCCTCTCATTATTATTGGATTAGTTTATCTATTACACATTACTAGGAAATATGAATATAGTCCAAAATAATTGGGGATTATTCATGTTTTCATCAAGAATAACTCAAAAATGATGACCAATATAATCATATAATTTAAGTTATGGTTTAATTTTTATTAAGAGATTCAATAATTTTATATAAGTTTTGACCAAACATGAAGGTGAAATAATTGAGAATGTATCTAGCCTAATCCTATTTCAAGAAAAATAAAAATGTAGAATGGTGGAGTGTTGACCCCAAGGTTATGAACACTAACATATAATACATGTTTTTTTACTAATTATGGTAACTCATATAAGGAAAACACACATAAGATAATGTACATACACCAAATAAGTTTGTGCTTGTGACAAGGTCACTTATATTGACTCATTCGAGTCGTTGATAAAGATGATCTCCATGGAAGATTGGAAAGTGGACATTCATAAGATATAATAGATTAATAAGAGAGATACTCTTTATGGTGAATATTTATATAACAAAGAAATATTATACAATATTTTATAAGGTATCCAATTATGGATGTGAATATATATTTATATAAACCTAACCTCCATGTTTTCCTCCCCCTCTTAGAGGAATATTTTCATAGTTGAGAGTTAGAAATAGATGATTATATATGTATTTAATTGACATTTATAAGATCTAGCTCTCATGAAAGTAATATTTATTTGGTTATTATTTATTAGTGAAGGTTATTATAATGCAAAGTGTAGTCTTTATATTCACATGTTATGAATACACAAGATTTTAAAAATTATGATGAATCTAAACTTATATTGTGGGTTGATATTACTTATTTTTAATTATGTATGTCAAGGTTCTAATATTGTTGAATACCATGCTTAGTTTGTAGAGATCATGTTTAATAATGATCTTAATTTGTCTTTTTTATAATAAGGGACAAGGTGATCTCTCTTGAACCTCAGGTGAATGCTTAATCTTCATGCTTAAGTAATATGTCAATATGGTGAGTATTCTATTTGTTGAACTTGTTATGAATAGTATATGATCTATTGATCTTATGAATAGTAAATTTTATAATTGAATGTTATTCTAATGATATAAAAAACTAAAATGTATTTGTAGTTTATTTTTTTCATTATATCTTCCTAGAACATTTTATGGCTAATGGTTGTTTCATTTAGTCCCATTGAACTAATTTTGGTCATTTGTAGAAATTAATATAATTTATTTCTTTAATAAAATCTATGATAATTATAAGAACCATCACATAGTTTAACAATCATAACACATATGCACTCAACAAAATAACTTCATTGTGTTAGTTATAACATCAATACACCAATTTCATGAAAGCTAAACATTTGAACTATCTATGTATTGACACAACCATGCTTGAAAAATTATTAATTTATGAATAATATCGATAAAGATAACATGATGTAATAAAAACATAATAATGACATGTAAGAAGTAAATATGTATAAAAAATTATAATAGTGTATGATTCACATACATATGTAAAATAGGTGTGTATCAAAATTATGTCATAATTAAATAAAAATAGGCCATATTCGATAACAATATAGAACATAATATACATATACAAAATGTACTATATATAGGCATACAATATGGGCGATATTAGCATACAAAATAGATTGTGATTATAAATACCCCAATAACAAAATATAGCTTTCATGTTACGTATTACCTCCAAATAAATTGTGCCTCATCCTCATAGATGTAGAATCAGAGGTGTTGCACGACTCATTGCTAGAAGAAATTATCCTCTCAACATATGAAAGACCAAATGTCTCTACTATAACATGAGAACATTGTGGCTCCTACACAATATATAAAATAGAAATTTTAATGCATTAAAATGATATATGGAAAAGCATAAAGTTTCCAAGAAACTTTTTTATAACAAGGTGATTTTTGACTCATCACATGCCACATAAACAATTATCTTGGTCTACATAACCATATATATATATATATATATATATATATATATATATATATATATATATATATATATACATACACACACACACACACAGATATATATATATATATATATATATATATATATGTACACACACACACACAGATATATGTGTGTGTGTGTGTGTGTGTGTGTGTGTGTGTGTGTGTGTGTGTGTGTGTGTGTGTGTGTGTGTGTGTGTGTGTGTGTATGTATATATGTATATATGTATATATATAGATATATATCTCTATGTATGTATGTATGTATATATATATATATATATATATATATATATATATATATATATATATATATATATATATATATATATATATATATATTCTTATGGATCATATCTATAGGGTTATATTTTTATGTGCATAAAAATATAAATATGATGTAGAGTATCATTATCTAAAGCTAAGATATAATTTTACTATGTGTTCTCACCAATCTTTATCTCTAAATCATGTGCTATTGGGTAGATACTATAGCTTGGGATGGAATTATAACATCATTTAAACATTGTTCTAATCCATGCATGGTACCCATAACTTATATCATCATATATAGACCTAACAAACGAAAGAGGTGTTGGGACTTGTTCCAAAGCCTTAACATTAGGTTAGATTTTTGGTAGGAAATAAATAATTATTGTAAATGGGGCATGCATCTTTTAGTAAAGACACCCCCATAAGTTAAACTTAATTAGATTAGTTTTTAGGTAGTTTTCATGTTTTATATTTATTAATTAGAACTACCTTACAGGTTGTTTTCCTGTATTTAGTTGGTTATAGGATTAGTTGTTTTTACCGGTCATTTGGTAAAAACTATATAAATCCATGTTTGCATTGTAAAAGGGTTAACGGAGTAAAGGCACCCTTATGTACTTGATTTTTTGAAATTAATAAAATACTTATGCACTCGCACTAAGCGGGGACAATGTTCAACCTATTTGGTTCAAGGAGTTATCAGTGGTATCAGAACATGGTTATTTTGGGAGCTTGGTGAATTTAAAGGAACAAGGTGAAAAATTAATTTACGTGATATCATTTGGCATGAAATAAGGTATGCCATATAGTATTGGTTTAGTTATTTGGAAAAAATATTAAATTATTTTAATTTTTCAAATATTATTTACATTTAAACCTATATATTTTCCATATACCATAGTCTGGACATTTTGGCCATTTGATACTCCATTTTCCTATGATCAAACTCCAAATTTGGCATAAAAAATGAATTTTTAGCATTTAAATGTTATTAAATTTATTGTTTTTTTAGCAAAAACTAGATTTGTATGACCTGTTTCTTGTTGAAAACCTCTAAAAATTTACATTCATGGCTGCCTTTGTTATTTCCAATCATTCTCAGGCCTCTTAAAAGCTAAAACACCTACAAATATCATTAAAACCCCTATTTTTGCATTCAAATTGAAAATTTGGGAATTTTTTGAAGTTGTACGGCCTGTTATACGGCCTTCCAATGCCCTAGATTCTTTTTCAATTCATTCCCTACAAATATACCTCAGAAAATTTGCCAAAACACAGTGAAAATTTGTTTTATCATGCCTATACAAATTTGTACGGCCTGTGAGAGAGAGAGAGAGAGAGAGAGAGAGAGAGAGCAGGTGAACATAAACTTCCAACAGTAGCCATGGCATCCCAAGCAAGCATGGCATAGGTATAAAATTGGAAACATTTTTTTTATATGTCTAAAGTTTGGTTTTCATAAAATTTGCTATGATTGGATCCCATGGGAGAAGCTTGGAAGAGAAGGCTGTAAATGGGAAAAGAATATGAATTTATTTACTCACATTCACATGTAATTTTTTTTCCCTCATACACAAAAATCTATTATAAGTAGAGATTTTTGAGTGTAGTGTTCTAAAAATGCTCTTAGAGCAATTGCTTAAGCCTATTTTTTAAGAAGCTTGCAAAGGAGGAGGTCAAGGGTTCAAATCCCTTCTTTTTGGAGAAAGTTATTTTTTTGTCTTGGAATATACTTTTTTGAAAAAGGAATATTCCCTTCTAAAAAATACTATGCTCTTTCTGAGTTACCTCTATTAAATCTAAATATTCTAAAACACATACTTATTGTGTTATTCTAAAAATTGAAAAAGGGGGAATTCAATCATATTTCTTTTGCATTGTTGTGGTGAGATAAGGGTGTAACTAGTGGAATAAGGTTGTAATTTGGCAAAATAAGGGTGTAATCATTGATTTTTAGTGAGGTTAAGTGCAAAACCCATCAAAAATACTTGTTTTTTCTTTTGCACTCTATAAAACTCCATAGAAGTAGTATCTTATGTAGTGAGTGTGATATTTGTTTCATTTCTTTTGCATTTTGTTGAACATTTCTCTATTGCACTTGCTTTCATTTCAAAATGCTAAAAATTTAAAATTTGCTTTCAGATGGTGATAAATTAACAATTTCCAACTATTTAGATTGGAACTGATTGATGGAGGCTTCACTAGTTTTTAATGAGTTATGGGATATTGTTAAGAATGAAAATCCCACATTGCCAACAGAGTAGGCAAAATTAGATATATTTAATTTGCGTGATTCTAAGGCCTTAGCTCTCACTCAATGTTGTTGTACTCGTAATACTGATGTTCATATTGAAAATTCTCCTCATAGTTACACCGCATGGAAAACATTGTCAGATTTGTATGATAAGAAACCTAAGCATAAGAAGATAGATATTCATATGTAGTTGTTTACTTTTTCATTAGATTAAGATGGGGATATGGGAGAATATATGTCTAAATTGAAAAATATCACTACTGAGTACACTAAGGCTAGTTTTGGAAAACTAAATGATGACCTCATAGTTACTGCTACTTTGAAAGGACTACCAAGGTCCTATAGGAATTTTGTTGAAATGTTGCATGTCTCTGACAAGATCACAAGCTCACCTTTGATAAGTTGGCTGAGTTGCTCATCCAACATGACCTCTCTCTACCCAAGAAATCCAAGACAACTAAAGAAGCCCATGTTTTAGAGTCAAATCCTAGTTCATCTTCATCTGGGCATCAAAACAATAGAGGAAATAGTTATAGAGGGGGTCGAGGTTACAGAGGAGGAAAATATCAAAATAGAGGTAGGGGTCATTCAAATAATCAACAATATAATCAATCACATTCACATGAAACAAGTGATCGAGGACATGGTCACAACTCATATAGGGGTAGAGGTCGAGGTAGATCAGACATTCAGTGTCATAGATGTGGAAAATTTCATCACATTGCCTCACAATGTAGGATTCCTTTTGATAAAATTCAGAGGCCACAAAAAGTGACTAAGTCTAACTCTACTCAGTATGTTGATCATGACTATGATGAATCTAGCAATGTTTCCCATGAATTTGCATTCACTACTTTGGGGCACATTGATTATATTGAATATGAGGCTAGAGATGAGCTCACAGATGTATGGGTTTTAGACACAAGAGCAACCAAACACATGACATTTAGGAGAGATTTATTTTGGTCTTATAAGGAATCTTCTCTCTCTCCAATTGCCTTAGTATATAAGTCTATGTATAAACCACTAGGACTTGGATCTATTCAGATTCTTCTTCCTAATGGGTCTATAAAATACTTGGAGGATGTTTGGTATGTTCACACATTGAAGAAAAAGTTACTTTCTTTGGTAACTATTTGAAAGAAAGGTTATCAAATTACACTTGAAAATGGGCTCAATTACATCAATTTAGTGAAGGATGATTATAAAATAATGTATACAGGATATGAAGATGGAAACTTGGTTAGATTTCATTGTAAGGTGCTTCCTCCCAATATAGAACTTACATCAGTTATTGAGATAGGTATAGGTACTATGTCTACACAATGATTATGGCATCTCCGCCATGGACATTTGAATATCCACTCTTTAGTGGATTGTAGAGATATGGTATGGTGAATGGATTGCCCACTTTTTGCAAAGATAGTATTCTTTTTGAGTCATGTGTTTTGGGCAAACAAAATAAAGAAAATTTTCCTAAACAGTCATCTTGGAGAGCTAACAAATGTTTACAGTTAGTTCATAGTGATGTATGCAACTTGAAAAAGTCATCCATTGGTGGGTGTAGATACTTTGTCTTGTTTATTGATGACTTTTATAAGACGACTTGGGTATTCTTTATGAAAAACAAATCTGAAGTTTTCACTAAGTTTGTTGATTGGTTACACTTAGTCCAAAAAGAAATAGGTTCACATTTGGCCACTCTTCGTTCAAATAATGGAGGTGAGTATACCTCTAATGAATTTTTAGATTATTGTTGCGGACATAGAATTTATCAAAAATATAGTAATGCTTATACTCCACAACAAAATAGAGTATCTAAATGAATGAATAGAACTTTACAGGGCACAACACGTGCCATGTTGCATTATAAACAACTTGATGATAAGTTCTGGGCTGAAGCTATTGGTACTGTAGTGTATTTGAGAAATAGGTCCCCCATAGTTGCACTTTTGGGACAAACTTCATATGAGGCATGGTATGGGTTTAAACCAAAAGTTAAACACTTGAAAGTGTTTGGATGTCTTTGTTTTGCTTTGGTTCCTATTAAACATAGAACTAAGTTGGAACCACGAAGTCAAAAATGCATCTTTCTTGGTTATTCTGAAGATAAAAAGGGGTTTCATTTACTTGTACAGGATTCAAACAAATTCATAGTGAGTTGAGATGTAATATTTGATGAGTTTAGGACTATTAAAACTACAGAGATTGATTCTCAACTTGATATATTAGAGAGGAAAAATACAAAAAGATAAGGGTTTGAATAATGGGGATAACTCTTTGAAGTTATGGTATGAGACTCAAATTCCTTCACTTTCCTCTCCTTCATCTACAAGTTCACAGGTTGATGACTTAGAAATTTTTGAAAATTCTCTAAGTCCCCCTTCAAATGATACACATAATGAGAATTCTAGAGTCCCTGATTTGAATAATTTGTCTAAGTATCCAAAATGGGCTCAAAGTACTTTTTCTTACTTGATAGCAGATGAAGTTGGTTTAACAAGGCCTAGGAATGTTTGAAAATAGGTAAACTGTGCTATTGTTGTTACTACTTCTTCCACTGAGCCATCCACTTTTGAGGAGGCATCTACTAAACATGTTTGGCAACAGGCAATGAAATGTGAGTATGATTCCATACTTAACAATAATACATGGGTTTTAGTTGATCCTCCTCCATATGTTAAACCCATCGGATGTAAATGGGTTTATAGGACTAAGTATAAATTAGATGGCTCCATTGATAAACATAAGGCATGACTTGTTGCGAAAGGATATGTGCAACAAGAAGGTATTGACTATGAGGAAACATTTGCACCAACTACCAAATGGCACACTATTCATATGCTACTTGCCTTAGTAGCACCAAATGGTTGGAAAGTACATCAATTGGATGTTATAAGTGCTTTTTTAAATGGTGATTTATAGGAAGAAGTCTATATGAAACAACCTCAGGATTTTGAACAAGTGGGTGCTAAACACAAAGTATGTAAATTGACAAAGGCTTTGTATGGGCTCAAATAGGGACCCAAGGCTTGGAATGAGAAAATGGATTCATACTTGAAATCCATTGGTTTTCATCACAGTGAATCTAATGATACTCTCTATTTTTGAGTGCAGGGTAAGAAAATGGTGATACTAGTTCTCTATGTTGATGACTTGATTATTATAGGTAATGATGAAAGCCATAACAAGTCTGTGAAGAAGGAATTAAAAGATGGGTTTGAGATGACAAATCTTGGACTTCTTCACCACTATCTAGGCATAGAGGTAACTTAGAAAGAGCATAGTATTTTCATTTCACAAACTAAGTATATTTCTAAGTTATTAGAGAGGTTTGGCATGAGTTATTACAAACCTACCCTCACTCCCATGGAATGTAACTTGAAATTGTCTAAGGATGATAGCAATGCCTTTTTTGATGGCACCACATATAGACAATTGGTGGGAGGTTTGATATACTTGATGACTACCAGGCTTGACATTTCATTTTTAGTTGGAATTTTATCTAGGTTTATGCATGAGCCTAGAGAAATTCATTGGCATGTAACAAAATGAATACTTCATTACCTTCAGGGAACAAAAACATATGGCCTTGAATACTAATACAATAAGAACTTCAAATTTGTTGGATATTGTGATGCAAATTTTGGCAGATGTGTGGATGACAGAGTGTCAACCATAGGGTACACTATGCATATAGGTTCAACTACCATTGCTTGGTGTTGTAAGAAGCAAGATACAGTGGCAAATTCATCAACAAAATTAGATTATATTGCAGCATGGGATACTTCTAGAGAAATTGTTTACCTTCGTCATCTTCTTGAAGATCTTCAGGTTTCTCAGTTTGCTCCTACACAGTTATACATTGATAATCAGAGTGCAATCAAGATGTCTAAGAATATAGTGTTTCAGCCAAAACAAAACATATGGATGCCAAATACCATTATCTATGAATGTTGGTGGCAAAGAAAACTCTTGATCAAATATATTGCCCAATTGCCAATCAGACAGCTGATATCTTCACAAAACCCCTTGACAGAATCAAATTTGAAAAATTCAAAAAAATGCTTGGTATGTGTCCAAAGAACTGACTTTGGATCATAGGGGAGTTTGTTAGGACTTTTTCCAAAGTCTTAACATTAGTTTTAAATTTTTGGTAGGAAATAAATAATTATTGTAAATGGGGCATGCATCTTTTAGTAAAGACACCCCCATAAAATAAACTTAGATTAATTTCTAGGTAGTTTTCATGTTTTATATTTATTAATTAGATCTACCTTATGGGTTGTTTTCCCGTATTTAGTTGGTTATAGGATTAGTTGTTTTTACCGGTCATTTGTTAAAAACTATATAAATCCATGTTTGCATTGTAAAAGGGTTAACAGAGTAAAGGCACCCTTATGTACTTGATTTTTTGTAATTAATAAAATACTTGTGCACTCGCACTAAGCGGGGACAAGGTTCAACCTATTTGGTTCAAGGAGTTATCAAGAGGTCAATTATGAATCAAATAAAACCTAACCTATTTTAAGATAAATCAAAAGTATTCCTCCTATTTATAAAGAGAGAGTAAGAAATGGATAGAAAGAGAAAATTATTCATTCTATAATATAATTATGGTGTATATGAAATATTTAAACAATATACTAATTTTATGTAATTTACTTTCCCAACCTGAGTGTAGGGTGTTGCAGTGCTAATTTCAGCCTCAATAATAGAATCTAAGCTACCTATGGTACGTAACATATTGGTAATCATCTGTATAAGTAGAAATTGAAATAATTCAAATATTAGTTGATTAAGTAAGCATATACTAAAATATAAACTTAATATTCCTTCACATACATCGAAAATATTTAATTAATTAAACTTGCATGTCAAATAGAAATAATGAAGTAATTAATCCCTACATAACTAGCTATGTGCTAGTGGAAGGTGGTTAATAAACTATAGATGGCATATACTTTGGCATGATAGTGTTATGAGGTTTTGAAGTAACTATATAAGACATATACTCTAACACACTAGTGTCCTAAGGTCCTAAAGCAACTATAAATGGCATATACTCTAGCGTGGTAGTGTCATAGGTGTTGAATAGACTGTAAATGGAATATACTATTTTTTACTAGTGTGTGGATAGTATGAAGTAACTTTAGATGGAATGTACTATTGTGTTTTACAAATGTATGTCTCGTTTTGATAGGTGTGCCTAATGGATTTATTGATGTAGTATGTGTATGTCTAACTTGAATAAGATGTCCAATACACTTCATCCCATATGATGTACAATGATTTATAAGAACTATATGATGAATACTACTTATGCAACTACTAGTATGAGGGATACTAGCACCAATATTAGGAGTGACATTAGCACCAATAGTAGGAGGAATGCTACTATATATGCCACCACTTTTAGCCTATGTATAACTCCTCAGTGTATGCATCCCATGGTCAATCATAACTCGTGTTAAACTAGTAACTACTTTAATGGTGTCCATATGTGTATTATGATGCAATATTTTGGAGATATAAGTATGTTTTATTTTCCTTATATTTCTCTAAACTTTATTTTAGTAGTTTTTATGACACTTAGCACTAGGTATATCAAGAGAGGATTTCATGTCAAAATAATTAAGCAATTATTTTAGAACAAACTCATAATAATTTTTTATCAAAAAATATAACTGAAACTCATTATTATTTCATGGAGCCTCATCAAACACCAACCACCACCTTTCCAACAAGTAATTTTTAATCTGTGCATGAACACACAATTCAATGCTAATGTATTTTCAACTTGTTGGTGGTGGTTCTTTGGTTCGAATCTTATAAAACAAAGCATGCACTTATTATTTTGTTATATATTTTTATTGTCCACATATGACAATTTATTAGAATAATATGCTTTCAACATTTCTCTTTGATGCAACATTTCATCAAGTGTAGAAATGAAATTTACCACTTCATTGGAAGTGGCATCCAATGTACTTTAAAGAGAATTACATGCACTATGACTTGAAGAGTCTCATAAACTATTGATAATATTTATAATTTTTACTTTTTAAAATTATATTATTCATATAATTAAACTTAATTTTCTATGAATCAAAATGCTAGAGGATTTGATCACAATTTTGTTTGACATTTTCTTCAATCAATGGGTCCATTCAATTTTTTATCTATATGTATAAAAAAATAATGTTTTCTTTAGGCAATGTGAGAGAAATGAAAATTTAAATTGAATACCATAAACATAAAATATATGAAAATTTAAAACTTGAAATCAATATTTACTTGAGGCTATGATTTAAATGTGTAATCAAGTTATTGAAATGAAAGGAATATTAAAGCATGCATGCCATTTTATTTTCATTCCAAAATGTGAGTAGCTCTAAGAAAGTGAGGGAAGAATGAAATATAACTTTCCAAATTTAGGATATAAATTTATTTTTTGAAATGACATATACCCTTTTCTGGAAAGGATATATGAACTTTTGCCTTGGTACCAAGCCAAGGAAAGATAGGCTTGGTTTTTTTTTAATGGCACATGTCATTTTGAAAATGGCATACACCCTTTGTAAAATAAGTTTTGTGTTTTTCCATTTTGGCATTATTTTTGTCGATCGACATTGTGCATCTACCAATGATTAAATTTGAGTGTCTATAATGACTTATGTTTCCATAATCATATATATATATATATATATATATACATATATATATACATATATATATATATATATACATATATATATATATACACATATATATATACATATATATACATATATATATATACATATATATACATATATATATATATATATATATATATATATGTATATATATATACGCATATATATATATACATATATACACACACACACACATATATATATATATATACACACACACACACACACATATATATATATATATATATACATATATATATATATATATATATATATATATATATATACATATATATATATATATACATATATATATATATATATACATATATATATATATATATATATATATATATATATATTTATCTTATTTCAAAGATAAATGGGGAAAACATGCAAAAATGTGCTTCAAAGCATTTGAATTTACATTGGTCATAAGTGGATATGTTGTTCTATGTCACTTTTGGCATATAATGGACATAATCACAAGTGAACGAAACTAAATGGATGTTTATGTGTATGTTGGTCACCAGTGTAACCTATGCTTCCCAAGGGACACCAATTTATCATGAATTCAAATAAAATTGGGATGAACACATCTATGTGTACCCAAAATAGTCCGCATTTACCCTAACTGTAAATTATTATGGTGTTGTGTCACTTTTATCCTATAAGAGACCTAATCTTAAGTGCAATTGGCATAAATGGGTGGTTGGGTGTGTATTGGTTTGTAAAATTTAATTTTGAAAAAAATATAACTTATATAAATGTTGTAAATAAATATGTGAGGCCTCAAAACCATAAAAATAATTATATTTTTGTCCAAAATTGACATAAATTCAAAAAGTGATGCCTTGAAATCCCTAGGTTCAATACTAAAATCCTAAAAATGACTAAGTACATACCATATTATCTTTTGAAAAAATATATTCTAAATCATAGCTTATGGAGTTGTGAGAATAATTCTTAAATATGTAGAGTGACCCTGGTTTATTATATTTATTAAGACAAATTTGTATACCTTACATTTATTTAGCAAACACACAACCTGTCTTTTGGTTGATCAAGTTTCTTGGATTTAAACCCTTTCACTTTAAATAATAACAATAATACCTACACACTATATCTAACATACATATTTTAAAGCTCTTTTGCACCTTAGGTTTGGTAGTAATGAGACTAAATCGTAAGCAAAAAAAGTAAACCTTTTCATTCAAATCACATTTTTTTCTAAAAAATGTCTACTTTTTGAGCCCCCAAATTTTTGTGCTTAGCCATTGATTAAAAATTATTTAGAACCTATTGGATCCTAATGATAGTATTTTCTATAGAAGAATGTTTGAAACTTAGGTGTTGTTATGTTCTAAATAAAACCATATCTATAGAACAATATTGGGATCCTAGTAACTGTTAGGTTCCTAACTTACCCATATGTGAATTTTGTGGAAACCCATACAACATCATAAAATTAAGATCAACAATACCAATTAAAAAATTATTAGGAACCTAGTGGCATCGCAAAATAATATTTTCCTTCAATGCAAAATGTTTGAAAAATATGAACAAATATAATCGATCCTAGTGCATACTAGGTAAAAATCATTAATTTTATAAAAATATATTGAGGACATATCATCTGCTAGCTTACACCACTCATTTTATCAAAATATATTTGGAATCCAATGCCCAATAGGTTCTAATAAACTATTATATTTATCAAAAGGTATTAGGAACCTATCAGTGCTAATTTTGCATCAAATTTATTTACAAATAACATAGCCACCATTAATAACAATAGGAAATAATGTTTATTTTTAGACATGATGGAATTAATATAATAAGAAGGAGAAGATTAAAAATATGACACAATCAACTCGCTTATATAATCATATTTTAAATTTTAATATATTTACAATAGCTTATATGTCATTTGCATATTTAAGTACTTCTAACATCATCCACAGTTCTCCCACCAAGTATTTATCTTCACATTTATTGTCTACTCTGAATACCTTCACAATAATACAGTTCACTCTATCAATAAAAATATATTTTTTTCTATTATAATCATTCACAAGTAGTATGTTGAGATGTTTATAAGCATTGTTAGTTCTCTTCCAAATGTGTTTAGTAATTTACATAATATAGTTGGATATATTCAACTATCGTATCTTGCACATCAGACTTCAAGAAATTTTTGAGTATAGATGAAGTCTAATCTATTATTTTTTAGCTTTATAGTTTGGAAGAGTGATTGCATCATCTCATCTAGATTTAGTTTTCTTACTGATGTCCATACTATATTTTAGAAACTAGATAAATACTTATATAATTATTCCTTAACATTTGGTCTCAGAAAAAAATATTTCATTATAATTTAATGCCACTTGGCTTCTAAAATTTCTTACTAATAGATAATTCTTCTTCACATTATGAACTAAAACTCTACTCATATTGAATATTATGAACATTGTTATTTGAGCCAAAATATCTAAAAATAAAATATTTATTACTTTATCAAGTAATCGACAAATAAGGCCTAACAAAAATAAAAATTTGAATGAATAATAGATTTAATTCAAATTTAGATTTAAATATATTTAAATTTTAATAACATAAAATTGATTGAATTAAATTTTTATTAACATAAAAGAGATTAAGTAAAAATGCTCAATTACATAAAATAGTTCAACGAATAACTTCAATAGAAAAAATTATCACTAATTGTGTGCTTTAATGCTTTCATTGATCAATATAGATTTTTTCATTTCCCCATCATTTTTAACCATGAAAAAAATAATGAATATATTAGTCAATAAGATTCAAAGTTTTTATAAAATTTCCATCTATGTGAGATATTGATATAGATATCCTCATCAACATATATTGACATACATTTTTATTCATCTATGATTTATATTTTTTTATCATATACATCTTTTTATTGGTTAGTAATTTTAATTAACCCAAAATATTATCAGGATAAGAAAATACCAATAGGAAAATATTATGAAATAATAACCTATATTGACATGTATTGAATGATATAAATAATTAAATACATGCATAAATAAGCCTCAACTTAGAATTAGAGTTGACATGTAAAATTTGGAACTCTAAAAAATAATTATTATTATTTTTAGTAGTTATTATTTTTATTAATTTTTGCATACAAGTGTATGTAGCTCTAAAAGTCTCCAAAATTAAATTAAAAACTAAAATTAACCTATCACATAAATATCAATTGAATTTATAATTATGGTTATAATAACATATAATTTCTCAGAATAGGAAAACACTAAAAAAATATTAAACTGCATTTTTAAACCCTTAGATGGCCATGTAAAGCCTCTAAAAAATAATAAAAACATCCATAACTTTATAGGGTAGGTTATGGATGCACTAGAAATTATGAGATGGTTTGTTTTATCATGAATATGGGCTCAAATAAAGCTATAGATCAATATTTATGTCCATAATTTGGCCTCTTTTCTGTATAATTTTGCTCTGGTTGAAAATAACTCAGATCCTACAAGTTGTTTTGATTGTATTGGAACCATTTTTTATTATAAATATTCTTCAGGTATCATTCTATAATTGAAGTTTTTAATTCATATTCTAATCGGTCCAACTATACTAAATACCTATCATAACTTCCTTAGATTGTGTTTGCTGACTTCTTATCCAAAACCTACACTATCTTTTCTTTATTCTTCTTTGGCACCAATCATTGCCAATCTAGTTCTTCATCTTCTTCACATTCACCATCTTATCCATGGAAATAATATAAATTTAAAACATTAAATAATAGAGATATATCAAATTTTTGTGGTAAACTCACCTTATAAGCATTGTCATTTATTTTCTTCACAATTTTGCATGGTCTAATTTTCTTGTACTTCAACTTGTTATAAGTGGCTTTTAAAAATATCTCTTTATGAAATTAAACCATTAATAAATATAATTAAAATATTTTTGACCTTTCTCTAACATCTTTTGTTGCTTTATAGTTCTCATTACTTTCCTACAACTTTTTTCTTACTTCTTGTAACTATTGTATATGTTCTACAAATGCTTATGTATCATCACTAACTTTTTTTACAATTGGTATTTGTACCAAATATAAAACCCTCATAGTATTTATCCCATAAACAATCTAAAATGTTGATTTTTTTCTTGATCTATTCACTGAACTATAATATGCAAAATCATTTTGTGGCAAATCCAAGTCCCATTGCTTGGACTTCTCTCCAACTATGCATCTCAATAAATTTCTCAAGCTCCTAATTACAAATTATATTTGTCCATATATTTAGAGGCAACATGCACTAATGAATTATAACTTAGTATCCATATTTCTCCATAAATTCTTCCAAAAAATGACATAGAAATATCATGTCTTTATCTAATGTAATGGTTTTTGGAACACCATGCAATCTCATAATATCCTTAAAAAATAGTTCTACAAATTTAGTGGCATCATTAGTTTTATTACATGCAATAAAATGAACCATTTTAGAAAACATGTCTACAATAACCAAAATCAAATCATTACCTCTTTTTGTGTTTAGTAATCCCAACATAAAATTCATACTCAAATCTATCCATAGTCCTATTAGAACTAGTAATGGCATGTACAAACCTATATTTTGTGCATGTCCTTTTTCCACTTGACATATCCTACACCTTGAAACATATCTTGTCACATATCTATTCATCTTTGGTCAGAAATACTTATTCTCCACCAAAGTTATTGTCTTTATATTACCAAAATGTCTATCCAAATCGTATTTGTGTAACTATCTTATAATATTATCTCTTAGAGACCCAATTAGAATACATAATTGTTTTCCTTTGAAGAGATAACTATTATACATAAGATATTCATCATAAAAATTACTTGTATCACCTATCCATGAATTCTTATACTTTTCAACTATCTTGCTAAAATATGGATTAATATTATATACTTAATAAATTCAAATCCAACTACTTCACTCACCATAGTAGTTATCAACCCCACTCACTTGATCAAAGCATTATCTATTTGATTCTATTTTCCTAATTTGTACTTCAGCACAAATGTATAAACCTGTAAGAAAGACATCCATTTTTTATGCATACTATTTGACTTATGTTGAGTGTTCACATACTTCAAAACCTCATGATCAGTAAATAGGATAAGCTCCTTAAGCACTAGGTAATGTCTCCAATGTCTTAATACTTGTACAATGTCATAAAATTCAACATCATATGTAGAATACTTTGTTCTTATCTCATTCAATTTCTCATTGAAATACACTATTGGATTTTTTTCTTTACTCAACAAAACACCAATTCCCATAAAAAGCATCACAATCAACCTCAAACAATTTGATAAAATTTGGTAATTCTAAGATAGGATTATATGTAATTTAATTCTTCAACAACTCAAATCTTTATGTTTCTACCCTTAACCATGAAAATTATTCTCTTCTCGTATAATTTATTATTGCAATTTGTTATTGGTGCAACAAGACTACTAAATTTTTTAATGAAATTTATGTAAAAAGTTGCTAAACCACATAGAGTTCTTACCTCTATGATTATCTTTTGGATAGGAAACTCAACAATTGCTTTTTATGTTTTCTTCATCCATTCTTATACCATCTGATGAAACTAAAAATCCAAAAAATATAAAACTATTTTTGCATAAACATGCACTTCTTTAAATTTACATAGAGCATATATTTTATTTATAATTATAATATCATTCCAAAATATTGTAAGTGCTTTTATTTAGTCTTAATGAATATTAAAATATCATCAAAATAAATAACCACAAATTTACCATGTATTCTCATAGCACTACGTTCATCATTCACATAAATGTGTTGGGTGCATTAGATAATCTGAATGGTATCACCATCCAGTCATATAAACCATTTTTAGTCTTGAATGATGTTTTATATTCATATCCTTCATGAATCCTAATATGATAGTATTCACTCCTTAAATCAATCTTGGTAAAATATTTTGTTGCTGCAAGAACATCCATCATATCATCTAAATGAGGTATAGAAAACATGTACTTGATTGTAATTTAGTGATTTCTATACTATCCACACACATTCTCCACTCTCAATATTTATTTATAGTTATAAACTCTAGTGTTTCACATGGAATCATGCTCTCCCTTACTACACCCTTCCTCACCAATTCAGTAATATGTTTATTTAATTATGTATGTTCTATTGGACTCATCCTATAAGTTTCTTGATTGGGTAGAGATGATCTTTAAGTCAAATCAATATGATTCTAAACATATCTCTTTGGTATTAAACCATCTAGTAACTCATCGGGTATAACATTTTAATATTATTTCAAGACTACTTCTACTTCTACTTCTATTGGTACTTACACCACTTATGTTTCTTCTTTCTTTGCTACTAATGCATAATAATAACCTACCATATTCATGTCTTTGATAAATTATTTTAAATTCATCATGATTTTATCCTTCCTTTCTTATTTAAGAGGCAACATAACTATCTTCATACCACATTTTTAGAAACTATACATGTTCTTTTCTCCATCATGAATTGCTTTTCTAACAAGCTACCATAGCCTTCCCAATAACACATGGCATGCATCTATTGGTATAACATCACACCATATTTCATCTTTGTAATTTTTACTTATATAATACTTTAATAAGCACCTTTTATCTAATATCACTTCATTCCCTTTATTAAAACATGAAATATGATAAGGATTATGATGTTTTTCATACTGTAAACCTAGTTTCTCAATCATGTCCTTAGTAAACCATATTTTCACAACTACCACCATCTATAATTACTCTACATATATTACATCCTAAAGTACACATTTTTAAAAATATATTTGTTCGTATCCATGCATGACCACCTTATTTATTTTACACATGTTCTTTCCTTGGAGCAATCATTGTTCTTCTCATCATGAGTTTTTATCCAATATATGTTACTACAAATTCTATTCCAAATTGAACTAAATTCATTATTGGGTGATAGTTTTTCCTCATTTCTTTATCTTGGTATTGTAGACACTCAAAAAACATATGGATTTATTCTCCACATCTCTAATAAACATAATAATAGCATTGAGTTGGAAACAATCCTATATCACCACCATATCTTCATACTCTCTAAATCCTCTTCTTCTTTGTTGGTATTGAAACCCTTGACTATTGTCTTCTTGTATTTATACACCATGTGATTATTCTCCTATAGTGGTTTTAAACTCACCTTTATTTTTATTAAATACACTTCATCCTCTTATTGGAGGGGATTGTTCTCTTTTTGTCCCAATATATGTTTTTCTAAAATTATATCTATTTTTCTTTTCTTCTACCTTCAAAGCTAATTGATAGGCCTCATCTATGAAAAGTATTTTATGCATGCTTAATTCATCTTGAATAGAAAACTTTAAACCATTGACATACTTGTGGCTATCTATTCTTCTATTTCATCATGATCCACTCATATGAAAATATTATAAAACTCATATGTATACTCTTGTATACTGTGATCTTTCTACCTCAAATTTTGGAGCTTCTGTATAGGGTTTATACATAATCCACAAGAAGAAAATTCTCTCTCAACTTCTCCATATTTTCTCATGATTCAATCTTCTCTTTACCTTTTCTCTATTTTTTTTTTTGGTGGTGATCCCACCAAATCATTTCACCACCCTTAAATTTTATGCATGCAAAGTTTACCTTCTTAGTTTTCTCATTGTTATCCATTCTTAAAACTTCTCCATGTTTTTCATTCAATCCATCAATTCCCCTGGTTTTAAACTTACTCCATAATCTAGAATTTCAACATTGATTCCTTTGTTTCTTCCTTCTAAATCTCTAACCATCCTCTCTTCCATTAATTTTGTTTGTTCTTGTTGATCCTCCTCTTGCGTAATTTCCTCTTCATGATCTATGCCATCATCTACATCATTTTTTTCTCTCTTTTGTCTTTGAATCACAATAATATCAGTTCATTGTTCTACTTTCCTCTATAGCTCTTGCATAGTATAATTCATCTAAATTATTCCTCCTCATCCTCTTACCATCTCTTACACCAAGATTTGAACTTGTTTTAATACCAAATAACGAACCTAAAATACTATCAAGATAAGAAAATATAAATAGATAAAGCTTCTAAAATAATAACATGTATTGATTTGTATTAAATCATTCAAATAATTATAAATCATGCATAAATAAGCTTCAACTCAAAATTAGAGTTGACATGCAAAATTTAGAATTTTAAAAAATATTAAAACTCAACATACTATTGTTAGCAACTATTATTTGTAGTAAGTTTTGCATTCAAGTGCGTGTAGCTCTAAAAATATCCACAAAATAAATTAAACACTAAAATTAACCTATCAAATGAATTTCAACTAAAGTTCCAGTATGGTTACAAAAATATAAAAATACTAAAAAAATATTAAAGTGCATTTTTGAACCCTTATATGGTCATACATATCCTCTGATAAATATTAAAAACATCCATAAATGGATAGAGTGTGTTATGTCTACAATGAAATTTTTTAGATGGTCATTTTGGCATTAATATGTGATCAAATAAAACTATAGATCAAAATTTATGGCCTCCGAAAGTCTAGCCTCTCTTTTTACATCAATTTCAATTTCAATTATACAAGATTAACTTTAGTTGTTGTCTCCCCCATCAAAACACAAAGGGAATATTTTATATCCATAAAAATTTCTTAATGAAGTACTACAAAACACTTGAATCTAGATAAGCAAGCCACCAAATAATGTCAAAATGTTCTTTTGAAAATTTTATCAACTTAGGATCAAAAGTTAGCTAAAAATATTTATAACATAAATAGGTAAATTTTGGATTTTTTTTACAAGATTTAAATATAGAATATCCATAAACAACAAAAAACTATCATTCCACCTACAATACTAATAATGTCCTTCCATATAGAACCATATCTATAAAGTATACCACACTTTTTTAAATTTTTAGTGTCATTATTTAGTGCCAAAAAATAAAGCTAAATATTTCATAATTATTTTTTAATATCAGTTGTAAAGATAGAATCAATGTTAATAAATTTTTTATGAATTATTATGTAACATATTTATATATAATAAAAATAAATATACTTGAAAATTACTCTGAAAAAGTTTATATTAATTTAAAAAATCAAAATTTATCATTTAATTCAATTTTCCACCAAAAAAGTTATATATCATGTCATTTTGGCTAATATAGGAAATAATGTTTCAAATAAAACCCTAAAGTATACATGGCTAAAGCTAATTGGGAGATAAAAAAATTCATCATCCACCAATATAAAACACAATCCTAACTAGTTACATATTTTCAAGTTAAGATTTATGCCACTTAGATATTTATATCTCATATAAAAAATACATACTCAACCATGGCTAACTAGGTAATAAATGTTTCCATCATCCACTCATACATATTACAATCCTAACCAAATACATTTTAAGACTAAAATTATTTTCACTAATTTGACATCTATGTATTATTTCTTAATCATGTCTACCTAATATTACAACATTATCATCATCCACACGTATTTAGGGCATTCCTAATAAACACTTCTCCTTGCTAAAATAAATATTTCTTGAAGTTGTCATTTATCATTCTAATTAATGAATATTATATTTATATCATTAAAAAATATTTCATATCTTTTTCAAAGTGTTTTTAAGTCTTTGAATACATTTCCATGATGTTTTTACAATGTTATGTTCCCTAAAAACGCATGGTTTCCACTAAATTCCCAATTATAAATACAAACTTCTTATCTTTTAATTGTACATCACTATCAATTTATGAATCTGAGAGAAAGTAAAAATTATATACAATAGATACAAATTCTAAAACTTTTTGATAGCCACCCTTTACATTGATAATCTCTGTATTGAAAATGAAATTTTATTTTCTATGCGTTTTAATATTTTTATAAAGTAAACCTTCCAAATATATAAAAGTAAATATATTTTTATTTAATTTACATAAAATGATGATTAAAAAATTTTATATTATAATAAAATGACTCAAAAAATATAATTATTTAATTGGTAAATTAAACAAATCTAACCTTGAAATTTGTGGCTACTTAATCTATTAAGAAGTGACTGAATATAGTAACTACTTTATGCTTTGGATGCCATGATTTACACATCCTCCATTTCATCCTCTATTTAAAATAAACATGTGATAAAATAGATGATTCACAACTAATTATGAACATATTTAAATGTTAAATAATATGATGTTTTCAAAATATACTCTTAATGGGATAATTATTATAACATGAATGAGCGTATTTATATACCTAACTTTATATAGACACACTTAATGTCTTTCTACATTATCTATAATTACTTTTATTTGAATTTAATCAACATTATATGTGAGCAATGTTATTGAAATTAATTATGGAAAAATTAGTACATGAAAAGTGATAGAGAATATATACAAATAATAAGATAGTGAAATGTACATAGAAATATAAAAAACATCAATGAGTTCAATTTCATGTTTAGAATGACATAACATTTAAAAAAATAATCATATAAAAATTTTAGGAACATAGTGGTGATATGAGGCTTCTAGCAATAAATTATAAAAATATCACAAATATAAATACATAGTAGTTTAATTGAAATGTAAGATGCTTATATTACATTAAAAAGAGAGAATAATTTCATTAAAATATTATTGGCCTTTTTGATGGTGTGATCTCATTTGATAAATCTCAATACAATATAATTTGTGGATGTATTCACACTAACTTATGCCCATTTTTTAATAATAATTATACTTTAGACAACTACTTCCCATGCATGTGGGATTATTAAAATTAGATCAAGGGATGACTTACAAAGCACATGTGTCTATAGATTTCATTAACATCAATAATTACAAAGAAAAGTCTTGGGATGAGGGAGTCCTAAATTCCATGAACCTTAATGATATTTTCCATAAAATTTTAAGATGAAGAAACTAATGCTAAATTTAAATAATAGGCTCCCAAGTTACATTTTCTAGTTGCATCCCTTGACACTTGACCAAAACCTTAGTGATGATTGGTTGTGAAGTTGATGAGAGTATCTACTAAAGATAAATTTAGGTTTAAGAATGATAGATACTTATACATTGAGACCAATAATTATTTTTGATTTATCACATTATGTCAAATGATCTTATTAAAATACCAAGCATGAAAAAAGATGAACACAGGAACAAGGTGGATGTTCTAATTTCTAGGCAATAATACCAAACTATTGATCAACCTTATAACACCCATAAAAATTGTGACAAAGTTTATAGGGGCCCTTAAATTTCAAGGAGGACCAATTTTAAGGATACAATATAATGAAAAATATTTTCATAGGTTGAGATTTATGTTTTGAAAGGTGTTGATTATCTTTTTTGCTTTATATGATTATAAGCTAGGTGAAGATTGTCCTTGAGAAGACAAATAATATTTTCTGATGTATTGAGGGTAATATCCATTACTTATGCATCATAAATAATTGGTAAGAAAGAGAAGAGAGATGGTGAATTAATACCATAAACTATTGGATACAAAGATTTATTAGTGCTTGTGTGATATGTGGTATTGTAACACCACTCACAAAGTGGTAACCAATTGACCCAATGATATTTCTAATCAAAGTTAAAGTAATGGAGATATGTTTCTAGTTTTCTTGGACATTTTTTGTTTGTCTACATGTTCTTAGGTGATATCTATAGCTAATTTTTAGTTGAATTCCCTTGCTTGTGATTTTTTATTGCATGAAATGACTAGTAAAAGATGTGTCTCGATTATATATAATAGAGGAAAGGATGTCGTGAAGGAAAAATAATTGGTCAAGGAATGTTTACACAATCATAAAATCAGTGTAAGGATGTGATAAGGTACATAAGTGGGTGTATTTGGAGAGAAGATCGCCACCACTAGTATGAATTATTTGCATCCATATTTTTATTACACTCTGTAAGATCCAAATAGATATTTATCTAAACTCATTGTGGAATGGGTATTGGATAAATCAACAATAGCTTTTACAATATTTTACCTTTATGGATTTGACATGTTTTAGACTCTTGGACAAATTTCTTGACAACTTACTAAATTCCTTGGAAAAATAAATTATGAAGAACTTGTTTATAGTTTCATAGAAAACTCATATGAGATGTTGAAAGTGATGCATACAATTCATGTAGAGTATTTATTTAAATATGGCACCCAATAATTAATATAATATGACCTTTTTATCTTAAGAATTATCCATCCCATGTGTAGTTGTTTGGTTTGAATATTGATAGATAATTTTTGGATGATTTATTGTGTTTGAATGTTATAGTGTGAATCTTTCTTGATGTCATACATACATTATATAATAGGTATAGGCAATGCACACATCCTTACATGGTCCTCATATTATAGGATATTACATTAGTGACCACATTATCCTTTCCCTTTATATAGGTGTTCTCATAATCATACCCCATTAATTTTATGACCCATGTAGGTTATTTTGGGGATGAAACCCTTTGTTCCAATAAGTATTTGAGACTATGATGATATGTTTAGATTAAAAAATGGTGATTTATTTAGTATGGGAAAAAATTATGAGTGTATGAAGGATAGATATCATTTAATTTTCATATGTTGAACATACCACATTTTTCCCAGTGAAGGCCTTCTTAGTAAAGCTGATGGGCAATCTATATTTGATGAGGATGGCACTAAGTTAATTACCATGAATATCAACTTCAATGATGAATGTATTAGATAAATATGGAAAATACAACATTGGTGTAGTAAATATTTCTCATTTTATAATATCAAAAGCTTATTTGACTGTAATAAACCACAAAAAGAGACTTTTTTAACATCATCATCACTAGGGTGGACACTTTTCCATAATGCTTTAGAATTTTTCTATAGTACCTAGTGAGAGTAAGAAACACATGAATTGTTTGGAGTGTCTTAGGTTTAGGCCATTAGTTTTATTGATTCAAAAATTTTAGGGTCGACCTTAACTCATGATGATAAAATAAGGTGCCCTAGGTAATTAGCCACATGCGAAAAAATAGGTAATTTGGACCATTTTCACATTGTGGCCTGAGAAAATATGTAAGATTGTGGTAAAGTGATTTAAATGGTCTTACAAAGTTTTAATGTAAATTAGGATATCATAAAAGAAGATCAAGATTAATTTCTACAAAAATGTGTGAAATATTTTACTCATCAAGCCGTAAAATGTGAATGAGGCATAGTTGGTAAGAGTGAAGGGCATGACCAAGAATGCATAGTGACAATACAAAGTGTAGAAAGAAGGTTTGGGAAAATACTCATCTTGGATGTATATTTTTTGATAGATAGACAATAAATCTAATTTGGAAAATAATTTCACTCCATGAATCTCATTAATAATTTCATCAATAATTTAGATAGGATTTTTTCCTTAATGGTAAGTTTATTTAGTTCCATAAAATTGACATAGAGCTAGAAATATACATATTTTTCATGGACTAGTAGAACTAGAGAAGTATATGGTCTTGTGTTGGTATAAATCATGCCTACATTAAGTATTTCTTGAGCCAAATTTAAATAGTATACCCTTTAGAGAAAATCATAGTAACATGGATAAATATTTTGGGTACACTACTTAGAAGGAGATAAATTAAATGGTCATTGAATTGGTAAGGTGACAAGCCTTTATAGTTCCTTAAATACCAATTCATATTTCATTCAAACATTTTGAAATTCATTAGGATAGTTGGAATCAATAGATGTACTAAGTTGAATAAAGCAAAGTTGAGAAATGATTCCATGTGAGACTTTCCTAAGGAGCTTCACTATATGTTGGCAAATTATGAAATTTTTGCATCCACAAAGGAGACCCTATAGTGTGTACTATTGGCCATCATATGTGAACTGCATCCATATCTGAAATGTGTCACAAAAAGGGTCAAAGGGTATGTAAATATTGATCTCTAAGAGCCAAATAACATCCTCCCAATGGAAAATACACAATGTATTATTTGAGGTTATAAAATCAACATAGATATGAAAATTATGAATTTTTCCTTTACAATGAAATGTTCCACCATTAGATATCACAACTTAAAACCTTAGAGATAAGGGATGCACAAGATATTTAACATGTTTGGATAGCTGAGGATCATGGAAATTTTGTGATTTATTGAAGTCAATTACAATAATGATGGGGTGATTATGAAATTTTGAATTTACTATCATAGTTTGAGGAGTGGTTACCCCTACATAGGCATGCATGGAAATTTTTAGTTGTGTCCTCTTGAGTCTGGATTCATTGTCTTCTAGTTCTTCATTATCAAAATCTTGAGAATCCTCTCATTCCTTATTACATGGAGTTAACTTGACATCATGTGAATATAATTTTCATTCAATACATTTGTGTTAATAGATGATTTTTTTCATGATTATAACTCAACCCTTTTTTCATAATGTGCATGAATTTACACCTTTATAAGGCATTTGATGGGGGTCACTTTGGAAGTGGGTTATTATGGGTCATTATGATGTAGATGGTTTTGAGGGATAAAAACTTAAAAAGTGATATTTCTTTATGATATATATATATATATTCCATGAGCTTGGTCAAAGATATATATTCCTTTATGTTATAAAGTTTGAAATTTTTGACCTTAAATTAAATCATATCCTTGAGCTCACTAAATATTTTTTTTGAAATAAACATCATTTAACTATTGAGTTTGATTGAATAATTTTTAAAATTTGTTTTGGTACTCACAAACCATTATAATTTGGAAATTATTGGTGGGCGATCCTATTAAATCATCATAAGCATGAGGACGAAAGCCAACCATTCATTTTTTTATAAAATAACCTCAATTTCGTTCTTGATGACATTTTTGATACATGTAGTACCATTGGACAACTTCATTTTCATTATCGAAGGAAGTGATGAGTACTTTTTTATCCCATAAGTGTTGTGTAAATTAATAGATTATTTGTTGTACATCATAAATCTAGATAGTAGTAATAATACCATTAAATTTTTGTAAGTCCAATTTTTTTCCATGTGACATAGTTATTGTGTGCACCAAAAAATTATTAGGTGCAACATTATTAATAAATCAATTGATTATGCAAGGATCTCTGTCTAAATAAGCTTAAACCTAGTTCTATATAATTCTTGTCTTTTACTCTCTATCTAGCCTTTGGTAAACCTAGGAGTTTGATTTTTTAGATTATTTTTAATTATCTTTCCTTCATGATATAATCACCTCACTCCATCATAGAATTATATTTTTTTCATGATAGAACCATCACTTTCAAAGTTATTCTACCATGATAGTTTCATAAACTATCGTGTCAAAAATGTCCTTGATGTGGTGGTTTCATTAGTTTTTGATGTGATATTTTTAACCAATGGCATAGTTTCATCATAATATATGGTGGTTTCATCCTCACTACTTGAAAAAAATGGTGTTTTCCCACTATTTGCTCATTTTTAATATTAGCATTTGAGACTTTATTTTTCACACATTTTTCATGATTCTAGTTGTGTTTTTAATTTTTTTTAATATTTTTTGTTCTGTATAGATAGAAAAATTGACTCTAATATTTTTTTATCAATATTTATCACTTATAAAAATAATCTCTTAGTCAATATTTAGTTAAACTCCCGCATGCAACCTCCTTTCTTCCTTATAATTATCTCACTTTCCTTAGGTTTTTAGATTCAAAATTTTCATTACATATTGAATATTTTAAGTTATAACAATAATATCCTACATGTTATTTGGGAAAATATTTTTCCTCAATATATGATGATTTATATGTCACTTTACATAATTTTGGAGAGGATAATTCATAAATCTTTTAACAAGTTAGTTTTGGTTCATGAATTAGTCTAACCATTATTCAAATTCTATCTTATTTAAAATTGTGTCATTTTGGATTCCATTCCTTTTTCATCCTTTTATTGGAGGTTTACCAATTTCATTATTAATTAAAGGAGCTAGCTACTTGATAATTATACACACACAATAAATCTTTAATTCACCTTTGCTTGCTCTCACCATTGATCAGGTTCAGGATTTACTTTTAGTTTTGGTTTTTCTTCAAAATATAATAATTTTGTTTTTTTAATTCAATATATGATATTTTATTTAAAATATTATATAATAAAATAAAATAAATCATGTTCCTCTCTCTTCTCTTACACCAAAAAAGTATTTTTACTTTCTTCAATTTGTAGTTTCATATCAAAGATTCTTCAAGCATAGTTTGAATTCAATCTAAAGTAGATTAGAGAAAAATTATCTTTTAATAAAATATTTAAAAAAAAAAAACACACTTTCATTTTTAAAAAAGAGTTTAGATTCATAATAAAACACCCATTAACTCACACTAGAACCTAGAAAACATAGACAAATAAAAACTCACCTATTAGATCTAGTTTCTTTTTCTCATATAGTAAATGAGCACTATTGGAGACCTAAAAACCAATAAAAATAAGAAATTTATAATTTCATACATTTTATTTTAAATAATTAAAATTAATAATAAACCATTCGAAACATTAAAAACTATATTTCTATTTTGCATATGTCAATTAATTTATGAATACTTATAAGTTCTTATTTAAACGTTTTAGATATAATTTTTATTTTTACATCAGAAACCTAAATTTAATAGTTTATTTCATATATTTGAATCTAAAAAAATAAAAAATAAAAAATAAAAAATAGAAAATAAATTTATTCAATAAGTGCATATAGTGAAAAACTCTATCTCTCAAACTAGGAAAACCTAAAATCAATAATTGCATCACTCACCTAGAATTTAGTTTTTAGCTCTTACGTAAAAGATATTAAAAAAAAGATATTTAATTTATTTTCATCTCAATTTTTTCACTTAGTCATTACAAATTAATTTATATTCAGAAAAAATTATAATTTAATTTCTTTGCAAAGCACTAGCTAAACACCCAAAAACATAATCACACAAGTGCTATCAAGATGAGCACAAGCCTAAACCTTACTCTTGCACATTCGTAAAATAAATTAATGTTTTAAAAAAATAATAATGAAAATATTTATGTAATATTAATTCTTCACAATAGTGATTTTCATCTTATATAATGCTCCTTGAAAGGCCAATTTTTTTATATAAAACATGTATCTTTCCTTGAGTTAGATCTTTTGTTCTGAGTTGTGTTATTAAAATAGATATAAACATTGAGATTAAAATAAAAAATTTCAATTCCACAGCCATTACATATATTATAATTTTAAACCTCAACTCTTAATGATAAATAATGTGGAGAGGTACAATGAATCATTATATGTATTCATATATGAGTCCATGAGTATAATGATCTCCAAATCTAAACCTTCACTCTTCCTCCTTTTTATCCTTGGGAATAGCCTCATCATATTTAATTTGACTCAAATGTTACATTAATTATACATAGTCATCCTAACATAGCTAACCATTTCCTTAGAGTTATCCAACCTAATCAAACCCAATTCCCCATTCCTAACATTGAGCAATAACTCCAAATTCTTATCCTCACTCACATTGAGGATTATTTGGATTCCATTCCCTTCAAATTTTTGATCTAAATGAAAAACATGACATATTATAAATAATATGGTTCTACCACAAGCACATTTTTTCACCCATCATCCAAAACTGTATTATTCTACCTCAACCCAATCGATCAAATATCTAGAGTGACCATCATATCATTTTCTCATTGGTTTTTTAGCTAGACCTTAGGAACTCAAGTGAATAAGGTTCACATGTCGATTTATATGGGTAAAAATATAGTGAACCAAATTTTATTTAATCACACAACCTTCTAATTTCAAGATCTTCTATGCATGCAAGTCTAAAAAATATATTTTTAGGTGAGTGATGCAATTATTGATTTTGTGTTTTCTTAGTTTGAGAGAGAGATTTTTTGCTATATTTTCTAAATGAATTAATTTTTATTATTATTATTATTATTTTTTAATTAAAATATATTAAATCTACTATAAAATTTATGTTTCTAACACATAAATAAAATTTAGATCCAAAACCTTGAAATCAAAACTTCTAGGTATTGAGAAATTAATTCAGATATCCAAGCTAGAAATCTAGTTTTTAAAGTTAAGAATGCTTTCTTATGAATTTGAATGATATAAAATGAAATGAATGAAAGTATAAATTTATAATTTTTCTTATTTTTCTAGTCTAAAATAGTGTTCATTTACTATATGGGAGAAAGAATCTAGATCTAACATACAAGTTTTGATTTGTCTATGTTTTCTAAGTTTTAATATTTGTGAGGGGGTGTTTGTTTATGAATGTAATTTTATTTCTAAAATTGAAATTAATTTATTTTGTTTGGTTTTTATTACTCATAAATTTACTCTAATCTACCATAGATTGAAAGCAACTGACTTTGCCTAAATAAGCTCAAATTGGGTTCTCTTTGTCATTTTTGTCTTTTACTCCATTTTTGACCTTTCATAATCCTCTAAATTTGAATTTTTAGAGTCGTTTGAATTAATTTTTAATGATGTTGAATTATTTTAACAAATTCAAATCTCTTTGATAGAACTGCCACTCTTCATGATGGTATTTATGCTTTCAAAGTAATTATGTCATGATAATAATGTAAGTTCCATGTCAAAAACATATTTGATGCAGTAGTAATGTTATTTTTCATGGCATTTTTTATACCAATGTGGTATTTTAATCATAATCTACATGGGATTTTCCCTCACCATATAAAAAAACAATGATTTCATCATTATTTTAACGTTTTTTATATTAGTGTCTAAGACTTAAATTTTCACATGGTGTACATGATTCTATTTGAATTTGTCTCATTTTTTATATATTTTTACTCTTTAAGTGTAAAAGGTCATTCTTCATATTATTTATATTAATCTTTATTAATAAAATTATCTCTTAGTCAATATTTAGTTAAAATCCCACGAACAATCTCTTTTATTTCTTACAAGTATCTCACTTTCCTTAGGTATTTATTATTTATTTTGGTAAAAAACATTCCTCGATCGATGATCATATTCATGTCACTCTAAACATTTTTGGAGAGGATAATTCATTGATCTTGATAACAATTTTTTTCCATTCATGAATCAGTCCAACCATTGTTCAAATGCTCTATTTTTCATAATTTTGTCCTTCTTGTTTCTATTCTTAAGTTATCATATTTTATATTTTCCAAGGGAAATAATGATAAAAAAGATAACTAATTGAGAATATTATACACACAAAAAAATTCTTCATCTTCCCTTGATCTCATTATTGGTCAAGTTGGAGGATTTACTTTTAGTTTTATTTTAATTTGTTTATTATAATAAATTAGATTAGTTTTATTATTCATTAGATAGTTTATATTTATAAAATCATAAAATAAATCATATTCCTCTCGATTATATTGTACAAAACAAATAATTTTGCTTCTAACCATGTCTAAGCTTATTTAGGCAAAGATCTTGCATTCAATCTAGGGTAAATTAGATGAACTTTATTTGTAAAAAAAATCAAAGAAAAAACACTTTTATTTTTAAAAACAAGTTTACATTCACAAAGAAATACCCACCCATACACACACACAACAAAAACCTTCCAAGCAAGACTAGTCCTTTTCCATTCCCATCCCATTGAAAACTTACCAATAACTATAGTATCCATCTAACCCACCCTTCTCTAACTACACTTCAAAGCAATATCCCATGGACATCCCTATTGATGGCATCCCTAATCCTATATCTCCTAAAATTCCTCCACCATATCAATCTCCCATTGAAAATCATGTTAGAGGTGTCTTTTTTTACATTTAGCCAAATAATGTGATGACCAACACACCACCATTATTCACTCCTATAATCTATGTGCCACCCATGTACACTCTTTCTCTATAAGCACTGAATTATGTTTCATCATACATACCTCTTCCATATTATTAACAATTATTTTATAATTAAACCTAATTAGATAATAACTTTCTATCCTAATATTTTCCACCTTATCAACCTCCATATTTTGCTTCTAGTGGTTTTTGTAATACAACTTATAAAAACCCTCCTCTTCAAACTCATCCCACCATGCCTTTGGTGGAATGTAGTGACATGGGGACCTATGATAAATATATAAAATATCCTATAAATCAAAATATAATAGAATTTTTATTTCTATTTCCCATACCTGATCTCCCCAAGTTGAAAAAACAAGGATATCCCAATGCACAGGTTAAGGCATATGCAACCATTTTTAAAGATCGCTTATCAAGGGATTGGGTATTTTTAAAAATACCCTTGATATAATATCCCTATATTGGTACCACCATCTCCTTGATATTTCCATTCATTCCTTTCAAGAAGTCATGGTGGATTTTTTTAAGGTATTTAATATGAATAAACTTCTCAAGACTAGCATACAGTAACTGCAACACATAAAGAAATAATCCACTAAATCCAATGCTCATATCATCAAGAGATAATAGGATGTTTTATTATTGTCTTAAATTTTTACATATAAGGACCAAATATAACTATGTGATCTATTCTTACATTCCCTCAAAAATGAAATGAGGTAGGATGTTCAAAATTTCCCTTATTGGTCCTATGAATAAGTTGTTGAAATTGCAATAATAACTTAGCAAGTAGAGATAGATAGTGGTTGTAGAGATTATAAAAATAATGGGATCATATTAATTTAAAATTAAAATAATGGAGGTTATAAAAATTCAAATTAGAATAACCCCAAAAATTAATACCCCAAGGTTATAAATAGAAATTGAAATTCCACTAAGAATGGTATCATGGATAAAAGCAAGATACCAAATGTTGTGAAAAACCCACTTGTTGATGCTATATCATGCTTTAGTTATATCATAGGGGTAGCCTACCATATGAGGAGAGAATCCTTTGTGGAATAGGGTTGAAATAGTAAATATTTGTAGCAAATCTAGAAAGGTGCATTGAAGGTTTGGTACAGATTTGACTACTGACTACATATTGGTTGCATTTGAAAAGTGCAAAACATGTTTTAAAATCCCACAAAGTAATATCAAGACCATATGGTAGAATGCAAAGATTAGGTTACAATTTTCACTAGGAAATAATGTGCAAAGTGTTTTTAGAGCTTCACATACCAGGAAAGAGAGTAGAAGGCACCATCTGTACTTTGATCAGAGAGAGACCATGTAGATGCATGTAATCTTGGTAGAGATCAACAAGTTGACTACACATCAAAAGGAACAAATTCAAGTATCGAGGTCCATGTATAAGTGACTTGTCAGAAGGTAAGAAGTGGGATGCACTTTGCACCAACTTTTGGTGTAATGTGAAAAATGCCTTTGGTCCTTCACATCCTATAGAAGAAGTCAAGAACAAGAATAAGAGTGATTGGGAAAAGGTCAAATACCTATAGATTTCAAATGGAATTTAATATTTAAAAGAAAACCTTTGGAGAGACACTAACTGATCTTCATTATCATCATTATTATATGGATTAAAATGGCATACTCATGATCCCTATTGAAAAAAATTACAAGCCTATTTTCTGCTTGTTTGTTATTTACAATATCACTTTCTTCACATAACAATGCACTTTGTTGAATAAAGATAATGTTGCCACCAATTCCTCTTTTCATGGGCCAAACAACAACTAGAATGGGTTCCTCTACATTAAATAACATAATGATAACATCCTCCTCTAATTTCAATTTTTCTCTACTATGAATAGGTAAAGATGCTAGAACAACCAACTTTTATTATTCTAGATCAGTGGCAATGACTTCAACTAAAAGATGATATAACCACTAGATACATAATGTTGATAGGTCCCAAACATAAATACATAGACTTGACCCTTTCGAGAGTGATACAAGATTCTATTTTTTTGGAATGAATGCTAGCTCTAAAATTAATGTCAAGTGTAGGGACTTTCCAATTACAAATACAAGACTATTTGTCTCCAAATTCCAAAATGTCACAAGACCTTTCATACTAGCTGTAGGGAGAGGTCCATCAGTAGAACATCAAGAACATAAGCATAGCCTAAAACTTAATAATAGCTCGACAAAGGTCAATGTGCTAACTTTAAGCTATGAAAAGTGTAGATGGGTGCCATGAAGCTCATGGAGAAGGCAAAAGGACTAAGTCACGGAGTAGGGAGAGTGATGTGCACTTTGCACCAACTACGTGTAAAGTGAAATGATAATAACCTTAAAAGCCTTCTGATGCATTGGTTAATATCTTGGGTTTGAAAATGCCCATATTTTCATTGGTGAATGCTTAAAATTCATAACTCATGGTGAAATTAGAGAAATAATTTTGAGTTGAAGTGAGTAATGGCCACAAGGAGAAACAACCAAGTTTATGGAGTAAATTCTCTACAGGGTACTTTACTCAGCAAGGTTTCATGGATGAAAAGCTGAAAAATCCAAAATTTGTAAGTTTTCATAAAAAAGGTGTAGAAGGGACCCAAAATTCCTAGGGAAAATTCAATGGGAAATACAATGTGAAAAAAATGCAATTTCATAAATTGCACCAAATGCACCGTGAAAATTTCTTCAGAAACTCTAGATTCCATGAAAAAAGTTTAAAGAGCATTTTGACAGAAATGGGAGGTTGACATGCACTTTGCACTAAATAAAAGTGAAATGTGCAAAGTGATTCTATAGTTATATAGTCCATGGAAGGGAAGAGAAATGGAATTTTGTAGAGATGGGAGGTTGACTTACATTTTTCACCAACACAATGTGCAAAATGCATCCCCATATCTGGGTCTTGCAAGCTACAAAGGGGAGATGTGAGTGGGAAAAGCACTATGCAAATTAAAGTTGGTGCAAATTTGCATTTGGTGGAAATTACACTTGGTACAAATTGCACTTGGAGCATTGATACAAATTGCACTTCGTGCAAATTTGTGTTTGGTGCAAATTACACTTGGTGTAAATTTGTGTTTGGTACAAATTGTACTTGGTACAAATTTGCATTTGGTGTAGAGTACACTTGGTACATAGTAAACTTCATGTAAATTTCACTTGGTACAAATTTTCATATAAGTACTAGGATTCCCCCAAAAGTTGAAAAGTGAAAGTAATGCATTTATGTATTAAAGAGGAAAAATGGAGAAAAATACAAAAAAAAAAATTGTAAAAAAGGCAAATGTGAATATTGAAAAGTGTAAAAGGGAAATTTTTCAAAAAAGTAAAAGTATAAATTGTAAAAGGTGAAAATGCATGTTTGGAGCCAAAAAGTAAAAGGGTGAAATAAACCTCAGTTATTGTGTTTTCATTTGCTTTATTTGCCCATGCTCCTCCATGGGAGATAAATTGCATGTTTACATGATCTTGGTGGACCACACCAAAGGAGATCACTCAAGTAACCATAGATCTAGAATATTCCCAAGAATTCATTACAAGAGTAGGTTATTCCATGGCATGGATAAGAGGAAGGGTAGGTGTCTATAGAGTAATAGTTGCGCTAATGAGTGGTCAAAGGGCATCTTCTGCTAGTTGCACAAAAAGCAAAGAGTTTGTTTGGCTCCTCAAATGAATATTCTTTTTCTAGCTCATGTAAGGGGCATTTATAGCCAAGAAATCAAGAAGTTTGTTGCAAATATCCATCATTCCATGTAGAGGTAGTTGAAACAATACTTTGTTTTGTAAATACATGAATATTGTAGGTGTGCCAAAGGGTTTTTTCTAATAAAGGGCATCTTGGTAGAACTTGGCGGGGGGAGGGGGGGTGGTGTTTTGCACTTTTGGGGGTTATAACTCTCATTCTTGGATTTGAAGGTTTGAAAAATATATAAATAGAAGGGTTGTCTTCTATTCAAAGGTTATTGGTTATTTTTAGTCTTTGTTCTTCTCCATATATAGGTTCTTCCAAATTTTGGGATCATTTTTGTGTGTATATTTTTCCTCTCTTGCTATGTTGGTTGTAGCTTGTACAACCATTATTAAGCTCTAAGAGCACCTCTATGTGTCTCCCCTATCCAAGATGGAGCAGAACCACCATGTTAGTCCCCATGGCAACATTTTAAAACATTGATGTATGTAAATTTTTCTTTTGAGTTAATGGAAAATACATGTAGTTCTTTATTGTATCCTATTAATGAAATGCAATGAGATATTTTAAACACTGTGCTAATGGGATATCTAGATTTGTGCTCACTACTTTATATCATCTTGGGCATAAATCTAAGTTACAAACCCCTTTTTCATATAGATTTAGAATTTTTTTGTTGAATATCTTATTAGGGCACCCTAGGTTCATAAATTTAATAGGAAAATGATTTGAGATTCTGGTTTCAGTGTATTTTCTAAGGTTTAAAGGATTATTTAGACATTTGCATTATATTGGCACCAATGGATGCAAGTTTCTCCTTATAGTTTCCATGGATTGTATTTTATTTTTCCTACATATTTGTAATAGGTGATTTCATGTATGTTAAAATAAATCCTATTATTTGAAAACCACCAGCACACCACCCTCCTTTTTATAACTAAAAAACCATCCTACTCTATCCTACCTCATATTTAACATACCCTTTGTATACTATGAGTGTTATTTACCTTATAGACACATAAGACCTTATTTATTTGAGATTTTTTTGTAGTTTGTGCTTGAAATCCTAGTGCTATAATTTTCTATTTAGTCCTTGTTTTTGAATATTTTATAAAAATGAAGATTGTAGTCATTTGTGCATCTATCTCTAATAGCTTGTGTATGACATAAAACATTTATGCATTTCATGTGACAACCCTTCATAGGTGAAGTGTGAAAAATTGGTTATTATTTGGTCATATTTCCCCTTTGTGCCAAGAATCCCATGGAGATTGAAGTGTAAAATCCATCCATGTGAGCAAACTACACCATAGGTTATCTCACCTTGGTTTAGGCAGAGCCGAAAGTAGTAGGTAATTAAACATACCCTCTGTAGGAGCCTCTTAGACATTTTATGCATTTTGGTCAAATTATGATGTCAAACTATCCCCTAGATACAATGACATGCTAGCATGTTTTTTTATCATTACTTGCCATTTATTTCAAGTGTACAAGGCCAAGTGTATGAGGTGTACAACTGGGAACCAACACTCTTCTAGCACCATTGTTGGGGAATAAATTGAAGTCCTAGTCACTTATGTTTTTGGTAAACCTTGTAGAGATTTGTTATCATTTTAAAACTTTCTACCTATTTTAGCATGCATACTATCTTGGCCATCAATGTCACAATACTCCACTTGGGGACGTGCCAGGATTTGAGGTTTGAAAATTTGATTTTTGATGTGTTTATTGCAAATAGTTATTAATACTACATGTTAGAAGATATAGTTTCCCTTTTGAACATAATTCTAGAAATTTTAGTGTCTTTGTTCCATCACCTCATCATTAAACTCAAAAAATTATGTTTTAAATATGTATCATAACTAGTTTATGAACTATTACATTCTAGAATTTTGGTTCTAATGGAGACTCTACTTTTATCACCTAGTTTTGAGGAACATTAATGCTTATTTTGAATATCTTAATTTCAGTTTTGAGTATTCTTTCTTACTTGCAAATTTGGAAGGATTGAGATCATTCTTCAAATGTGACTCATCCAAAAGACTTGTCTCATCCCTAAGTTTACACCAAAGAAGAGGGAGACAAGTTTGGAGGCTTGTTGAAGGGAAAGGTTCAGCTACTAAAGACTTTTTAGACTACCAAGATTATGATAGTTTTGAGATTTTTATTGAACTCCCTATTGTTGAGGACTATCATAACTCTTCTACTAATTTTGAAACACACAATCATATTTATTTTTTATCTCCATCTCAACCAGTTAAATCCCCTCCCAATTTTGATCCACTAAGTCCACCCCATTCACCCCCTTATATCCCTTTTCCATTTATTATTGAACCTAATATTTAACCAAACATGAGGCATAGGGACCAAGATGATAATGCATGTCTTGCATTCCATGTTCCCAGATTTAGGCCTATAAATTTTGATTAGATGGAAGGCTATCCTAATGAGGTCCCAAACGAAGTTAGGAAAAGTCTCCCAAAGTTCTAAGGGAATAGTGTAGTGAGTGGTGATCAACACCTAGGGGCTTTTCAAAACATCATTGAAGATTATGAGGTTGAGTATGAGGATGTTTACATTAAGTTGTTTGTGTACATTCTAGAAGAAGATGCTTGAGAATGGTTTAATTAAATTCCATATAGATTCATTGATTCATGAGAAGAGATGCAAAATGTTTTTAGAATTTAGTATGGTGTTAGGATTGATCTAAGGTTTCTCTTCACTAAACTTAAAAATATCAAGAAGAATCCTAATGAGTGTGCACAAGACTTCAACACTCAGTTCAATAAGACTATGATGGGGCTGCCCAAGAGCATTAGGCCCAGTGATAAATCATGCTTGATAAAGTATTGTGATGCTTTTGACAAGAAGGCTAGGCATTACTTGTGAGAAAAGGTACCCACAAACTTATGGTTGGCATTTAATATGTGCATCCAAGTTGAGAATAACATAAAGTTTGTGGGAAAACCCATGAATAAATGGGTAGATGTAAAATTAGTTAATCCAAAAAAGGCACAATCCACTAAGATAGCTAGCATTGAAGAAACCATTAAAACTTTGGCCTCTATTATAAAATAAATGTCATATAAGTTTGATAGAGATAAAAAGGTGGTCCATCATGTATCTACCAGTTATGAATCATATTTAAATATCAATCAAGTATAAATAGGGCCTACTTTACACAATCGAGATAGTGATAGAGGGAAGAGGCCTACACATAAAGAAATATTGGACAAAAATCAGAACATAGGAGCTATAAAGGAAGTACCTGATCCATTAAATGTCAAGGTGAATGTTGTAGATTATGAAATTGATATTTATTGGTGTGATAAGTGCTTCATTCCATATCCCCCATGTCATATGACTGATCTAATTGATGAAGATGTAGATGAACTAGAGTCTACAACATCTAATGATGAGATCTTAATGTTCAACTTTCAAAGCTCCTGAAGTTAGATGACTACCTCCATAGAATTATTGAGTGCTACTATTGTTAATAAATTTTGCAGTGTGATTAAAAAGGTGAGTGTACCAACTCCCAAATTTACTTGTGATGTTACTTTGGCACAAACATATGAATTACCCCTCCATGATTTTGATTTCTTACATTCTATGATGATTAATAAATATGATGGGGGAATACTATCAGTTGAGGATAGGCAACTACTAATTAATTTAGTAATTACCTAAGAGAAAGAATATCCTTTGAGAAGCAAATATAAATTTGTTGCTCCTCAAGACAATGCCCTTACAAATCTTAAGGTAGGAGATTCTAGTAAGGAATCTAAGAAAATTACAGTAGTCCTTGAAGCTTCTAAACCAGTGCATGTTTCCCAATTTACTAAGCCATAATGTGTCCTTACTAAGAATAGAGTGCCCATCTTGTCTAGTATCCATAAGGGTGATAATGAGGTTAAACAAAATCCACCCTTGAAGACTACTACTAAGAGTGTAAATCCATCCTAGCCCACTTCACTTCAAACATTAAATGATTGTATCCTAGCTGAAGGTGTTGTTACCCTTCTACCAAATACTCCTCTTCCTTAGTATAGCATATGTGATATTGCCCAAGTTTTGATCCAATTGAAAATTATCATGTCACTTATTTAATTATTATTAATACCTAAACATGGAAAGAGGGACTTTGATTATTTGGAATTTGGTGAGAAGTTAGCTACAAATGAAACTAAGTTACCCCAAACACCCCCAAAAATTGATGATGAATTAGAAGAGGTTTTTGAGCCTAATCCATAGGTCTATTTGGGGATTACACTTATAGAAAGTCAATTGAATGTGGACCCATTTTACAGTACTCTCTTGATCAACGGTCTGATTGTTCATAATTGTATGTTTGAATTTGTGGCTCCTTGTAATGTAATGACCTTGGGTATCCTAAATGAGATCAGAGTTAAGATTAAATTAGCCTTTGGAAAGTGTTATGCCATGGATTCATGATAATTTCTAGTTTTTGGACAAGTCAAAGGATTGGTAGTGAAACTATAAATGCATCCAAGGAAGTATTTGAATATGGATATGGTGGTTATAGACTGTCAACCTAAGTGGGGAATGTTGTTATCACATAAATGGGATGTTAATATGGGTGGAATTGTGCAAATAGAAATTTCCTACACCACCGTTATGCTAGAGGGTAAGATGGTTAAACTTTATAGACAACTAAAGATGTTACGCATAAATGAATATCCCAAATGGGCTCTTAATGAAGTATTGTACATGGATGTTGAATTGAGAAATTTTTTGGGAATGTTGATGCTAATGAACACCCTATTATTTTTGATGTTGAGCCTGACAAAGAAGGTGTAGTTTAGAAGATGTGTTTTGATGAGGCTTGCTCCAATCTTGGAAATGGAGTTAGGGTTGTCTTCTATGCGCCTAATGGTAAATGTTTCATTTTTTTTCAGATTTATTTTGAGTGCACTAATAATAATATTATGTATGAAGTACTCTTTATTATTCTTAGGATTGCCTTTGAATATGGAATCAAATGTTTAGTTGTTAAGGGTGATTCTGAATTGGTGGTAAAGCAAGTTTGTGATGATTTTACCATGAAAAATAAATGGTTAAACTAGTATCAAAATGTTATTTGGGAATTTTTGGAGTTATTTGATGCATTCAATATTAATTATTATGACAAGAATTTTAACCAAGAAGGTGACAAACTTGTAGGGTTAGGTGCTTAGTTTGACATTACAAATATAAGTTCTCATTGTCAATATCGAGTGGAGGTGACTCTTAGGCCTTCAATCCCATAAAATATTCATCACTAGTAGGCATTATATGATGATGAATAAAATAAAATGTTTCTAAATTTTGAAGTTGAGTTTCATGATTAGCTTGTAGACTTGGAATCCGTGTTTTAGGTTGTGATGGGAAAGAGACCTTATTTGGGTAAGACATCATTTAGCTAAAGACAAACATTATCCCAAGAGGACTAGTTGGTTTAGAAGCATCTTTTGATGGAGATGATAGATTAAAGTCAAGAGACTCATTCATTTCAAAAGATATAAGTAAGTGCAATTTAGGTTCTCATGAAAATCTGAGGAATGTTTGGTTGAGTACTCACTTAAGTGAAGCTGAGAAGAAAGCTTACATGCAGATATTAAGGAGGTACAAAGATTTCTTAGTGTGATCTTATTATAAGTTGAAATGATATAGGTAAGACTTGTTACTACATGTCATCCTATTACATACTAATAATAAACCTTTCAAGAAGAAGCAAAGGCCCATTAACCCTTTCTTGGCCACCAAGATGAGGGAGGAATTAAATAAGCTAAGGTACTATGGTATCATTTAGCCCATTAGGTATTCATCATGGGTTACAAATCTAGTCCCTATATGAAATAAGAATGGCAATATCCACTTGTGTGTGGATTTAAAGAATGTGAACAAAGATTTTTTGAAAGATAATTATCCCTTGCCCAATATAGACAACATACTACAAAGTGTTACTTGTTCAAAATATTGTCCACATTGGTTGGCTTGTCAGGATATAAAAAGGTTATGGTGAAAGAGTCCCAAAGGTTTAATACTACATTCCCAATGCATTGGGGCATTTATGTATATATGAGGATGCCTTTTGGGTTGATGAATGTTGCCTTTACAAGGATAATTAACAAATTTATTATTGTGTATCAAGATGACATCACTGTGTACTAAAAAAAAGAGAAGAGCATTTGAAGCATTTGGAAAAGGTGTTGATAAGGTACAAGGAGTTTGACATTTTTCTTAATCTAAAGAAGTGCCACTTTGAAGTATAAAAGGCCATGTTCTTGGGACACATAGTATCCAAAGAAGGTGTCATGATTGATCCCAAAAGGGTTGAAGCCATTGACAAAGTGCCTATCCTATAGTTTAAAAAAGGAATTCAGTATTTCTTTGGATAAATCAACTTTGTAAGGAGGCTTGTGTCTATTTTTTTAGAAATCACTCTACCTATTACTTCTATGTTAAACAAAGACTAGATCATCAAGTGAGAATAGAAGGCCATACAAGAATTTAATGGCATCAAGGTAATTTTAAAGTCTTCCCCTATTTTGGTCAATCCTGATTACACAAAGCCATTCTAGGTATTCTCTTTTACATCATACAATACTATTATTGTTGTCATCTTGTAAAGGAATGAATATGGTCATGAGTAGCCCATATATTTTTTTAGAAAAGCTATGCAAGGTCCTGAATTGAAATACACTATTATGGATAAACAATCTTTTACTCTTTTGAAGGCTGTTAAAATGTTCAAGCCTTATATTTTGAGTTCAAAGATTATTACTTACATCCTATACACCATGGTAAAGGAGATTTTAACTCAGACTAACGTATCTAGCATGAGGTGTAGGTGGGTCAAAAAGTTAAAATAATATGATATGGACATTTAAACCACCAATTTAGTAAGGGGAATGGATCTATCCAAGCTTATGGTTGAGACCAATTTGCAAGATGCTAAGACAAACACTACTATTTTTAATGTTGATGATTCCTTGAGTCATTTTAACGCATATCCATGGTATAAGGACATTATTAAATACTTAAAAAATCTAAATTATCCCCTGGATTGGATAAGAATCAAAGGATAAATCTCAAAATTATTTCCCAAAAATACCTCTTGACTAAAAATGGACTTGCATAGAAGAATCCAGATGGGTTTTTCCTAAGATGTGTGCTAAAAGAAAAGATTGATGTCCTAATTGAAGACTCCTTTAGTGGAGTGTGTGATGGAAAATTTTCACCTAAAGTTATAGCTCATAAAATTATGAGAGCTAGTTATTGGTGGCCATAATTATTTAAGGATGTTGCTTAGATAGTCAGAAGGTGTGAAAAATGTTAGCACTTTGTTGGGAGGATGAAATCTTCAAGTTATCTTCCCTTGCATCATATGACAAATGAAGGCCCATTAAGAAAATGGGGAATGGATTTCATTGGAAAAATATTTGATTCATCAAGTGATGGTCATATATGGATACTAGTTGTAACTTCTTACTTCACCAAATGGGTTGAAGCAATTTTTACATATAGAGAAACACACTAGGTAGTCATGGATTTCTTACTAAATCAGATTATTTGTAGATTTGGTATATTTTTTAAGATATTTTTTTATAATTTAATGAGATTCAAAGACAAACCTTTGGTGGAATTATGCAAGGACTATGGGATTGAACTAGCTTATGCTTCTAACTAAAATCCTCAAGGGAATAGGCAAGCATAATAAAAAAATAAGAACTTGGTCAAGATTATTAGATGAACTTTAGAAGCAAATAAGAAGAGGTGGGGTGAAAAGTTAAATTTTGCCTTATGGTTTGATAGGATTATGCCTAAGAGATCTATGGACAAAAGCCTTTTGATCATATTTATAGAGCTCAAGTAGTTTTGCCTATGAATTTGCAATTGCCAACCTATCAACACATATAAAAACTAGAGGATGATGAATAAATCAACCACTATGAAAGTAAGGTTAACCAAATTATTGAGATTGATTAAATTTTAAGACAAGCTCATGAAAGACACCTCAAATTCAAAGAGAAGTTGAAGAAAATATTTGATAGAAAGGTCACTCTAAGAACATTCCTAGTAGGTGATCTGGATCTACTTTGGGATAGTAGGCATGAGGAGAAAGATAAGCATGGAAAGTTTGATGCCTTGTATATGGGTCCCTATTCAATTGACTATGAGATTAGGGAACACACTTTCTTCTTGAGAGATCTAGATGGTGAAATACTAGAGCTACCAGACAATGGTAGGCATCTAAAGCACTTCCTTGACTAAGTATGTAATCTATGTACCATATTGTATAGTGTATAGTTTTATCCTTTTATTATGTCATTACTCTATTGGCCCTTTGTTTTAGGCCTTGTTTATATAGTTCCTTTTGTTGTTTTTTTCATGTTTTTGTTTTTAGATCCTTCTGATTTGTTTTTGTTGTTTGCCATGTTTTTTTGAACCTTCATGAGTGTCTACTAATAAATTGCTAAAGCTTGACTCTATGTCCCAATGGATTGTCACTTGGTCTTGTGTTTTTGGGTTCTTTTTTCACCCACAAGGGGTGCACATCCGTGAGAGAGAGCTAATATTTCTACTTTTCATGCACTATTCATATCATAGGGGTAGCCTAACACATGAAGAGAGAAGCCTATATGAGATAGGGTTAAAAGAGTAAATGTTTGTAGAAAATATAGAAAGGTGTGTGTAAGGTTTGGTAGAGCTTTGGCCACTAACTTTACATTGGTTGCATTTGAAAAGTGCAAAACATTTTTTAAAACCCCATAAGTAATATCAAGGGCACATGGTAGAATGTCGAGACTAGGTTATAATTTGCACTAGGAAACAATGTACAAATTGTTGTTAGAGATTTACATCTTGAAAAAGAGAGTAGAAGGTACCGACTACACTTTGACTGGAGAGAGATCACATAGATGCATGGAAACTTGATAGAGTTATATAGGTTGACTTCATGTCAAAAGGTGCAAATGCAATTATGGATGTTTGTGGAGAAGAGACTTGATAGAAGGCAGGGAGTGGGATAAAATTTGCACCAAATTTTTGTGTAAAGTGAAAAATGGCTTTGGACCTCTGCATCCTATAGAAGAAGATGAGATCAAGAATAAGAATGAGCAGGAAAAGGTCAAATACCTATAGATTTCAAATGGAATTTACTATTTTAAATAAAACCTTTAGAGAGACACTAAATGATCTTAATTGTCATCACTATTATATTTATTAAAAAATGTATACTCATGATCCATATTCAAAAATAAGGACAATCCTATTTTTTGCTTATTTTTTCTTTAAAATGTCACTTTATTCATGTAATAGTGCACTTTATTTAATAAAGATAATATTTCCACCAATTCCTTTTTTTATGGCCCAAGCAATAACTAGAATAGGGTCCTCTAAAGTAAACAACACAATGACAACATCCATCTCTAATTTCAATTTGTCTCTACTATGAATAAGTAAAGATGCTAGAATAATAAAATTTGGTCTATTTAGATTAGTGATAATGACTTCAACTAAAATATGATATAACCACTAGATAGGTAATGTTGATAGGTTCCTAACATAAATACATGGACTTGACCCATTATAGAGTGATAAAATATTCTATGTTTTGGAATGAATTCTAGCTCTAAAATTGATGTCAAGTGTAGGGAATCACCAGTTACAAACACAAGACTATTTGTCTCTGGATTCCAAAATGTCATAAGACCTTTCACACCAATAGTTAGGAGAGATCCATCACTACAAAATCCATCACATAATCATAGCCTAAATATTAAGAATAGCTATGTGGAAGTCAATGTGTTAATTGCACATTGTGAAAAGTGTAGATGTGTAACACAAAGACCATGGAGAAGGCAAAAGGAATAAGTGGAAAAGCAAAGATCATGATGTCCACTTTGCACCAATTGTGTACAAAGTGTTATACCATCCCCAAATACCATGAGCATCAAATAAAGGGAAATGACATGGTGGAAATGGAAGGTGTTGACTATAATGTTGACATTTGTAAATGACACTACTAATTCCAAGGAAGGATAGACAAAATAAGCATGGTAGGAGGTAGAATCTAATATGTACTTTGCACTTAGAAAAGTGCAAAATGGAAAATGTTGCCCCATTTTTGGATCTCATGATAGGAAAGGGAAAGTAGAAAGTTATAACTTAAACATACTTTGGCTAGTTTGCATATTAAAAAGTGCCAATGAATATCCTAGGCTCATTAGAAGGAAAAAATTAAAATACCCAGGCTCTAAGGAAAATTTTAGTGGTGAATATTTGTTAATTGATGAATATTTAGTTTTGGGAAATTAGAATTTGGAAATTTTTTGGGTACATCATATGACCCTTTTGCGTAGAATTCTAGGATGTTATTTTTTTAGGGGTCGATTCACTAACCATTTACAATATTTATGTGGTTATCCATGTGTGTGTATATATATATATATATATATATATATATATATATATGCTGGTAGAGGTCACAAACCTACCACCAAAGTATCTTTCTTTACCATATTACAAAGATTTTGAGACTTGAGACTTGAGGCCACACTCTATCACTCAATTGGTTCAAGCAACTTGACCTCCACTAGCATGCTGTCCCATAATGAAAATTAACTGACAAGAGGCATTATGTCATGAAATATATATTTGTCACATAATAACATTATATCATTCCATAACATAGTGCTGCATGATAACATAGTACCACATAATGGCACAATGCCATCTGATAACATAATGTCACACAATGGCATAATACCACACAATAGAATAGTGTCATATGATGGCGTAATGTCATGTGATGATATTCTATCATGTGGCAACACCATGATTCATGGTGGTAACCTGGCACCTGATGGCACCATGCCAGGTGGCAATAACTAGGCACTTGGTAGTAATTTATTAGACAAAGTAAACTATTCACTCAATGTCAATGTGTTGCAAGAAACTAACCTTCTACTTGGTGTCAATGTGTTGCATGAAAGAAACCTATTGTCTAGTAGACTTTACCCACTTGACAATAAAGTTGTGGCCTCAGGTAGTTATAACAAGGGTAAAGCACCACAATAAATGCCAAAAAAATACATCATGTCTTATTTTATAACAAACACAAAAAGAGGGCCCAAATAACAAACACTTCAAATACAAGTAATTCTTAAACCTTCTTTTTAAATATCAGTTAGTTTTTTTCAATATAAAATAATTATAAAACTATTTCAATGTAGAAATCAACATGGATTTTGACACTATTTCCATAGAAAGAATTAATCCCAATAACTTCTCACCTCTTTAAGCCTTTAATAATGGAATACCGCCCCTAAAAGACATAAATCTAGGCACGTTAGTATAACACACTCATCTGGGCACTTCCCAAGAGAAAGGTAGATCTTTTTTGATACCAAATTTTGTTGAAAATTCCACTCAAAAAAGTTAATGGAGGAAGAGAAGCACATGGATAATAGGAAGGTATTTTCAAGTTGAATGGACTGCAAAATTTCCATTTATATAACTTGTAGAATCAAAAAATAGTAATGAGCCTCTAAAAAAATGTAGATGTACAATTTGCAGTTGGAAACTTAGAAAAGAAAATAGAATACAACTTAAATTGGACACAATCAAGAAACACTATGGGAAATTATATATATCTGTGAAGCACCTAGATGGATAGATAATAAGAACATATAGATGGAAAAATTCAAAAGAATGTATGCATGTAAGATGTGCATGTGAATAAAAAAATAATCAAAAATGACAAAAACATCTTGTTGAGAAAGGGGGAACCATCAAAGCACAATTTGGAAAAGTTATGTAGTCTAATCTCAGGGCCAAATATGTACAATCCTCTACTATTTTCCACATTTTAAAAAAGGGAAGGCCCATTTCTAATTTTATAGATTACAAAATTTTGTTTCAACATAATGCTTTTATAGATATTCCATTATCACATTGGTTAGATAACAATGCATGGGAAATGGCAAAATGTCTAACCATTATTGATAATGAAGATTTGAAAGAAAGTGTTAAAAGATCATTATTTATCTCACTTTCCATTGATGAGGTCACTACAATTGACAACAAAACACCATTTTTCATGCATATGTACACCTTTGAAAACTATACAAGGCAATCTCATCTTCTAGCTATCCATAAAATGGTAGAAAATTGTAATTCAAAAAACTTGCATAAATTAGTTGTATCCAATTTAAGAGAGAGATGGGATGGATGATTATGCCATAGACATGAAGATGGTGTGTGTTGGCACTGATGGTGCATCAATGATTTAGGGGCATAGAACCAGTCTTTATGTTCATGTTCAAACAATAGTTTCTCTATTTATGATTCTAATTCATTAAATGGCTCATAGGATGAATATGCTGTACAAAATTGTTAGAAATTTTAGTAATGTTGTGAAAGTGGAAGAGCTAATTCATGATTTACATGCATACATGTCTAACAGCCTAAAAATATTTATGGAGTTCAATAAATTTACAATTGGGGTTAGAGATGGTAAAAAACTACTGAAAGATGTTGAAATTAGATGGATTTCCATGTATGAACCTGCATGCAAAATTTTTGAAGAATATCTATCTTTGACAAGGTTTATGTATATATATCATAGGGAAGTTGACAAAGAAAAAGATGTATTGTGTCATTTAATATATTTAGAAACATTATTCACATGATTTGGTATTTTGCCAATGTTGAAGGAAACCAAATGTTTAATGAAGCATGCCCAAGAGAGATCTATCTATGTTGTTGACTTCATAAGTTTGAAAAAATGTGTATGTCAGTGTTTAGATATTTATACACATCGAATGAAATATTTCATGGACCTATTTGTAGAACTTGGAAAATTCTGATAGATATTCAAAATCCAAAGAATTATTTGAATATTAATATACATGATCATCTTTGTGTCATACTAAATGGTATTTAAATCCTAATGTATACAAGCTCTAAAAGACTTGACATTGTGGGAGCTAAGCCTGAAGATGTACCTATGACAGATTCACTATAAGATATTATTTTGTCTAAAACATGAATTAAATTGATCAAAATCTCACAAAATTTAGCTGTGGAGATTAGAGAAAGTTTTGAAAGGGATGAGTTGTTTGAGGGCATGGGAGTAGTGAATCCTATTTTTTAGAACAGTATTAATAATAAAGAACAAATCAACACATTATTTCATAAATACATTGGTAAAATTGTAATGTATTTCAATAGATCTATAGATTTGAATAGAGTTAAAATTAATGGTTTTTTAAATAAACAATTACTAATGTCTTAGTCAACACAGTTTGGGATTATAATGATGGATCAATTTTAGTGTTTAAGTGACCCAACAAAAAATGGTGCAATTACTCATCTATGGAAAAAACTTTATCCAAGTGGCATATTAAAACAAAGTATTAGTAAATATTTTATATTATATGAACTTGTTCAAATAATGATTTTGTGTTCTATGGAAGATGAGTGAGTGTTTAGTGCATTATCCTTGGTGAAGTCAAAATTTAGAAATAGATTGAATAAAAATATAGAGACATGCCTGAGACTATATGTTTCACGTTATTTTGTGGATAAATTTCCATATGTAATAGTAGTGGAAATATAGAGTTCTATATTGGAAAGAAGAGGTGTGACTAATATTGCTACCAATATAAAGCATGAGAATACTAAGACTGAATACGACTCTGGCATGGTAGATACAAATCACACTAATGATGAGTAAGATTTTCAAGGATTGTTTTAGTTGCCCAAATTTTAATTTGATAAGTATAACATTTAATTTTTTAAAAAATATTTCTTATTCTTTCATCTTCAAATACATTAAATGTTGTAATCTATTTCATGGATCATGGATGTTACAATCATGAATCTTATTCATTACATTAGAATTAATATTTTTTTGCTCCTATTAAAACTCTATGATTTAAAATAGTATTTTATTTACAATGCATTTAATTCATTAAGTAGCAATCATAATTCTCATTAACATTCTATAGAACATTTCCTTATTGCTGTAATACAAAATGTGAAGCATACAAGTTTCATGTTTAGAAAGGCACAATGCACCCCATGGCAGCATAAAAGATTTATTGTTTTTCATTTTCTTAATTTTATACACTAGTAATTTCAAGAGCATATACATAGATATAACACATGCATAACAATGTAACAATAATTATTCTATTGAATGTTTACATTAGTACCATTACACAAATATCTAAGAAATATTTTTCCTGTAGTTGGAAATTAGGTTTGCATATTTTCAAATTTCACCACAATTAATCCAACTAGGAGAAGTAGAGAACAATATACAACTTCTAGAACATCATAGCCAAACATTCAAATGACAAACACTATAACTACTAGAGATATATAATAATGTGTTTAAATCTACAACTACTAGAACAATAAAATACTATAACCATGCATTCAATATTACAAATCCTAGAACAATATAATTTGATAAAATATATACTTTACAATAGGCTATTTTTCCTACAACTATTACAATATTTAAATACTACTAGTACTATAAATATTTTCTTGCATTTAGTTTCAAATCTACAACCTTTAGAACATTATAAATATAGACATGCATTCAAATGCTACCACTAAAATAGTATAAAAATGCGTTCAAAACAATATAACACTATAACCATGCATTGAAATAGAAAATATAAAATGATAACAATATAACATATGCATTAAACACTATATTAGTATAAAAAATGCATCCAACACTATAACAATATAATAAATGCATTCAACACTATAATAGTTTAATAGTGACTTTATTTTTTCACCATACAAGATATGAATTAAAGTAGAAACATTTAATATATATAATATATTAAAATTATAGAACTTAAGAGTATTTCTAAAAATTATAGAATATCTTTTAATAAAACTAATGTTTTTCAAACCAACATGGTATAAACTATTTTAAACAATATAAACTCTAAAACTATAATTTTGAACAATATTATGTCAAACAAATCAACATTTTTTTTATTGAGAATATCCACTACCTTGGTTGTTTTCATCACCACCCATCGAAACCAAGTTGTCTTAACTTTCATGTGCATTCTTCAGTACCACTCCTTCCTTCTAAAAATCCTCTCTGTTCTCATTTATTGCATCTCTTGGTGAAAGAATTGTAGGATCCACATCTTTTTTCTACTTCAATAAAATAGTTGAATCCATACCATGATCCCTAATGATTTTCTATAAAGTGTAATTATATTTATTTAATAAAACCATCTTTTCTTTCAACTGAATCAAATTGGAGATAATTTTTCATGTGTTTTCCAAATGCAAATTAAGAATATTTGCTTCTTGCTTTAAATTTTCATATTTTTTTTGTAATCAACAGTTAATGTGGATCAAGCACATACCAAGTTATTTTAATAATCAAAATACATGTTATAGATACATAAATTTTAAACTTACCATAGCCTTATCCCTTCGCTTGTGCAGTGGTAACCAAGTTGATATCTTTAGCCCATTTATTGAAATATGCTTGGGCTTCTCCATTTAAATTTTCCATCCTATTTGTCATAATCTCTAAAATTCTATCATTTTAAACATTCTTAATAGAGATCACTCTAGATTGAGCTTGTTAGAACAAAGCATCAATCTTTGATGGTTCATTTTGAATAAGAAAGAATAAATTCATTATTTGGTCATGGTTATGATAATGAGCATTTATTTATTTGATAAGGGCTTTTGCACTTATCTCCCATTATTTCAAATCATTGAATCTATCAATCACACCATTTGTTAGATTAGCAATTAGATTTTTGAGACTAGACTATCGAAAGAAAAATTAATAAGGGCATCATTAAAAACATTTAAATTATCAATGTGGGGTGGAAAGGAAGTAGCTAGAGAAGAGACAACCTTAGGAGGCACTTGTGATGGAACATTAGCTACTTGAATAAATTCATGTGGATTGAATCCACCAATAGTCAGGGGCCTACTTTCAATGCCAATAAACTTCATCAAGATCAATCTACTACAAATAGGTAAGACCCTATCCACCTAAAATAACGATAACAAAGAAAGTTGGCAAATTAAAAAATTTGTAAAGTTCCCCTGCTTCACGTAGGGAGGCTAATGGTCTTTCCTCTTCTTTAAATCTGGCTTGGTGTTGGGGGAGGTAACATACTTCTTAATCTCCTAACAGATGTTGGGTGCACTACAAAAAAAATTCAAAAATGGTAAATTTAAAAACATAAAACTAATGCAAGTTCAAATTAAAACTTTTAATGTTATTACCTGGTGGCATGACTACCTCATCAACTTTGATTGTCCTTGTTGGAGTTGTCTCTTCCCCTCTAGTACTTGGCAGAGCTAGTGCTTGCCCTCTCATTCTACTTATGGGTGGAAAAGAGACATTACTCATTTGACCTATAAAATGTGTAAATGATATAATTATTTAACCAAGAAACTCTTAACAAACTTGAAATAAAAATGAAAGTTGTAATGGTAAATATTGATCATGTTGAGTGGATCAATCATCAATGAAATTTTTTTGAGATTCAACTACAAAATAAACCAACCAATATTAATATTATATTTTTCATTGAAATACGAGAAAAATATATTACAAGAATTATGTTGAAACCTGGAAGTGGAGATGAAACAAAATCAATTCTTGGGCATTTCACAATTCGAAATGAATTGAGTGAAGACTTCATGTACTGAGTATCATCAGAGCCCTCTAGAGCATGTTGACCTCTATTTATTGCATGTTTTTTATGTCATAAAGATGCACCCTCAACTATAATAAATAATATGCTAAAAAACATTAAAAATAAAAAATAATATATATATATATATGAGACTCAGTGAAAGCAAACTTACCTCTTGTTCTTCGGTTGACAAATCATTAGCCTTCATTTTTTGATGGTGGAAATTGGAGTATTTTGGATTTCATACAATGCCTTGAAGTACAAGGCTAGAATGTAGTTGGAAGATGAAATGGTGTAACTATCCTTCAAGAACACCAAATTTAACTCAGCCCTAATCTTGCTAGATATTACTGTGCACCAATCACATCTAACACCCAAGAGAGAATGAAGAATATGATAAACCACCCAAAAGGGAATGCTGGTCTTCTCTCTACAATAATTCTCGCTTGAAAGAAATGGACAATAGATTTGAGAAATGGATTGCTAATTTTTTCCACAGGGATTCCCCTTCAATTTTGAGAATCTATAATGAAAAATAAAAAATAAAACATGTAATTGAATTAGGATACCAAACTATATATAATAAATGATTTAGTTATATTTAGGAAATGAATTAATAAATTTAACACTAACCTAATGGGTCAAAATACACTTTGTAGAATGAATCCAAATAAATCTTATCGTCTTTAGACAAAATAACCTTTATTATCATAGGACTTGCATTGTAATGTGGAAGAACTATTAAATTATGGAGATCCAATGGAGATGTGCCAAAGGATATTGTTTTATTGTTAAACCAGATAGATAAATGACCATATTTATGGTTAAAATAACTAACAAGAGATTTTATAAAGTTGTTGATAGTTAAATCATACTGAGGCATTTGTGCAAGTATTCTAAACTTGCATTGATTGATCTGTTTAAAAAAAGGATTCTAGTTGCTCCAACATCCATAGGAAATCTAGACACACAAGATTTTTTAAAACACAATTGTGCACCCCTAGTGTTTGACTCCATGTTTTCATGGATGTGGAAGTCATTGTAACCCTACAGAGATTTTTAGGTAAAGTTGGAAGTAGTTAGGTAAATTTTTTAAAAATTGACTAGTTAGGATGAGAAAAAGTTGTAAGCAAAGTGTGAAAATGAGTTAACTATAAAGGTATTTATAAGCCATGCAGGGAATCAAAACATCTGGTTGGTATGACCATGACCACTTCATCACTATCACATGGTAGTTAAGTACCACATAACAACAATATCCCATGAAAAAATAAAGTTCCATACGACAATAACATGCCATGCAATAGTAAAATGCTACTGTGGGGTCCAACGCTATCATGCGACACCAAGTTGATACCCAATGCATTATTGTTACCTGACACATTGTTGATGTCTAATGTAAAGTTATCATGTGACATAATGTTGTTTTATGATAGCATTATGTTGAAAAATAGTGGTATGTCATGCCCCAACATTATGTCACATGGCAGTGTTGTGTCATATGGTAGTGATATGTCATGCAGTAGTGTTATGTCATGTGATAGCATTGTGTTGCATGGTAGTGCTATGTCATGTAGTAGTAATATTTATCATGACAATATTGTGTCACAAGGTAATGGTGTGGTGCAATTCAATGTTATCATATGATGTAATGCTATCACATGACACAATGATATTATATGATGAAATGCTATTACATGGCACAATACTATCACATGACAAAATGCTATCACATGACACAATGCTATCACATGAGACAATGCTATCACATGATAGAAAGACAAGGTGATTTTCCACATACTCTAGATAGCCTAATTTTCCCTTGGCATGAATCTAATTCACCAACCTGAACCTATGGGTGGTTTCTTCATGGCCTCTTAAAGTGAACCCTATGCCCAACTGGCATGAAAAGTATGCATCCAAGTAATGAGGCCAAGTAGTGACTCATGGTATATCTATTTAATGATATTATAGCTAATGTGAAATAATTTAATTAATTCTTCATTTGATTATTCTATCATTGAAAATGAAATGTTAGTTAGGGCTTAGTGAAGATTTGATAAGGAGTCCAAATTCTAATAAATCTTTACTTTGCTAAAGGAATAGGAACTATGAACAAAGTTTTAAGATAAATATGTACCAAACATGGATCCGAAGAAAATATACCCATGGTAAGAGGCATGGATGAGATGATTATGAAAATTAAAATGTGGCAACCCACTCAAGGAAGATGGGTGACATCTAAGGGGATATATCTGTTACCTTCCATTCAAGCAATGACCTTTGAGACTGGTTGCTAGGGTTTTTGATCTGATGGGTTCAAGCTTTACAAAATAGGTTTTTGAATAATGTTTATGAGATAAAGACTCCTTGATTTCCATCTATGACACATGAGGATAACATATTTTGGGTTTGATCTAATGATGAATCCTATCAAGACCAATCTTAGCATTTTTTCAATGGTGATTTTCGTGATTTGAGTCATGAGGCACTAGAACTGAATGTATGCCTAGATCTCTATTAAAAAGATGATATTTTTGGCATGAAATATAGTGTCTATAATGATAATAAACTTGAAGGCCTTTGATGCATTGGTTAAAAATATTTGGTTTGAAAATATCCATATTTCATTGGGTAGTGAATATTTTCATTGGTAAACACTTCAAATTCATAACTCATGGTGAAAATGGAGAAATAATTTTGATTTGAATAAAGTAATGGCCATAAGGAGAAAATACCAATTTTATGGAAAAAATTCTCTATAGGGTACTCTACTCAGCAAGGTTACACAGATGAAAAGTTTGAAAAATCCAAAATTTGCAAGTTTCCAAAAAAAGGTACAGAAAGGACCTCAAATTCCTAGGGAGAATTCAATGGGAAATACACTATGAAATAATGAAATTTATTAAATTTCACCAAATTCACCATGAAAAATGCTTGAGAAGTTAAAAATTTCATGAAAAAAGCATAAAGAGCATTGTGGTAGAAATGGGAGGTTGACATGCACTTTGCACCAACTCAAGGTGTAACATGCAACGTGCTTTTGCAGTTTCACATTCCATGAAAGGGAAGAGAAATGAAGTTTTGTGTAGATGGGAGGTTGAATTTAATTTTGTACCAATATGATGTGCAAAGTGTAAAGTGCATCCCCTTCTCTGGGTCTTGCATGTTATAAAGGGTAAATGTGAGTGGGAAAAGCATTGTGCAAATTTGCATTTGGTTCAAATTGCACTTGGTGTAAATTTGTGTTTGGTAAAAATTGCACTTGGTGAAAATTTGCTTTTGGTATAAGTTTCATTTGGTGAAAATTTTCATTCGGTGTAGAGTACACTTAGTACAAGTTACACTTGTTACAAATTTACATAAAAGGACCAAGATTCCCCTAAAAGATGAAAAGTGAAAATAATGCATTTATGCATTAAAAAGGATATATGGAGGAAACTAAAAAAAGAAAATTATAGAAATGACAAATGTGAATATTTAAAAGTACAAAAGGGAAAATTTGAAAAAAAGTAAAAGTGAAAATTGTAAAAGGTGAAAATGCAAGTTTGGAGCCAAAAATTAAAAAGGGTGACATAAACCTAAGTTATTGTATTTTCATTTTCTTTATTTCCCCAAGCCCTTCCATGAGAGAGATATTGTAGGTTTTAAAGATCCAGGTGGGCCAATCCAAGGGAGATAACTTAAGAAATCATAGATCTACAATATTCCCAAGAATTAATTTCAAGAGTAAGTTGTTCCATGGCATGGATAAGAGGAATGACAGGTCTCCAAGGAGTTCTATTTGTGCTAATGAGTGGTCAAAGGGCATATTCAGGAAGTTAAAGTTTCTTTGGCTCCTCAAATGAATATTCTTTTTTGAGCTCATGTAAGGAGAATTTCCAACTAATAAATCAAGAAGTTTGTTACAAATATCCACCATTACTTGTAGAGACAGTTGCAACAATTATTTTTTGTGCAAATACATAAAGATTCCAGGTGTGCTAAAGATTTTTTTCCAATTAAGGGCATATTGGCAGAACTTGTGGGGGGAGGAGGGGGGGAGGTTGGGGTGTTTTAAGCTTTTGGAGGTTACAACTCTCATTCTCTTATTTGAAGGTTTGAAAACTGTATAAATATAAGGCTTGTATTCTATTCAAAATTTGTTGGTTATTGTTGGTCTTTCTTCTTATCCAAGTATAGGCTCTTCCAATTTTTGGGATCATTATTGTGTGTGTATTTTCACTCTATTACTAAGTTGGTTGTAGTTTATACAACCATTAATAAGCTATAATATCACATTTATGTGTCTTCTCTATCCAACATAGAGAAAATACATCATGTTAGTCCCATGGTAGCATTTTGAAACATTGATGTATGTAATATTTTATTTTTTATGTTAATGGAAAATACATGTAGCTCTTTACTGCATCTTGCTAATGAAATGTAATGAGATATTTTAATGTTATGATAATTGGTTATCTAGATTTGTGTCCACTACTATTTATCATCATGGTCATAAATCTGGGTTATAACCCCCTTTTTACATAAATATTTCAAAATGTTTTGTTGAATACCTTATTAGGGTACCCTAGGTTCATAAATCTAGTAGGAGAAAGTATTTGGGATTCTAGTTTTAGTGTATGTTCTAGGTTTTTAGGGATCATTTGGGAATTTGAATTGTTTTGGCATCAATGGATGTAAATCTCTCCTTGTAGTTTCCATGGCTTGCATTTTAGTTTTCCTACATATTTGTAATAGGTAATGTCATGTATGTTGAAAGAAAACCTACTATTTGAAAACCACCAACACAACACCCTCCTTTTTATAACTAACAAACCATCCTACCCTATATTTACCACACCCTTTGTATACCATGAGTATTATTTACCTTTCATACACATAATACCTTGCATATTTGAAATGTGTTTATAGTTTGTGCTTCAAATCCTAGAGCTACAATTTTATATTTACCCCTTGTTATTGAATATTTTATGAAAATGAAGATCACATTCATCCATTCATCTATCTTTAGTAGATTTGTATGACATAAATCATTTGTCCATTTCATGTGACAACCCTTCATGGGTCAAGTGTGAAACTTGGTTATGCTTTGGTCATATTTCCCCTTTCTACCAATAATCCCCATGGAGATTGAAGTGTAAAATCCCTCCATGTGAGCAAGCTACCCCATAGGTTCTCTTACCTTAGTTTAGGTAGAGACAAAAGTATCAAGGAGTAAACCATAAGCTCTGAAGGTGCTTCTCAGTCATTTTATGCATGTTGGTCAAATTGTGATGCCAAACCCTCCCCTGGCTACAACAACATACTAGTGGGTTTTCCATCATTACTTACCATTTCTCTCAAGTGTGCAAGGCTGAGTGTACAAGGTGTAAAATTGGGAATAAACACCACCTCAAACCATAAGTAAAAATGATAATAAAAATATATATATATGGGTGGGGAACTAAAATAATCAACCCATAACTCATGTGGTTTATTTAGACCATCCACCACCCTTTAACATAGTTTAAAAACCCACCTCAATATTAATTTTAAAATATTGACCATTACATGTAACATCATAACCTATCCTTTTACTAAGGAAATAACCTCTAGTCATTTGTTTAATATAACCATAATAAAATATATATTAATTATGATGCTAATTTATACTATATCTTCCATAGATCATTGGACATGACACTTGTGCTTATAGGGAATACAATAAATTCATCTAAATACTCCATAAGGATAAACAAAATACATTTTTAAACATATTCATAGGGAATGATAATGCAATCCCACTAACTCAACCAATGGGTCCTTTGATAGCTCAAAATATAAAAACCCATTTCTTGATCACCAATAATACAAAATTTAGAACTAGCCATAGGCTAATCAGACCAACTAACCTACACTGAATATAACCCATGGCATCGAAGATTCCACTTTTGGCTCAACCAACCCTCATGTGGGTCCTTGATTTTGGACTTAGGGGAATATACCAATGATAAGAGTTGTATAATTATAATTATAAGAGGATGAAACATCATTACTCTCACATAATAGTATCAACCTAAAAATCTCAATTTTATAATTTTTCCAGATACTGACATTAATTCAAAACCTGTGGGAAACTAAAATATAATTATTGATCTCATAAAGGAATTTTCTCATTTTTCATTCATGAAATTACTTACTAACTCTCCTACCACTCGTTCTACATTACTTGATGCCTTAAGATTGGGCCATTTAGCTAGTGTCACATCTCCACTACAGGCCCAAATAAACCATATTGATTTATATATGTTTCCACTTAGGAAAAAAATAAAGGGACATTGGATATTTTTTTGACCTTAGGAATCTTCCCCTAGATGTTGAGATGGCTACGAGGGGAGATCCAACTTTAATTTTCTAAGTCTAGGTTTATAACAATTATGTAAAGAGATTAATGGTCATTAATGGGTGGTTATTAACATATTCCCCTATTTGTTTCTTCATAAAATAAAAAATGTGGAAAATAATTTATTCACATCCTATAACATCTTGAGAGGTTATGAAATCCTCAATTCCACTTCCATTATAACCATTGGGAGAATTTTAAATGAGGATATTATCAAATAAAATCAATATTAATTTATGTAAAAAAGGGTAAAATATTTTATTCATAAAGCCTTAGAATATATAAGGGATATAGTTTGTAAGCCTAAAGGGCATGAACATGATTACATAGTGATCATCATGAGTGTGTAAAGTAATTTTGATGATATAATCATCTTATATGCAATTTTATTGATAGCTAGACTATAAATCCAATTTGAAAAACATTCTGGGACCATGAACATCATCAAGTATTTCATCCATCATCTAGATAGGATTATTTTCCTTAATTTTGATTTTATTTAGTTCCATAAAATTTATTTAGAGTCAAAAAATTCCATATTTATCATGGACTAGAAGAGTTGGAGAATATTATGGGCTTGTGTTGGTATAAATCATGCCTCCCTTGATTATCTCTTAAGCCAATCTTTTAATTTATATCTTTTGGAGAAAATGGTAGCATAATGGCCAAATATTTTGGGTACCATACTTTTATGGAGGTAAATATAATTTTTCTTAGTTGGTAAGGTTTAAATCCTTTATAATTACTTAAATATTAATTCAGTTTTTATTATAAAAAATATCAAGTCATTAGTTTGTTGAAATCAGGAGATGTACTGATATGCACAAAACAAATTTGAGAAATGATCCCATGTGAGAATTTATTGAGGATATTCACTATAAAATGGGAAATTATGACAATTTTTAATCCTAAAAGGAGGCTCTCTAGTGTGTACTATTGGTCATTATATGAGAACTACATCCATAGTTCTGTAAAGTGCCACAAAATGGGTCCAAGAGTGCATAACTATTAACGCCTAAGAACCACATCATATCATCCCAAGGGAAAATAAAAATGTGTGATTTAAGGTTATAATCCCATATAAATATTAACAAAAAAATAAAAAAAAGAAATCCTTTACAAGGAAATGTTAGACCATTGGAAATCGTAACATAAAAACTAGAGTAGGGATCCACACAATATTTGTTTGGACAACCTATAATCAAAAAGATTTTGCTTGTTACTAAATTAAATTACAGATATGATGGGTTCTTATTTAATTACCATTTTTTCATTATAAAATTTCAATTTTAACCTCATGATGATTGGTTCTTCAACTTATGGTTCTTTATCATAATAATCTTGAGCAACCTCGCATTCTTGAGTATATAGTGTTAATTAGATATAATTGAGTATAATTTATGTTTAATACATTTTTGGTAGTGGGAGAATTTTTTTTCATTATTATAACATAACCATTTTTCATGATGAGAATGAATTTATGCCTTTGTAAGTGCTTTGATGGGGCTCATTTTTTTAAGTGGGTTTATTATAGGTCATTATGATGTAGATGGATTGTAGAGAACAAAACTTGAAAATTGGCATTTGGTTATGATTTTTCATCCATGATCTTGGTCAAATATATATATTTCATCATGATCTATGGTTTTAATATTTTTACTTCAATGCAAATCATATCCTTGAGTTCACAGAAGATTGTTTTTTAAAAAACATCATTTAACTGTTAAATTTAGTTAAACATTTTTTTTAAAATTTTTTTTTCTGGTATTCATAATCTTTTATAATTTGGAAATGTTTGGTAATGGATATTATGAAATAATCATAGGCACTAGGACTAAAATGATATAACATAAGTTTGATAAAATCATCCCAAGTTGGTTGTTCATGAGATTTTTGATACAAGAGGTACCACTAGACAACTTAGTTTTCCATTTCAAACAAGGTAATGGGTAATTTATTTACCCCTTAAGTATTTTGTAAGTTAAAATAATATTCAAAATGGTAAATACAACTATTAGGTTTAGAACCATAAAATTTTATGAAGTCCAATTTTGGGCCATGTGGCATGGTTGTTGTACGAACCCAACAATTATTCAGTGTAACATTTTTGATAAATCCATTGATTATGTAAGGATCTCTATCTGAATAAGTGTAGACCTAGTTGTCTCTATCATTTTTGTATTTTAATTCATTTTTTCCCTTTAATAAAATTTTTATTGGTTTTTTTGGGATATTTTTCCTTAATTTTTAATTACCATTCCTTCATGATAAAACTACCTCTCTCTATGACATGACTATCACTCTTCAAGATAGAACCACTGATTTTGAAGTGATTTTATCATGATGATTTCATAAAATACCATGTTAAAAATGTATTAAAAGACATGGTTACATTACTTATCATGGTTTTTTTAAAACCAATGTAGTGGTTTTAACATTGTTTATGACGGTTTCATCTTTTCTACTTGCAGAAAGTGGTGGTTTCATCATTGGTTGCTCATTTTTGAATTTAACATTTGAGACTTCAATTTTCACTCATTTACATGATTTTAGTTATTTTTATATCATTATTTTATCTTTTTTTACACTTATAGATGGTACAGCTTAATCTCATTATTTGTTATCACTCTTTATCAATTCTAAAATTACCTCTTAGTCAAGCTTCAATTAAATTCCCACATGCAACCTCCTTTCTTCCTTACAAGTATCTCACTTTTTTTTAGTTTTTTTGATTAAAAATATGGATTATAATTTGGATATTTCAATTTATACCAAGCCATAGCCTATTTTTTTAATTTGGGATATGGTTTTTCCTTAATTTATAATCATAGTCCTACCACTCTCCACAAGTTTAGAGAGGATAATTCATCGATCATTCAAATTTTTATTTTTCATTCATGATTCAGTAAAAAAATTATTTAGCTACACTCTTTTTCAAAATTATGTCCTTCTTTATCCTATTATTTTTTAATAATTTTATTGGAAAGTTCCCAAGTTTTTTAATGAGTAGAGGAGATAGCTACATGAGGATCATACACACAACAATTATGTTCTTCATCTTCGTTTGCTCTCACAATTTATCAGGTTCAAGAATTTACTTTTAGTTTTGTTTTGTTCATTTGGATATATTAGATCATCTTGTTTGTTTATAAAATATATTTATATTCATAAAATCATAAAATCAAATAAAATAAATCTTCATCTTTTTTATTTTGTACCAAAAAGGTAGTTTTGCTTTATTTAATTTATATTTACATATTAAATATTTTTAAAGTGTAATTTACAATAAATATAGGATATATTAACTTAAATTTATCATTAATAAAAACCAAAAAAAATATTCACTTTTAGTTTGACAAATAATTTTATATTCACAAACAAACACCTAGACACATACCAAAACCTAGAAAACCTATACAAATCAGAGCTTGCAAGTTAGATCTAGCTTATTTTTCTCATTTATTGAATGAATGTTATTGTATACCAGAAAAATTTCATTTATTTATTTATTTATTTTAACTTTAATATATTCTATTTTATATCATTACAATTCATAAGCAATCATTCCAAACATCAAAAACTAGCTTTGTATTTTGCATATGCGAATTAATTTTTGAATACTTAAAAGTTTTGACTTCTATTTTTTAGATTTAAGTTTAATTTATGTGTTATAAACATATATTTAATTTTATATTTCATATATTTTAATGTAAATAAATAAATTTAATTATTTTATCATATATAGGCAAAACCTCTATCTCTCAAATTAGAGAAACCCAAAACCAGCACTTTATCGCTCACGTAGAATTGAATTTTTAGCACTTACATATATAAAATATCTTGAAAATAACAAAAAAAAATTGTTTAATTTATTTTACTATCACTTTTTAATTTTTTATTACAAATAATTTTATTTTTATAAATTATCATACTTTATTTTCAAAACACTATCCAAACACCCAAAAACATAATAAAACAAGCCTTGTCAAGATGAATATAAGCTAAACCTTGATAATGAACATTAAAAAAATAAAGTATGTTGTTTCAACCATATAAATAAAATATTTACACTATTTTAATTAATCACAACATTAATTTTCCACTTATATGATGCTCCCTTAGCAACTATTTTTACATAGTATAGGTATCTTTCTTAGAGTTAGATCTCATGTTCCAAGTACTAATATTAAAAGATATATCAATGTTGAGATTATAATAGAAGTTTTATATTCCCAAATCATACCATTTATTATCATTAAAAATATCAATGATCTCTATGAGAAATACTATGTAGGAGCACAACCAACCTATTCCTATGTAAGCCTATGAGTACAATGATATCCAAGTTTATAACTTCACTCTTGCTCCTTTTCCTAATTGGGACTAGCATTTTCATATTTAATTTGATTAATTAATGTAATTTATTAGAAATATTTATCCTAAAAATAATTACCATTTCCTTATATTTATCCAACCTAATCACACCCAATTTCCCATTCCTAACATATACCAAAAACTCTAATTTCTTATCATCACTCACATTGAGGGTTCCTGGGATTTTATTTCCTATACATTTGTCACTCTTAAATATAAATGTAACATGGGATAAATATTATTGTAATACCACAACCACACTTTTCCAAACATCATCAAAACCCCATTTCTTTACCTCAACCAAATCAATCAAATATACAGACCGGTCGTGATATCATCTTTTCATCGGCTTCTCGGCTAAACCTCAGGAAGTTGAGTGTACAAGGATGGAATGAAAATTTATGTGTATATAATATAGTTAACCTGATGTTAATTTATAACATAACCTTATAATTTTAATATATTATATGCACTCAAGTTCTAAATACTGAATTATAGGCGAGTGAGGCAAGTGTTAATCTTTTGTTATCTAGTTTGAGACATAGAGGTTTTTCCTATATGCACTAAATGAATTAAATTTATTTTTGTATTTTATTTATATGAAAAATTATGAAATATAGTATTAAATTTACATTTATAACACAAAAACTATATTTAGATATAAAACCTAGAAAGCACAACTTCTAAGTATTTTTAAATTAATACATATCCGTAAGCTAAAAAGCTATTTTTTGAAGTTAGGAATGATTGCTTGTGAATTTTAATGATATAAATTGAAATTAATACAAGTATAAATTTATATTTTTTATTATTTATATATTTTAAAATAGTGTTCATTCGCTATATGAGAGAGAGAATCTAGATCTAACATACATATTTTAATTTGCCTACATTTTTAAGTTTTAGTGCATGTGTGTGGGTGTTTGTTTGTTAATGCAATTTTTTTAAAAAATTGAAAGTAAATTATTATTTATGGTTTTTATTACTCTTAAATCTCATATAATATATCATATATTGAATGAAAGGATATCCACTTAAATAAGTTTAGACTTAGTTTTCTCTTTCATTTTTACTTTTACCCCCTCTCTTGCCTTTCATAAACCTCTAAATTTGATTTTTTTAGTCTTTTAAATTATTTTTAATGATATTAAATGCATGATAAATATTTAAATATTCATGATATAAATTCTAATCTTTAATATAAATGTTTAGATTTTGAAGGAATTATGTCATGGCTATTTTGTAAATTTTGGCATCAAAAATGTCTTTGACATGGTGGTTGTGTTACTTTTTGAAGTAGTTTTCTAAACCAATGTGATAATTTTATAATAATATTAAATATATTTTTATTCACCACCCATAGAAAGTAGTAGTTTTTCACTCTTTTACCATTTTAAAAATTAACATCTAAGACTTCAGTTTTTACATATCATACATGATTTTGGTTGCATTTTTATCATTTTTTATCTCTTGTTTATGGCCTCTAGGTGGACCATCTCACTCTCACTCTTAAAATTATCTCTCATTAAATATTCAATTAAAACCCTACACACAATCTCATTTCTTCCTTATAAGTATCTCACTTTTCTTAGTTATTTGAATTTAAAATTTACATTAGAGGTTGAAGCTTCCATGTTTTACCAAGACCTAGCATGAATATTTTTGTTTTATAAAATATTTTTACTATATATATGACCATATTCATGTCACTTTACACAATTTTGGAGAGGATAATTCATCAAACTTTAAATTAATTCTTTGTCATCTGTTTGAAACTATTCAACTGATATCTTTTTCAGAATTTTACCCTTTTTGATACTATTATTTTCTCATCCAGTTTTTGGAAAGTTATCAAGGGTGTTATTTAGAAAATGATATAGCTAGCCAAGGATATGATACACAAAAAAAATATTTTATTCACATTTTCTTGGTCTCAATAATAATCAAGTTGGAAGATTTGATTTCAATTTTGTTTTTTAAATTACAATAGCACATATATATATATATATATATATATATATATATATATATATATATATATATATATATATATATATATATATATATATATATAATTCATTGGATAGGTTTATATTCAGAAAATTATACAATAAAATAAAATAAATAATCTTGCACTCTTTTATTTTATACAAAAAATAATTTTAATTTCAACCAGGTCTGAGCTTATTTAGGAAAAGATCCTTCCATAAAGTATTTTGTGAATATAATTTTTTTTTCAATGTGGTTATAATCCTTCCATGAAGTTGTGCCATGAATAATGATGTCCGTTGGATATTAGTTTGAAGTGTATTTACAAAGATATGGATTAAAAGGATACTTTGATTGTTGGTAAGTTTAAATTGGGATGGAAATAGAAGAGGAATGGCCTTGGTTGAAATATTTTTGGTATCTATGTGGGGATATTTTTTTGTGAATGTAAACTTTACAACAAAAAAAAAAAAGTGAATTATTTTTTTGGTTTGTATTACTAATAAATTTCCTCTAATCTACCAAATTTATTTTTACAATTATAAAATAATATTCCATATTTATTCTTACAAGTATACATTTATAACAATTATGTAAAAAGAGAAATTGTCAATAATGGGGTGACTATTCACATAGTCCCCTTCAGATTTATTTAGAAGTTCAGTCATGGTAAAATTATTTACTCCACCACTTATAACACCTTGAGAGGCTTTGAAATTCTCAAGTAAACTTCCATTGGGACCATTTAGGCCATTTTAAATGAGGATATAAACAAAGAAGATCAAGATTAAGTTTTATAAAAAGGGGTGAAATATTTTATTCATCAAACCTTGGAAATTGAATGCGACATAGTTGGTAATCTTAAAGGGAATGGCTGCGAATACATAGTTTACTATATTTATATCCTTGGTTAGGAGCCCAACGATATAAATATAGTAAACTTAAATGTTTATAACCAAAGGTTATTGTCAATGTATGAATACAATTTGCACATATTCAAAGGGAGATTATGATTAGTGAACATAAAGAATTAAAATTAACTACAACATAGTTTAAATAGTTGTATTGAAAACACTTCTACAAAACCAAAGACTAAAATACTAGTAGATGTATCTTCTTCAATGAAACATGATATTTAGAGAAGAAACACACATTGATAAAAACTTATAGAACAATCCATAGAATCTATTATTTATCTTAATTACACAATTCTCTTCTTTTTGAAATGTGGAGGATAGAAGTATATATATATCTTGGGATGGGGATGCCTCATTCTCAATAAAGGTCTAAATTTACATATTTATTTAAGGAACTAAGTGTCAAAACCCATGCATACTATTCATATATACATATAAATTTTATTCATTATCCAAAATTGTTAAATACAACATATATGTGTCAGAATAGAGTTCAAACTTGAGTCCCATTTAGAACCAAAGGCATGTAAAAGTGTGTGTGTGTGTGTGTGTGTGTGTGTGTGTGTGTGTGTGTGTGTGTGTGTGTGTGTGTGTGTGTGTGTGTGTGTGTGTGTGTGTGTGTGTGTGTGTGTGTGTGTGTGTGTGTGTGTGTGTGTGTGTGTGTGTGTGTGTGTGTGTGTGTGTGTGTGTGTGTGTGTGTGTGTGTGCGCGCGTGTGCGTGCGTGTGTGCGTGCGCGTGTGTGCGTGTGTGTGCGTGTGTGTGTGCGTGTGTGTGTGTGTGTGTGTGTGTGTGTGTGTGTGTGTGTGTGTGTGTGTGTGTGTGTGTGTGTGTGTGTGTGTGTGTGTGTGTGTGTGTGTTCATATATATAATTAAGTTGTTGATGTGAAACTACTTAATGACGTAACCTGCATGCTATTAATATTATCCATTTTAGATATAATTACAATTGAGTTTACAATTGAAGTTGATGGAGTCACTAGTAGAACTATAGTTGAAAGTGTCTTAATAGTCGGCCCTTTAGATGTTTACACTACAATGTAGCTTATAAATTGAGTCTATATACTTGGAGGTGGTTGAGATATAAATTATGTACCTACCAAGATAAGAGTCTACTTAAATTCTTCTAACCACTTCTATAAAATGTGACTTTCCATAAAAGAAATATTGATTGTGTCATAGGCAATGATGGATATTTTAAACAAAAAAGGTACTTTGGTCATCAAGTTCTCATGAATAATCATTGAAGCCTTAAATTGCATGTTTGTGTTTTCCACCTTATATTTCACAAAAGTTATTAATTGGATGATTTACTCATTAGTTTTATAAACAATGCCCTCAACCTTTACCTAGAAACTATTAGTAGCCAACTAGAGAAAACCCTCCAAAATGGGCCTCGGGACTAGCTACCCCAAAATATGAGAGAGAGAGAGAGAGAGAGAGAGAGAGAGAGAGAGAGAGAGAGAGAGAGAGAGAGAGAGAGAGTGTGTGTGTGTGTGTGTGTGTACGTGCATGCGCATGCACACATGCACAATATTCATATCCTTTAAACTTTATATTTCATATTTCTCATCATTTATGAATTTCTACACCAAGGCATGCCATTCATTATGCCACTATGATAAGTTATCTCTTCTAGTTGTCACATGGTTCTATGCTAGAGTAACATGAGGAGCTTATACCAAATATAAATATATTTAAGCTTTATTTTTAGTATCTTTTCCTAGAAAATTGAGCTTGTAATTCACATCATTCATTCTATTATATTCTTAGGTTACCCTTCCCCATTCTAGTTGTGGCAAATATCTTGCATGTATTATTAAAATTATGATATTGTACATTGTTATATCCACTCCCAATAAATTTTTTATAATATCATGGGGACCTTGTACATTTTTTTTTCATATAAAGTTTATTTTGATTGATCATAATTTCTATACATCTTCTTGAGTACTCCACTAGTTGCATCAATAAAACTATTTATATCTTCCTTATATTCATCCAATTCTTTGGGGAGGTACTTCCTATTATTTATTACAAATAATATGTGTTCTCTCTACTCTAGGTAAAAATTTTCATCCTATACTAACATAGTCTTTCTCTTGACCTTTTTTAGTGTGTTAATTTGTCTGTCAAAATGAAATCCCATATTTCGTTGTTTAGTAATAATTTAAATTTTCTTGCTTGCTTCTTATTCCAGAAATCTTTGTATCCATAGAGTTTTTTTCACAATATGTTTTTCTTATGTATGTCCTTTAGATGCAAATGTGGAAGAAGGGGATTGAATTTATGGGAGAATTGATACTAAGGTAGACTGGGCCTTGGGATAATATGTAGCCAATTTAGGAAAATATGGAATTTCATTTCTCTAGGTAATGACCTTATTCTATGAAGGTATTTGAATGATATAGTAGGTATTTTTTGGTGTCTTTCATATTTATATTATGGAATAATCTATTTGGGTAGCCAAAGAAGGCACACTTATTTATGTAGATGGCCTAGGAGGTGTAGCTTGCATATCCAAAATGGAAGTAGATAATAGGTATTCAATATTTACCCAATTATTTATTCGAAGAGGATGTGAAATAACATTACTAATAAATATATAAGTTACATGGGTTTGAAGTGATATCATAGTACTACCACTCCTAATAGGTTGGTTGATTATAGGAAAAAAATCAATGGGCCCTGGTCTATGGTTTGCAAAATTGGCATTGTGAATGCATGAGGCATCTTGAATGGGCTAGGAAAATCAAAAATAAAATAATTAAAAGAATGGGTAGATCTTATTTTGTTACGTGTAATAGTAAAAATTACAAGAGACATCAAAAAATCAAGAATTTATGTACTCACATTTGATGGTTGGCTATCATCATGTGTAGTAGTGTCAATGAAATTTTTTTTGGAGGTTGTTTTTGTATCTTGTGTAATTGAAAAATCTACAATAATTACAATTTTGGGACTTGTATCAACTCCTATAGCAACATTAGTAATGACTGAGGTCTCCTTGGTACTTAGCTCCTTAGTTTTATCTTGATTATATATTGGTGTGGTCTCAACCACCCTATCTATTTTTTTCTCTACGATCTGAGTTGGAGAGCTTGGTGGTGTAGCTAATGATGTAAATACTTTCATGGTAACTTCTTGTCTATACTCTGACTATAACTTAATATCTTTTCCTTCTTTATTTTTTATGATATTGATTTTGTCTCAAT
>JARHVA010001553.1:2897500-3012500 GCA_037957365.1 Torreya grandis
ATGATCAAGTAGGGGGTTTAGATGTTGACTTAAAGTTGAGATTAAATTTAAACACATTTAATAAATTTTTAATATCTTATATAAAATTTTAACCTTTAATGAGCTCATCAACACAAGAATTTTTCACTTAATAACATGGAATACAAGACTTCATCAATTACACAGACCTATACATACGCATTTAAATTTATCATACATGTGAGATTTTATCTATATATGGTATGGAGTTATTATTATGACTTACTATAAATTTATTTTAACTATTATTATTCCCTCATCGAGCTCTAAAGTGAATTAAACTGATACAAGCTAAGCCTATAGGGTTTTGCATGAGTTTTATAGTCTCTTTGCATCTTAATGATAGTTCATAAGGCACACAATATTTTTATACAAAATAATTCCATGGATTAAGAGGGAATATGTACCCCCTCCAACACCTACAATCATTTTTCCTAAGGTGATTCCTCCTTCATGAATGATCTTCATCAAAATTGCCTTCTTGAGCTTGCAAGGAACTTGATAGAGGAATTGAAACATGTTTTACTTTTCTTTGATCTATTAAAGGTTTATAAAACCTGATTTGGCCCTAACACACCTAGGATAATTTACTATACACCTTAAAATCATTAGAAACATCTTTTCACTCTTTTGATAGCCCATTTTAGACATGTGGTAACTACATGTAAGTATAATCATTATCTTTTATATCCTAAAACTATCATAATATTAAGTGTGCATGCTAATTAAACATTATAAAACCCCTAAAAACTCATTTATAAGTTTTTTTCTATTTATTTTTCACCTTTTTGGACTCTAAACTAGTCTTTGGAAAGTTTAAACATGTTAAAGAAGCATATAGAAGGTTTACAGTGACTTGGTAAGCCTGGACATAGCATGAAAATTTATAAGACATCAAAAGACCCTATAAACATGTTTATAATTCAAAATAGAGTCCCATCACATTAGCATTAGGGACTTGTGCAAGGAAAAAGTCATTAAAATACATAAAAAAACATAGAAACAACCTTACCTTACTTTTACAAAATAAGCTTAAACTCTACTAAACACAAGAAGGAGACCATGTTGAATGACTTTTGATAACAAAATAAAGTGACTTAACCCTAATACTAACTAGACCATCTTAGAAGGGTTTGTAAGCTACCAAGGAAGACATACTATTTATCATAATTAAACTATTAATGACCAATATAATACCTTATATGGATATAAATAAAGTTATAATCATAAGTACTAAGGTTTTTAATTAGACTCCCCTATGGTATCCAAATTTAGCTAACATTTTTGGAAACCTCCTGGGATTGCATGCTTATTTTGCAGCTTAGATTAGTTGCCTGGTATATCCACCAGGCTACGGAGTCACACATCACTCAAATTATAATTTATTAGACCCTAAAATTCATTTTAAATGGATTTAAACAACTAATAGATAGTTTTTATACCTCTAAAACATGCAACAAAATAAGAATAGCACACTAAAGTAAGACACACACACACTTGTGCTACAAATCACTTAGGGAAAACAAAAAATAAGAACACTACTAAATGAAAATAACTTTAATACATCTTCCTCCTAGATTAAAAGGAATATTTATGCAAAAACATCCTTCATGAGATGGATAATGATGTAAAACATGATACCTTTTGATCATGATGTTTGATGGAATAGACCTCTTGCTTTCTAACTCCTTTGACATACTCTCAAGTGAGTAATCAACAAAAAACATGCTTCCTATGAAAAATAATCATCTTTTCACCCAATATTATTCTCATGTTACTCTTTTATATTTTAACTCACCTAAAAAGTGATCACATATTGATTGATAATGGTAGCATTAGCTTTATCTTCTGTAGGATCCATGAAATGGTGTGCTTGGTCTTGAATGATCTCTTAGGGGTTCCCACATTATTCTTAAAGGAATACAGAAGCTTCAAAATCATATTAAACTTGCCCAACTAGATATGTAGGCCCTTTAATAGACTCAAACTCATTAAAACCATCCAAATATTGTTGTCAAGTCTCATTTTGAAACTATTCATGTTGACTTGAGAAGGCATCTTGAATATGATTATCAACTTGAGGATCTATCTCTATCATATTTCTAATTACTATCATGTGCCCATGAGATTCATGGTGGTTGTTTTTAAGGTCATAAATCATTGTATAAACTTGTGTTTGATCTTTCTCATTGATGAGATTGTCTAGGACCTCCATCTCTTTGACCAAATCATTGGGTTACTTCCACAAATTCTCAACATCTTATTGACTAGCATCTTTAAGTGATCTAAGTTAAGAAACATCCTTGTATTTCTCTTTGGGAGCCATAGGATTGTAAATTAATTTAAAATCCTTCACATGATCATGATGTAACTACAAATATGATCTCTCAATCTTTACTTCTTGCTCATTATAATCCATTTCAAGACCACTCAAAACCTCATATTACTCAATTTGGGAATCTTCTACCTCAAGATCAGCTACAAACCCATCATTGAGACTCTCAAGGTAAATTATTCCTTGTGATTATTATTTTTCCAATCCAACCAAATCCTCTTTGTAACAAGAAAGAAGGCCATCATTTTCAACCAATGGAGAGATTTCAAAATAATATTTTACCTCTTCTTAGCCACATGAGACATCTTAAAAGATATCCAATTTCATATAAATTACAACTAGTTATTTTAATTCATTGAGCTTCTCTAATGACTATTGTTCTTGGTCATCCATGATCTCATTGAGATGAATAAAGGGATAGACTATTGTAACTATCTTATATGAGATTTATTCACCTTCAAGAGTGTTCTCTCTTCAAATTTATTTCCACATCATCAAGATCATCTTTCCCTTCATCTCTAAATAATTATTTACCTCTTTCTTCACCAATGGGAGTGCCAATAATGAATTTTTTAACATATACACTTGAATCATCCTCTTCATATCCTTATTTAGGCTCACTTACAGATATAAATTTACCTTCTTATTTGTCTCCCAAATAACATTTTCTTCTTCAAGGATGAGTTGATCAAACTCAAAAACAAGATTTAGAATTTTGAGATCAAAGAGGTTATTATTCTTCTTCTTATATTTAAAAATTAATCTCTCAAACCTTGATATGATTTTTACTTCATCTTTATTAATAAGTACATACTTCTTCATTTATATGCTTTCATGGATTGATTTCCATGATGGGAAGGCTTTAGGTTCTTCAACCTTCTCAACGAGGACCTATTTATTACTTTGGATTCCTTCTTGGATTGATCTCCATGATGGGAAGGTTTTATTTTCTTGAGGAGGGATGTGTGGTGATTTAATAGGCAAATATTCATCTCTATCCTTAATCTCCCAATGTAAGCTTTTTACATTTTGCTTATCCCATGACTTCAACACTTGATTCCAACTTGGAATCTTGAACTTAGGAGCTCCATGTTGATGATGTGTTGCATATTTAGGGGTGTATGAAGGATTTTTTAAGATTTTAAACTACCTTGGCTTGGAATAAAATTTATATTTTTGGATGAACATGGGAGAAGGTTATTGATGGAAAGCAGGTGGAACTTGAGGAACAATGGGTGAGTCTTTCATAGAATCAATATTTTTTTGATGTCATATTATAAATTGGAGCATGTTAGGAGTAGAAGAAGGTTGATTTTGAGTAGATGAAAGTAATTGAGGTTTATTATATTTGACTTATTTATTCTCCCATATTACTAACATATCCTCTATGAATTGATTTAAATCTCTTATTTCTAGATTTTCATTAGTTAGGACATGTTGGTTTCTTTCTTCAAAACCCGCCCACTCATTAAAAAAATTAATGAGTCCCTTAAATTTTGAATGAGATGAAATAGGAAAACTTGGCCAAGTTCTAAACTTCTATCTATGTTTCTTATTATTAGTCCAATATTTAAAATTCTCATGAGTATCTGAGAGTCTTGATATTTCTTAGGATGAATTTGCCTAGATATACATTTCTTATAGCTTAGTTATTACTGATCACAAGATGGATATGACTGATATGAAGGCTGATAATGTTCATAAGGTTTATGAGGAAAGGAGAAAGATTAAGACTCTTGATAGCAAGGCTGGTCATATTGACATCTAGAGTGATACGAAGGGTAATTAGGCTCATTGTAGGGATGATATGGATCAACATAAGGTTGATATAGATCATTAGAATAATGGTAAGGATCTACATGATATTGGTAAAGATGAACATCCTTCTTGTAAGGATAAAAATAGGCTTGGTATGCCTCACCAAATTGAGTAAAATTTAAATCCACTCAACCTTCAGTCATCACACTTCATGAAAAAGGAAAAATAGAGAGAGTACTTGAAAAAATACCTAGGCTACTAAACCCAATTGAATGTTCTTGGAGTCACCATTGGTGCTTGTGTCCATGACTGCAAATTCTATTGCATTAAATATAAACACCAATAACTCTTAAATGGATTAAATATATTGTCCCATTGAGCATTCTAGAACTATTATCATCAAAAATATCACCCTTGAGGAGGTTGTTCAAGCCTCCTCATTTAAGTGATAATATGGGAACAATCCTAGGTTGTGGGTGACCTAAATAATGGATTAAACCCCTAGATAGGGTGAGATACCCTGATTAATCACTTAATAAACCTACTAACTTTAAAGGAAAAGGGATAAAGGAAACTATAAACTAAAAGGGATGTGATACACTAAACTTTGTGATGTATACCATTGATTTTCATGTGCACTAAGACATATATGACTCCCATAAGCATACATTAATCTTAAAAGAGCTTATCCCAATAATGATTTTTAAAGAGGCATGATAATGTGAGATCATAATAGAATATGTTTAACACTTATAATACACATAGAACCCATGATGACACTATTCACAATGTGTAATAGAGAAGCAAACTACAAAAAGGAAAGAAGAACAAGACAAGTAAGCAACGTGAGCTAAGTCTACACTTGTCTAGATCAACAATTCAAAGTTTTACACTAACAAAAACCATATAATGAGGTAAAATATTCACATTATTAGTAAATATGCATAAAACATAGTAGGGATGCATCATACTCCTAGTAGAAGGATCCATTTTAAAGACAAATTAGGCCACACATATAGAAAGGAATGACGAGAGAGAAGATGGGAGTAAGAGAGGTATATGAAAAGTGTCACATCATGAAGAGGAAAGTTTAAATAAATAAAACTACCAAATTATAGTAATGAAACTCCCTTAAATGTGTGTTATCTTGTAATGATCTTCTTCATCAAGGTGGTGTAGGAGAACATCATTGTCCTTCATGACTCATCCATCCTCCTTAAAACTACCCATTAAGAGTGATTATTAAGTGAAAATACATATCATGGGGTATAAATAAATATATTTCATTGGATATATATTTTATATCCATATCCAATCATATTTACACATTTGTTCTACAATCTCTCTCATAATTCTCATGTTTTGCTTTAAGGACTATTCCTTGTAGCCCTATTTAGACACAACGCTCCAAGGTTTGAAATATTTGTAGAAATTATATGGAAACTAAAATAAAATTTTAGTAGACATTATCTCCTTATATCGTCACCCTACATATCATGATCTAACTCTTAAGGCAAGCCCACTTTCTTAACCTCCATCTTTCCTAATTAGGCCTAATGCAAGTCTACAGTCCTATATTTCATAAAATTCCATAAAATACCAGTCAAAAAACACTAAAATATTATTAGTCAAATTAAAATATACCACTTGGAAAATTTTCATGCACTTACAATGTGTGGAAGTCACGTTGGGGTAAAAATAAGATTTTAAGCCCGAGTTGGCCTACACACAGGCCTAAGGAGGCCGATGGATCAAAAAATAATAGATAGAGTTTTAAGACAATTAAAGGTGATATTAAACATTTTTTAGGTTTACCTCACTTCTCTCAGCACTCCAACCATCATTTATTTTTGGATCATCCTCACACCTCTCTAGAATTGAAAGATTTCTACATTCTGAGTGTGTTTGATGACTATGAAAAGGATACAAGTTTCCTTTATCTTCTTGATAATAAATTTTAAACCAAAAAAAATATCCAAGGATTATTTTAACCCCTACATACCATCCTATTTTATCCAATCTTATAATTTAGTATCAACATTTCATATTCTCTTCAATACTTTGAGGTAAGTTTGCCTTTTATAGAAGGCATGTGTGTATGTATTTAGGATAGGATCTATATAGAAAAAACATGGTGTTATTAATTAATGATTGAAAATTATTAATTATGAACTTATACTAGCTAATTAATGGTGTGAATAATACCTTATCATGCATACAAGTTTCAAGATGTGTATGATTGAGTCACTATATCTTGATTTAGGCTTGCAACCTACAAAATTAGGCCATTTTCATCATTATTCAACTCCACACATGTAAAAATATATCTCAATTAGGTATTTATGAGACCTAAAAAGGTCATTCAAGTTTTTTTAGGATAATTCATATGCATTTGGAGTCATTTAGAGAGCTAAAATAACCATCAGATATTTTTAGCCTTCTTAAGCAGCTTAGGAGGCATCAATATTTTTAACCATTGTTCATAGAGTAAAAGAATATAAAATATCTCCTAATTAAAAAAAATTAGACTAAATTCAGCCCTTTAACATATCCAAACAACATTATTAATCATGCATCTTGTCCTATATGGGCTAAGCAAAAGATTGAATTTATCAAGTTTGCACACCTATGTTTTTGTACTCAGTTTGAGTTTTTGAGAAAAAAGAATCATATTTTTATTTTATATATTTTAAAAATATTTTTTTTATTATTAATCTTAATTCATAAAATCTACATATATTTTTATTATGTACATTTATTCTCATTATGCTTTGGAACCTAGTTAACTCAAGCATAGGGTTTTAAGCCATTTCTCTTGCTTTGACCCTGACCTACTGATATTTAATGTTTTATAAATATTCATAAGGTTTTAATAACCTTAAAAAACACCTATATGGTCCTCATTAACCTAAATCAATTCAATCTTCTAGACTTGTGATAAAATATATGCTTTTATGTCTTTTTACAAGACAGACCTATAAGTTTGTGTCTAGGCTAGAAGCTGTCAAGCTTTGCAAAGTGCATTTCTAAGTGGGATCTTCTAATTAATTTAAATTAAAATATTTTATGGAATATAATATATATATCCATAATGTTTCATGAGTTATAAGTCCAAACTTGGACTTATCAAACACTCTCTTCATCCATCTCTAGGGTCCTTACTTGCATGTTTGTATTTTTTAGTCTTCTATATTGCTTCCAAGCCTTTCTTGAGGTGGATTTTTCAACTTATAAAGGAGTTTAAAAATTTTATAATGTTATTTGTGACCTTAAATACTTATTTAAAATATATAAACCTCTTTTCAATGCACAAATAATTTCTTCTTCACATGGTTTAGTTAGATGACCCTGCATTTTGTATTGTGCCTATATATGGTTTGTCTAGCTTAGAAAAGAGGAGGTGTTTTTTTATAAAGGTATTATTTGGATCTCAGAGGCATTGGAATTTATTTTTTAAGTATTCTTACATTTAAAATTTCCATTAAAATTCATATTCATCATAAGAATGCATTTTGAGGATAGTGTTGTAGGTAGCATGATAGTCCCTCTATTACTATCTTGATCATGCATGATCAAGTAGGGTGATCAGAGGTTTATTTTTAGTTGAGAATAAATTTAAAAACCTTTAATAAATTTTTAATATCATATTTCAAATGTTATCCTACAATCATGTATTCAACACAAGAATTTTTCACTTACGAGCATGGAATACAAGACTTCTTCAACTGCACAGACCTATACTTAGGCATTTAACCTTCTCATGCATGTGAAATTTGGTATGTATTTGGTGTGGAGGTAGTAACATGAATTCATATAAATGTCTTTCAACTATTAATTTTCCCTAATCAAGCTCTAAAGTTCATTCAAAAGAGAAAAATCGAGCTTACATGGTTTTCCATGGGTTTTAAAGGCTCCTCACTTCTTAATGCTAGTTCATAAATCACTATAGATCTTGTTGAAAATAAATTACATGGATTTATATGGAATTTTTACCCCCTCCAACACCTATTATCACTAGTATTTAGGTGATTCCTCCTTCATGAATGATCTTCATCAAAACACACTTCTTGAGCTTGCAAGGAGATCGACAAAGGAACTGAAACATTTTTAAATTTTTTTGGACCTATGAAATATTTATAAAACATGATATGGCACTAATACACCTATGAAAACATAATATACACCTAAAAATATTTTAAAATATCCTTTCACTCTTTTGATAACCCATTATAGACGTGGTATAACTACATGTAAGTATAATCATTATCTTTTCTATCCTATAACTATCATATTATGAAGTTTTCCTATCAATTCCATGTTATAAACATCCTTAAAATTAATTTTCAAGTATTTTGATACATATTTTCCACCTTTTGAGACTCTAAATTGGTGTTTCGAAATTTTAAGCATGTTAATGAAGCACACGGAAGGTTTAAAGTGACTTGTTAATCTTGGACATAGCATGAAAACTTATAAGACATAAAAGACCCTCTAAACATGATTACAATTAAAAATAGAGTCCTTTCACATTGTCATTAATTAATTTTTCAAGGAAAAATTCATTATAAGGCTTAAACAACATAGAAAAAACGTTACCTTAACTCTTTTAAAAGAAGCTTAAACTCTACTAAACAAAAAATAGGGACCATTTTGAATGACTTTTGATGATAAGACAAAGTGACTTAGCCCTGATACTAACTAGACCATCCTAGAAGTCTTTATGAGCTACTAAATAAGACATATTATATATCATATTTAGACTATTAGTGAGCAATACAAGACCTTATATGGCTATCAATAAAGCTTAGAGCATAAGGATCAAAGTTTTGAATTAGAGTCCCATATGGTAGTCAAATTTGGATAATAGGAACTATATGTTCCTATACATTAACTATGGGTTGAGAATCATCACCAATTAGACATGTGGGGAGACTTGTAAAGATATTAGATATGACATTTGGATCTATCTCCCTAGATGGACTTGCTTCTTTAGATATTTTATTACCATTTATGCTTCTGGTTGAGGATGAGGCCTATGTACCAATGTTGAGGTTCATTCCTCACTATCTATTCTATTTTAATATTTTCTTATAATGGTAGGATCATAATGGATCCTTTGGGATACTTTCATTAAAATTCCAACCTTGCACATATCTATAATAACCTCACTATCATCTTTAAAATTTAAAAATATAAGATCATGATTATGCCATTGGTGCCCATAGGAGAATTTAACTTTCTATTCATATTTATTAAGGTGCTCCTTGACCTTATTTTTGGGACCCCAATACTTAATTGGTTCCATTTTAAAGACACAATTAATTCTAATTCTACCCATAGAATTGAGGTGTTCACATTTGGTACATTATATGTGGCCTATGTGAAGAGGGGTTGGATGGAAGTTTCTTTGTTTATCACTACTCAATTCGATGTCCACATTGTCAAATAATTATGCAAAAATATCCTATTTAACCATTTTATATAATAATATGTGGTAGATATAAATGATGTCCCATAGTACCTTCAATTATTATATAGTGTAATTAGGGTATTACTAATAATTACCCATTTTCCCAATGTTTCTTTTAATGTGTTATAATAACCTAGGCACATTTTACCCACATATGACATTGTATACTATAGGATAAAATGGTTTGGTGAACCTATAAATTTCAATCCTAAATATTCATATGTGAATAATATTCATCTCATCACAAACCTTGTTTTTCAGATACTCTATAGATGGCTCCCAATGTTCTACATAGGATAATTGCATTGTAGCGTTTATATAATCTACCAAGGACGACATCATATATAAGTTTCCATCTAGTAGATTTATTTGGTTGATAAATTGGTGCATCAAATTGGCGCTAATAATTTATCTAATGGAAATATTTTTTTCTAAACTCTAAATTATGTCTAATAATGGGACCCATATTTCATGAATATAATAAATATTTAGATATCTATATAATTGATTTAGCAGAGACATGGTGATTCTTACCCCTAGCCTAAAAAAATGATGGGAATGGAGGAAATTGGGTCTTTGATCTTAAAATTTCTTAGTTTTAATTCCCATTAATGCAATGTGTGTTAGGGTGTGGAGCTAAAAGCTTCACCAAAGAGCATACTTTGACAGGTTCGGGTCTACACAGGCACCGGCGTCGGTCAGGAGCGACCAACGTCAGCAGAGGGTTGGTTGGCAGCGGTTACAGGCAAGCAGCAGGAACCGACGTCGGTTATCTGTGCATCCAGAAAGCTATTTCCGAGGACAGAAGCGAGTGTTTGCATGATGAGTTTGAGTTGTAGTCTCAAGCTCACGTCTCTATTATTAGCAATACTATTTTTAGAGCCCTTGTTCAAGTGGCTTAACTGTTTGTTGGAAGTACATGCTCAAGTCTCCTAATTCTATATGTAGAATTAGATCTTCCTAGCTTATTGTAGTTGTAGTGGATTATTGTAGTAATTCATTGTATGTGAAGAATAGTACATAATTGAATCAATCCAGGTTTGTTGGAGTTGATTGTTCTTGAGAGAGAGAGCTCTTGAGGAATAGAGATCTAGTGAGAGATCTATACATCTAGGAGAGGTGTGGAAGAAAGAAGTTTCTTCAATTGTATTTCTTTTGTAAAGAGTTTGTTAATACAAGTTTTCAGGGTGGTTTCTTGTATCTCTTGTTCTTGTTGTTTATCATTCTAGTTACTTGTCTATCTGATTTATTTTTGCATTTATTGCTTTCACAAGTGTAATCTATTGTTGGTTGATCCCCAACAAGTGGTATCAGAGCCAAGTTGCAGGTTCAGAGCTTGATATCCAACAAGTGGTATCAGAGCTCAGGTTCACTAACAGGTGGTTCAGATCTGTATAGTGTGTATTGATTACAGGTTCTCACAGGGATTTCTGTTTGAGTGGGAGAAGCAATGGCAGATGAAAGTAAATTGAGAATGGAAAAGTTCAATGGAAAAAATTACCAACATTGGAGAATGCAGATAGAGGATTATCTGTATCAGAAAGATCTCTACTTACCGTTAGGTGGGGTTGCAAAGAAGCCCAAAGACATGGAGGATGAAGAATGGGAAGTTCTTGACAGAAAGGCTCTGGGGTCTATAAGACTGAGTCTAGCATCCACTGTGATATCCAATTTATCATAGGCAAATTCTACGGTAGAGTTGATGACTACGTTAGCAAATTTGTATGAAAAACCCTCAGCTTCTAATAAGGTATATCTTATGAAGCAGTTATTTAATTTGCATATGAATGAAGGTGGATCTATTTCTACTCATCTGAATGATTTCAATGGAATTGTGAATCAATTAAGTTCAGTGAATATAGTGTTTGATGATGAAATAAAAGCTCTTTTAATATTATGTTCTTTGCCTGAAAGCTGGCATGGCTTAGTAATGGCAGTAAGTAATACTACTTCTGCATCAAATATTTTGAAAGTAGAGGATGTTGTTAGTGTTATCTTGAATGAGGAAATTCATAGGAAAAGCACAGAAGAGACATCTGGGAATGCTTTAAGTTTTGAGAGCAGGGGAAGGCAGAAAGAGAAGAGCAAGAAAGGCAGATCAAGATCCAAATCTAAGGGGAAAGGCAGATCTAAATCCAGAAATGGCAGAAGGCCACAATGCTAGAATTGTGGAAAGATGGGGCACATAAGCAGAGATTGTTGGTCAAAGCCTAAGGAGGACAATCAGCACGAAGGAAAGGAAGAAGCCAAGGTTGCAGGTATTGCACAAGATGCTGTAATTTTCTCTCTGCATAATAATATAGAATCTTGGGTATTAGATTCTGGTGCATCTTTTCATGCTGCCCCTAACAGGGAATATTTTAGTTACTATATCCATGGAGACTTTGGAATAGTGTATCTAGGGGATGATGAGCCCTATAAAATAATTGGCAAAGGTAAAGTGCAGCTGAAGATGCAGAATAGCAACACATGGGTGTTGAGAGATGTGATGCATGTTCCTAGCTTGAAGAGAAATTTGATTTCTGCAGGAAAGTTAGGGGACGAGGGTTGTACAGTAACTCTCACAGCAGAATCTTGGAAGGTGACCAAGGGTGCACTTGTTATGGCCAGAGGCAAGAGAGAAGGTACTCTCTATTTGTGTAATTGTGTTACTAACAAATCTCCTTCTGTATTATCTACTTCAGATGTGGACACTAAATTGTGGCACTCAAGGCTTGGCCACATGAGTGAGAAGGGGATGTCAATTCTTAAGTCCAAAGGTATGCTTTCAGATTTAAAAGGCATAGATCTAGAATTTTGTGAGCACTGTGTATTTGGAAAACAGAAAAGGGTTAGTTTTCTCAAGACTGGGTCTACTAAGAAGAGGCACAAGTTGGACCTTGTTCACACAGACATGTGGGGACCGGCTCAGGTTGCTTCCATTGGAGGATCACAGTACTATGTATCTTTCATAGATGATGCTACAAGGAAGGTATGGATCTATTGTATTAGAAGAAAATCTAATGTATTTGAGACTTTTAAAGTTTGGAAAGCTATGGTTGAGAATGAAATAGGTAAAAGATTAAAGTGCCTGAGATCAGATAATGGCGATGAGTTCTGCAGTCATAAGTTCAGAGATTATTGTTACATGCATGGAATTTGCAGGCAAAGGATGGTTCCAAGGACACTTCAGCAGAATGGAATTGCTGAAAGGATGAATAGGACAATAATGGAGCATGCAAGATGTATGAGATTGCATGCTGGTTTGCCCTTACAGTTTTGGGCACAAGCTGTTGACACTGCAGTATACCTGATTAACAGAGGACCCTCTACAGCTCTGGATGGTGGTATTCTAGAAGAGGCATGGACAGGTAAAAAGGTTGATCTCTCATATCTCAAAGTTTTTGATTGTGACACCTTTGTGCACATAGATAAAGAAAATAGAAAGAAGCTTGATGCTAAGTCTATGAGGTGCACGTTTATTGGCTATGGCTCAGATGATTTTGGTTACAGATTGTGGAATCTAGAAACTAACAAGGTAATCAGGAGCCGTGATGTTGTTTTCAATGAAAGAGTGATGTATTGTGATTAGCTAAGGAAGCTGAATCAATCTGAGTAGAGCAATGGTGAATTGGACGAGGTAAAGGTCCAATATGAGCTCATGGGAAAAAGAAATAATCACTTGCAGGAAAACACAGAGACCGACATCGGTAGGTTAGGAACCGGCATCGAAAGTACAGAAACCAGCATCAGCCATACAGAGATCGACGTCGGCAGGACAGACACTGAGGTTGGTCAGGCAGAACCGACGTCGACCAGTAACAGGTCTGGAGGTGACCGAGGTCGGTCACTGTCAGAGAATTTGGGTGGACAGCGTGTTGTGAACGAGTCTCAGACACCCATCAGGAGGTCAGAAAGGGTGAGTAAGCCTCCAATTAGATATTCTCCTTCTTTATTTTATTTATTGCTAACTGATGGTGGAGAACCAGAGAGTTTTGAAGAAGCAATACAGGTGGAGTCCAAGAGTCAGTGGGAGCGTGGCATGGTTGAGGAGTTGGAGTCCTTAAGAGAGAACCAAACATGGGATTTGGTTGAATTGCCAACAGGTAAGAGAACACTCAAGAACAGATGGACCTACAGGTTGAAAGAAGGTGAGAATGGATAGATGAGATATAAGGCCAGATTGGTAGTGAAAGGATTTGCACAAAAGCCAGGTATTGATTTCGGTGAGATTTTTTCTCCTGTCGTTAAAATGACTTCTATAAGGGTTGTATTGTCTTTGGTTGCTTTTGAGGATTTGCATTTTGAGCAGCTAGATGTTAAGACAGCGTTTCTTCATGGAGATTTGGATGAGGAAATTTATATGGAACAGCTAGAAGGATTTGAGGTCAAAGGTAAGGAGAAGTTAGTGTGCAGATTGAAGAAAAGCTTGTATGGCCTCAAGCAAGCTCCTAGGCAATGGTACTTAAAATTTGACAGGTTTATGACTGAGCATGGCTACAGTAGGTGTCAATCTGACCATTGTGTGTATTTCAAGAGATTTGATAACGGTAGATATATTATTCTATTGTTGTATGTAGATGATATGATGGTTGTAGGATCACACATGCAGGATATCTCTGAGCTTAAGGTGAAATTAGCTCAAACATTTGCTATGAAGGATTTGGGAGCAGCAAAGAAAATCCTTGGCATGAGCATTAAGAGAGACAGGAAAAATCACAGGTTGATATTGTCTCAAGAAGATTATGTGGACAAGGTGTTGAAACGATTCAATATGCAGGATGCTAAACCGGTAAGCACACCTTTGGCTGGACATTTTATGTTGAGTAAAGAACAATGTCCTAATTCATATGATGAGGTAGAGTACATGAGTAAGGTTCCATATTCTTCTGCAATAGGGAGTTTGATGTATGCAATGGTGTGTACTAGACCAGATATTGCCCAAGCAGTGGGAGTTGTAAGTATATGGCCAATCCAGGTAAGGAACATTGGAAAGCAGTTCAGTGGATCCTTAGATATCTGAGAGGAACCAGCAGCAAGCACTTGTGATATGGAGGTTTAGATACTTCTCTACATGGTTATGTAGATTCAGATATGGGAGGTGATTTGGATGGCAGGAGGAGCACTACAGGTTATGTTTTCATTGTAGGTGGAACGGCGGTTAGCTGGATATCAAAGTTGGAGAAGGTTGTTGCCTTGTCAACTACAGAAGTAGAGTATATTGCAGCCACAGAAGCTAGCAAGGAGATGATATGGATGAGACGGTTCATGGATGAGCTTGGTAGGGAGCATGAGAGTTGCAGATTGTATAGTGATAGTCAGAGTGCAATCCATTTGGCTAAGAATTCAGCCTTTCATTCAAGAACAAAGCACATACAGCTAAGGTATCACTTCATACGACAGGTATTGGAAGATGGTGAGTTGAAGCTGGAGAAGATCCATATAGATAGTAATCTTGTTGATATGTTAACCAAGCCAGTTACTAAGGAGAAGTTGAATCTTCATTCAACTTCTATTGGTCTTCATGATTGAGTTGAAGATGGAGGAGCTAGAAGATGTTGCTGTATAGGTACTGGTGCGGCTGTTTATCTCTAAGTGGGAGATTGTTAGGGTGTGGAGCTAAAAGCTTCACCAAAGAGCATACTTTGACAGGTTCGAGTCTACACAGGCATCGGCATCAGTCAGGAGCGATTGATGTCAGTCAGGTGCAGTTGCAGAGACACCGACGTCAGCAGAGGGTCGGCTGGCGGCGGTCACAGGCAAGCAGCAGGAACCGACGTCGGTTACCTGTGCGTCCAGAAAGCTATTTACGAGGATAGAAGCAAGTGTTTGCATGATGAGTTTGAGTTGTAGTCTCAAGCTCGCATCTCTATTATTAGCAATACTATTTTTAAAGCCCTTGTTCAAGTGGCTTAACTGTTTGTTGGAAGTACATGCTCAAGTCTCCTAATTCTATATGTAGAATTAGATCTTCCTAGCTTATTGTAGTTGTAGTGGATTATTGTAGTAATTCATTGTATGTGAAGAACAATACATAATTGAATCAATCCAGGTTTATTGGAGTTGATTTTTCTTGAGAGAGAGAGCTCTTGAGGAATAGAGATTTAGTGAGAGATCTATACATCTAGGAGAGGTGTGGAAGAAACAAGTTTCTTCAATTGTATTCCTTTTGTAAAGAGTTTGTTAATACAAGTTTTTAGGGTGGTTTCTTGTATCTCTTGTTCTTGTTGTTTATCATTCTAGTTACTTGTCTATCTAATTTATTTCCGCATTTATTGCTTTCACAAGTGTAATCTATTGTTGGTTGATCCCCAACAATGTGTCATTGATTAAATATTTGAGTAACCATAAATTCACTATAGCTTGACTATATGTTATCTTAGAAACATGAAGCCTATAATATTTCTCAATACATTTCCACTAATGTAGGCCATAGGGGTAGTATTAAATTGATAATGAATTTTTTTATTATAAATTTGTCCATTTATAATATAAATCATAAATCAAGTCAATTTAGAGCATTACCTATGGTTTCACCATAGTGTTACATAATCCTACTACTTTGATAGCCAGAATGTCATACTTGTATCATTATGTGAAGTTAGATAGTTGGGTTTTTTTATCTATATAGCTTTGTAGCAATCACTTCCACCCTTATGGATGATTAATTTTCAAATTAGTTATCCAATTTTGTTAAATCAAACATTGTATCCATGAATTCAATCATCCCAATGATGGAATATGGAGAGGGAGGAGGAGCTTGAGATGATGAATCCATTAGCACTATGTAATTATTATAACTTATCATAAGAGATTGAGTTATTTTTATTTTCTAGGGAGCTCAAATTCATAGAATGCACATGATATAAAGAGGGTAATGTATTTATACCATGATTTGTAAACTAAATATATCACTTGGCTTTGAGTATTGAATGCATTAAATTACTAGTCATGCAAATTAATTGTAAACTATGTATTTTACTTCATTACCCACTTATTCATTTCTCATTTGAATTTTAATTTTGCATTGTCAACTTTTAATGGATCTTTTACTGCCATGTGGAATCTTCTCACTACTTCTAGGTGCCTCAACATCTTAACATGAAAAATGTCTTCCTTTTTGTGTTTTCAGAACTTAATTTTATATTTTTTTAATTATTTGACTTGGTTAGAGACACATGAATTTATGTCACTCATATACTAAGTAAAAGACCATATATTTTATGCTTTTCTTCTTCAGATATTGTTTAATAATATGACTATAAGTTATCAGGATGATAATACATGGATTATTTTTGCTTTCTCAATCTCTAACATATGTACTTAGATGAATATTTAGAGTACATATTTTATTGAAAACTATGGATAAGAGAGATTGTGACATGTGGCTTAATCTTGATTACTTGGGTGAATAGTAGACTTAGAACTTTGAAGATCATGAGTGACAAAACTAGATGAATATATGTGTTAAGATATCATGATTTCATCTCTAGCCTATGTATTTAGTCATATTAATTAACTTTTAAAAAGACATTAGATTAGTTAGTTAGTCAAACAAATCATAATCATAGCTCACCCTACTTGACTATTAACACTAAAGGCATTAAATATTTGTAAAATGTTTTAATTTAAAAACATGTCTAAACCCTTCAATAGTCACATTTTGAAATGTTTTAAGTTTAGGTCTAAAGTGCCCGTATAAAACATTTCCCAGCCCAAAATCAACATGATACCAAATATCTAAATTGATTTTGAGAACCTTTCTTTGTAACAGAGTCTTGTTTATAGTTATTTAAATAGAATTGAACAGATATTTAGAAATTAAAATCATATGTGAGCTAGACCTAAATATGTAATACATAAGATATGACCATGAAATTTTTGAACAAAAATTAGGTACCCATCTAAATATTTGAAAGGTGGGGTGTGTTGGTCATAACAAGCTTGTGCTAGTATAAATCACACCTTCTTTGAGTATCTCTTGAGCCAAAATTTCAATTTATACCTTTTTTAGAAAAGGGGAGAGACATGATAAAAAGGATTCCTTATTTTCATGATCCTCTTATATTAATATGGAATTTCATAGACAGATATATAGTCTCCTTGTTTGGATTATTATAGTGTATATAATGTCTTCTTTTTCTTCATTTGGTGGTTTTTTTATATATTTTACTCACACTGAATTATAAAGTTTCATTGTGGATTTACTTTTTATAACCTAGTCTACATTCATGCCTATGTGCCTTGATTTGTGCACCCTTTATTGATTTCAGTTTCAAGTCTCCTTCATCATCTTTAAGGTCATCATATAAATGGAAAGAATTCAAAATTAAGAAAATCATAATTATATGTATAGAGGTCAAAGAATAACAAAATGACTACATAAACATATCAATGGGATTTGAGAAGTATTTACCTTCATAAGACTATGAATTGAACTCATTAGGTCTCCAAAAATTAGGATTAATAATGAAAAGGAGAATATAACAAAAATAAAGTGATAAAACTTATGCATGTGATCATGAATGAAAAATATGAATTTCATAAGTCTATTCAAAATTCGATGATGAATAATGAGCTATTTAAACCATATTTATTTTATTACATATTGTTCAAAAATAATTTTATTTTTCTGGTATGAATTTTTTGAGACGTGCCTTTAATTATCATAGTTTTGATTCAATAATCAACTTGTGTGAAAAATCATCAATATATTTTCCCCTCATTTCCTGCTCTTCAATATGTAGGTAGGGAAAGTATTTGATATTATAAATGCCTCCTTAATTAATTTACATGCATTTGTATTGGATTAAGAATCCAAGAATGAAATAAGAGAGTTATAAATTTTCTCTATACCCTACTCTTCTTTACCAACATGAATTAAACCTATTGATTCATTTTATGACACTTGAATTCTTCTCATTGTTGCTTCATCTAGTTCATTGCATCATAGTTATAAAGTGTGGCCAATAAAAGGAAAGTAAAAATTATCCTCATTGCAAATAATAAATTGGAACTCCTTATTATTATGTTCAATATTTTTTAATGATATACATTATTATTTCCTTTTTATTCTCAAACTTAACACTTTAAAAATATTAGTGTACTTGGGATAAAAATTACTACACTCTCTTCAATGTCATGCATCATGTTAAGTTCATCACTTCATTCATGTTCATTGGAATGGAATTTATTCAATTTTGTATTAGGTTTTTCAATTATTTCATCCTTTTCATTTAGACTATTAAAATCTTATTTAAATAATTTTATTTTGATGCAAGGTTATTTTATTTCGTGGTTGAGACCAATTCATCATGTGCAATACTAAGATCTTCATATTTTTGATCATCATTTTTAAAGGTCTTAAAAATATTGAGTATCATTTATTTTATATCATATCCACTTCATGATTATAAATTTTAATGATCATAGGAACATTTTATTTATGATTGAAAACTTCATCTTTCATATAGGAAAACTCCCCATAGAACTCTACCAAATACTAAAATGAAGTTTCTGAAAATGAAAAAAAAAAAATCCATTCATTCCTTAGTAGATAAATACTTTAAAAATATAGTTTTAAGATGGAATATATTTGGTCATTCATAAAATAATTATTCATTGAAAGCTTCCAGGTCCTAATTTGGAATGAAAAATTCATGACATTTAAAATATTTAAGAATATTTTCTAAAAATATTATACATGTTTCTTGGATCTATAGTGATTCAGGATCTTCAAATTTATTTTGAATTGATTGTGAAAACTATAGGACTTCATGGTTGAGGTTGGGATGTGACTATACTCTTTTTTTTTTTTTTGAATTATAATAATTTATTATCTCTTTAGTGCATCCATATATTTATCTCCATATTTAGTAAATGCATAAATATGAAGAAGAGGAAGAGAAATGTCTTGAGTCTTTCATCAAGCCATGAATCATCTTCAAGATATTTATAAACATATGTTTAATTTATCAGTGAAAATAATAAAAAAATATTTTTTACCCCTTAAAAATATTTTAAAGATGATGTTTATTTTGTGTCCATTTCATATTTCACCTCTTTGGAATTTGTTTCTAGGACTTCATGGTTGAGGTTGGGATGTGACTATCCTCTTTTCTTTTCTTTTTTGAATTATAATAATTTATTATCTTTTTAGTGCATCCATATATTTATCTCCATATTTAGTTAATGCATAAATATGATGAAGATAAAGATAAATGTTTTTAGTCTTTCATCAAGCCATTGTGAAAACTATAGGACTTCATGGTTGAGGTTGGGATGTGACTATCCTCTTTTTTTTTTTTTTTGAATTATAATAATTTATTATCTTTTTAGTGCATTCATATATTTATCTCCATATTTATTAAATGCGTAAATATGAAAAAGAGAAAGAGAAATGTCTTGAGTCTTTCATCAAGCCATGAATCATCTTCAAGATCTTTATAAACATATGTTTAATTTATCAGTGAAAATAATAAAACATTTTTTTTTACCCCTTAAAAATATTTTAAATATGATGTTGTTTATTTTTTGTCCATTTAATATTTCACCTCTTTGGAATTTGTTTCATCAAATGCCTCTACTTATGATTATCAACAGCCTATAATTTAATCTTTCTCATTGTAACAACAATGAGTTTGAATTTTTTCCACATGGATTTTATTTTAGGATCATTAAATTAACTAATTTTATCTAGTATTCATTTTTAAAATCTTATTCTCTTCATATTTCATCGACCAACTCTCTACACATTGATCATATTCTTCCCATAGCTTAATATAATCAATCTATAATTTTTACAAGATTTAACCGTTTTTTGGAAACACAATATAGATTTATGAAAATAAGAGATAAATCAATTTCATATTCCATTTTAATGTAATATTGGGTTCCAAGTACCACTTTTCAATATATTTACCAACATCCATGCTAAGATAGGTTCTTTGAATTTTTTTAAAATCAAATGCACAAGTCACTTCAATCCTTAGGAGAGTCACAAAAAAGTATTGGGAATATTTTATCACTATGATTTTCTTAGTTAATTCACTAAATCACACAAAAAAATAGAATAAATATTGTAACATTGGATAAACCACTCTATGCCATGTAATATTTCTCTACGCTTGAGAGAGACATCTCACCCATATATTAGGTGTTTTTAGATTTTTGAGTACTTTTAGTTTTTTTAAGTGGAGATGAAAAAAGGATAGAAATGGATGAAGAATGATATGTGATGGAAATGATAATGGGAAATACATATTAGAGTGAATTCATAGGTTTTCTTAGAACTCATATTTAAATTAAATGGTTTATACTACTCAATAATGGTGGTTAGGATTCATAGATAGGTGAGAAAGACACATAAAATATGAGAGTCAAGTATATTTCCATAAGGGTTTAAAAATGTGAATTTATATGGAACACATCTATATTTATTACTATAAATTAATTTAAAATATATTTTTCTCATTCCAAACAAAACCTAGTTTAACATTAAAAAATCCTAGATTGGAAATTTTATTTTGGAATGCAAATGGAAATATAGGACAATAGATGTAATGAGATAAGGTTTTATGAAATCTCAAATCCTTCTTTTAAACTAGATAATGTGTATCTAAAATAAAAATTATATGCAATGGAATAAGATTAGCCTACAACTATCCTATCTCTAAATATACAGACTCAAATAAGGTTAATAAAATAGATCCAAATGATACCTAATGTTTGGGTAGAGACCAATGCATCCACAAACCTTAAAAGAGGGGTAAAAATAGCACCAATGCAAAAGGAAAGAGTTCTAAAGCGTTTAGACCTAAAACATAGAGATGAATCTAACTATACCACTAATTAAGTATTTCTAATGAAAATAAGAAAGGTAAGTAGTGCAAGTAAATCGAATTAAATTAAATTAAAGGGTTAGGGTTAGAATCATCAAAATGGGTAAGGTGCCATAGTTGATAAATGGGGGTCTGGGCAACCTAAAGTGGAATATGTAAGCCCAAGAATTCATATATCCATCATAAATACAAATATAGAGAGAAATTTGATAAGGATACACACTTATTCATTGATTAAATAACAAGCAACATCTATCTATTAAATGAAATAAAGGAGAGAGAATAATGTTATAACTACTTACTTTGGAATGAACCAATTAACCCTCAATCTTAATCTTGTCCAATGTTTCTTTAAAGAGATTATTATGATTTTGAAGACCTTAAATGACTGGTAGAATATCTAATAATACTCTAATTAATTTTCCTATTGGATCTCCAATCGTTTAATAAGACATGTTTCCTTCAAGATAAGATTATACCTAAAACTCCTCCAAATATTATTTCAAGCAAAAGTGTGAGAAAAATAAGAACTAATGAGTGTAATATGATATGATTGGAATTAAATAGAACTTGTATATATAGTGACCAAATACCCAAACCCAAACTAAATGCTAATTTGATGGGCTTTGGCCAATTTTTATGGATATAAGATGAGTTGAATGATATTGAAAAATTTCATGTAGGTCAAAATAGTATGATTTCCAAAATACAAACTTGCAACAAAATCAATTAGGTTGATATAATATAATAAGGGGAAAGGTGCAAAACTTAAGGTTTAGGTCTAGGTCGATGTCATAATAAATGAGGGAACTAACATAGATGAGTGAGGTAGCATGAAAGGAGGTAGGCCATAAGGAAATTTGAAGAAGATTAATTATAAATTCAAATGGTATGATCATGACATAGATATCAACATCACTTATAAAGAACCAAAGGCTTACCTGCCCCTTTCCTAATGCACCATTTAAGCTGTGTACTTAGGAAGATTGAAGCTTGATAGGTAAAAATAAGAGATAGTATTATTAAATGATAAAGTTAAAAGTATATGTGTATACAAATTTCATTCTCCTATATTTCCTATATAATTTTTGGAAAATCCAAAAAATTATATGTAATGAATAAAATACAAGAATTTAATATATAGCTTGATTCATGAACAAAGATGCACATCTCATTAAAGAATAAATAATATCACATACCAAAAAATTACTAGATTTACCTCACATATTAAAATTCATTCCATTAATAATTTATTTAAAATAACATTTTATACACAGTTACAAAAAACCTTCTCCTAGGACTTAGAGAAATAAAATTTGAACCCCTACTTCTTGAAAAATCATCCATTTATAAAATATTTCCCCTTTAAGGTAGTTAAAAAATTAGATTTTTACTTAACCCCACTTATTAATAACCTATCGTTAACATTAATTTTCCCACATTTTTATTTTTTATTATCCCTAACACTATTTTACATAATAGAAATTTAATTGCTTTTGTGGCTTTCTTTTAAAAATTAATTATTATTTAAAAATTAATTAATTAAATATATTTTATAAATTAATTTAATATTTTACTTGAGTCTACCACACTATTAACCATTAGATAATAAATCATATAAATAATATTAATACTTATTCAAAGTCTTTTCATGTATGTGTTGCATATATTTCAAAATTTGGTCGCTCAAAGAGACTTTTTATTATATCTGAGAAGTGAACCCATTTGTAAATGTATATAAGGGTAAAATGATTCATAACTTTAGATATTTTTTTAAACATAATTCAAATGCTTTAAACATGAGCCAAATTAGAGTCTAGGTGAAAAATTTATGACTAAAACAAGGAATTTTTTGCTTAGACAATTTTTGGACTTTTATGCTCCAGTGGAATAAAGACCATTTTGGATTTTTTGTAGCTTTGAGAATTTTTTTTACATTTAGAAGTAATATATTCACTTAGGAATATTACCTAAGTTCCATCCAAATTTGGAAGTCATGTTAAAAACCACTTTTTTTGTTTGAACACATTGAAAACATTGTTAGGTTTGTTTGAAATTGGTGTAATCTTAAGAATTTTTATAAACTCTTTTTAGACCTTACTTAGTATGTCATGAATTTTAAACACCTTGGTAATTAATTTTAATAATTCATCAAAAAAAATCATGTATGTCACGTGAATTAGGTACATCAAGTCGCAACAACACCTACAAAATCCATAACAAATTAGCTGGAATAGAACTTGGGGAACATAAACCAAATCAATAGTTTTAGGCTTAAAATGAAATATACAAATAAAGACACAAAATTAAATAATTTCACTAAGTATTTACAATAATTTTTTTTCTTTGACTTGGTTTAGGAAATGGAACATAAATTTTAGAATTTTGATTAGGTCAAAATATGGGCAGAACTTATTGGTTCTCAAGGTACTAAAAATATCATTTTGGCCTTGATTCAGACTCACATGAATTATGTTCCTATATTTTTTTATTTTATATTTCAATTCAATTTGAATTAAAATCAAACTCACACCAAATTGAATTAGTATATATTTTAGAATCTAATATAATACTTCTTGAAATACATTACTTCTTGAATTTTCACCTTGTATAATTTTTTCTTGTGGATTTGTTTTATATGTCACTTTCATTAGGTTCATAAATTATTGTTCATTGAAACATGAATTCAATCATATTTATTCTACAAATTATTTATCATCCATGTTATTTATTTACCTATGAGTTCCTATTGGGAGTGCAGTTTTTAGTTTTATCATGAAGTGCAAAAATTCATGATAATAAGTCTCACATACTCTGAGGTTATTTTTGTATTAATTTAATTTTTCTCCTTATATATAAATTTTATATGCATCTTATATTACTTCTCTATCACTATGGTTGTTACAATCTATTTCATGCCAATATATTCATTCATTGTATCAGCCTGGCCAATACAATTTTGAATTTATCCTTATCTCTTGAACTTTATCAACTTGGATTATAAAATTATGAGTCAAAAAACATCCCATTTAATTATATCATCATATCTAATATGTTTGGATTTTATTTTTAGGTGATTAATGTGTTTGGGTTTGGATCCATATAAATATGGATTATAATTATCTTTTTTGACACACAAAACACTCTTATGCTCTTCTTGTGCTCCCAATTCTTCCTTTAATTAGTAAAAAGAGGAGTTATAAGCTATAATATTTTTTTATAGGTAAATAATTTCTCAAGTTATTTGAAACTAAATAGTATGGGCTGAACAAAAGATGTGCCCCATAGTATTTGGAGTTCCCAATGTAGGACATTTATGTTTTCATCCTTTTCACTTGATGTCTTCCCAATGCAACATATATTTAAAAGTGCCACCAAATAACAATGGCAATATTAATCTAATGTTAATTATCTATATATTTAATCTATGTCATTTATTTACATAGAAGAGAGATCTTCTTTGCATATTTTTATATTGTCATGTAGGTTTTTGTCCTTATTTAAGTTCTCCTTTTACATAATAAGATACTATAGTATAGGGTGAGTAGGTTTTATATATACATTATAATCCTAATATAATTAACTTATGTTCTTCCATTTAACCATTTACATCTTATTTACTTAGTGTTATTTCTATATTGGATCTAGGTTACCATTTTTGTCATTTCCTTGCATGTAATTTCTTTATCATATCCTTGATACCTAATTATTTTTAAATTTTAAATAATTTATTTAATTTTATTCCTAATTATACCCATGTTATATATAATATTAATATGATTTATAAACCTATACTCTTGATAGTGAGTGTGATGCTAGGACTTGTTCCAAAGTCTTAACATTAAGTCAGGTTGTTAGGTTAATAATAAATAGTTTTAAGTAAATAATAATGTAAAGAGGTATGGATGTTTTATAAATAAACCCCATTTAATAATATTTAGTTACTTTGATTTATGTTTTTTATTTAAATAATTACAATTACTTTTTGGATTGCATTCCCATGAGAAGTGGTTAGTTGGTTAGTTGGTTTTACCAGTCATAGGTGAAATCTTATATATACATGTTCTTGTGTGTAAATAGGGTTTAAAAAATATAAAAACCCTTTAATATAATTATTTTTATCTTGATTAATAAAATTATTTTCGACCCACCTCAATGGGCACAATATTTACCTCCAATAATTCTACTTGGTTAATTCAATTATTTGGGTTCAATCAGTGGTATCAGAGCATGGTTGAGCATGAGAGCATGGTAAATGAGTGGTAAAAGGAGGAATAAATATCTTGGGGTAATTTTTATTCATGTGACATGGAATATTTATGTTAAATAAAATTTAAAACATATGGTATGTTTTTTGGTTAAATTTTTGGTGTGAAAACATTTGAAATATTGTTTAAAAGTCAATATTTTCAAATAATTTTTTTCCAAGCCTATGATTGGTGGAAATAATATATTGGAAATTTAATATTATTGATAAAATATTATTTTGCATGGTCATATGCTTTTAATAATCTATTCATTCTTGTTTTGAATCATGATTCTTCTTTTTCAAGCCTTTAGAAATTGCTAGTTTCAATCCAAATCTGAAAATTCTACCTAAATAGACCAAGTAAACCATTTATATGGAATTTTTTGTACTTGAAAACCAATATAATATTTTTCTACAGCCTACCAAATATTTTGGACTAAATCGTAGTTGAATTTATTGAAATTTCTATCTGTTTCAAGCTTCCAAAGATAATTTTTTTTATTTTGACCTTTTTAAAACCCTAAAAGAAAATTTTAAGACTTGTACGACCCATTTTTATACTTTTAAAACCTATATATTAATGTTAAATAAATAAAAATTTAAACTGGGAATATTTGCTAAGTTTTGTTGTGTTTTAGAGCCCCTGATTGCCAAAAACATAAATTGAATCCATCCTAAAAACATTTCAAGAAGTTATACTGACTCGTATAGTCTCTAATAATTTTTATGACCTCCATGGAATTTAATAACTTCAAACCATTATTAATATTGGTGAAAACCTCTTTCTTAAAGCTCAAAACTACTTAAAACTATCAAAAATCACCTTTGTACGACCTTGTACAAATTTGTATAGTTCATCCAAGCTCCAAATAAATATCTATGGCAGCCATGGCATCCCATTTTTAGGTTTGGCATGGAAGTTTAGAAAAAAATCTTTTGGATAAAGTTGGATATAGTTCAAGATAAATATTAGGGTTTTGTGGGCTACACCTAATTATAAGTTTTTCATATCATTTTCAAAACTTTATGGATGGTTTAATTTTGATTGAAAAAATAAATATTTTTTATTATCCATGATGAAAAATAAGATTTCAATATATATTTCTCTTAATATGTGTTATAAATGCTCATAAATTAATTAGAAAGCTTTCTTTTGTAAGAACCCTTGGAAGGTGGAGGTCCAAGGTTCAAATAATCATTTTGGTGAAAAGTGCAATTTAGTTATTTGATTTTTAGGTAATATTCCATTTTTTTTTAAATTTTACGTGATTGACATATTTTAAATGGATTAAAGTGTGTATAAGAGTGTTTTTTAGTGAGAGAAAAAGAATGTAATTGGTGAAATAAGGGTGTAACTATTTGTTGTTTTGGTGGAATAAGGGTGTAATTGGTGAAATAAAGGTGTAATATTTTGATTTCTTGGTGAGGTTAAGTGAAAAACCCATCAAAGATATATATTTTTTTCTCTACATGGAGGTTAAGTAAAACACTATGTAAAAGCATTAACTTGTGCAAAGTACTATTAGTGAGTGTGTTATTTTCTTCATTTGTCACACTTTCTTTCATTTTTCTCACTTGATTTCATTTAAAGATGCCAAAGATTTAGAATTTAATTTCATATGGTGATATATTAATGACTAATAATTACTTGTATAAATCAAATGGATATATTGATAAACATAAGGCATGCCTTGTTTTGAAAGGCAATGCACAACAAGAAGGTATTGACTATGAAGAAACATTTGCACCAACTGCAAAATGACACACTATTCATATGGTACTTGCCTTATCACCATATAATTTTTGTAAATTACATAAAATTGATGTTATAAGTGATTTTTTGAATGATGATTTATAGAAAGAAGCATATATGAAATAACCCCAAGGTTTTGAGAAAGTGGGTATAGAGCACCGAATGTGTAAATTGTTTAAAGTTCTCTATGGGATCAAACAAGTACCGAGGGCTTGAAATGAAAAAATGGATTCTTACCTGAAGAAAATTAGCTTTCAACATAGTGAATCTAATGATACTCTCTATATTCAAGTATGAGGTCAGAAATTTGTGATTCTTGTTCTCTATGTTAATGACTTGTTTGTCACAGGTAATGATGAAAACTATAACAAGTCTTTGAAGAAGGAATTAAAATATCAGTTTTAGATGAAAAATATTGGAACTCTTCACTATTATCTTAGCATAGAGTTAAATTAGAAATAATAAAGTATTTTCATTTCATAATCTAAGTATATTTCTAAGTTATTAACTAGGTTTGGCATGAATGACTATAAACTTTCCCTTAATCCCATGGAAAGTAATTTGAAATTTTCTAAGGATGATGGTAGTGCCTTTTTGATGGCATAAAATATATAAATTTAGTGGGAGGTTTGATATACTTGATGACTACTAGGCTTGATATATCATTTTTAGTTAGAATTTTATTTAGGTTTATGCATGAGCCTAGAGAAATTCATTGGCATGTAGAAAAAAGAGTACTTATTTACCTTTAGGGAATGAAACACTATGTCCATGAGTACCTGCATAATAATAAATTCAAAATTTATGGCTATTTTGATGCATATTTTGGTGGATGTGTGGATGACAAAGTGTCCATAATATGATACACTATGCATATGGGTTCAACTGCCATTACTTGGTGTTGTAAGATGTAGGATACAATGGAAAATTCATCACTAGAATTAGAATACATCATAGCATGGGATGATTATAGATAAAATATATATTTACACTGCATTCTTGAGGATCTTCAAATTTCTTAGATTGCTCCTACATAGTTATACATTAATAATTAAAGTGTAATCAATATGTCTAAAAACCTAGTATTTCATTCCAAAGCAAAACACATGGATGTTAAATATCACTATCTATGAATTTTGGTGATGAAGAAAGAAATTGATCTAATATATTTCCCAACAAATGATTAAATAATTGACATTTTCACAAAACCCCTTCAAAGAATTAAATTTGAAAAATTAATAAAAATGTTTGGCATGTGTCCAAATAATTGACCTTGGATCATGGTCGGGTTTGTTAGGACTTGTTTCAAAGTCTTAACATTAGGTTAGGTTGTTAGGCTAATAATAAATAGTGCTAGGTAAATAATAATGTAAATGGGCATGCATATTTTATAAATACATCCCCTTTAATAATATTTATTTAATTTGATTTATATTTTGAGTTAAATAATTGCAACTACTTTTTGGGTTGCATTCTCATGAGAAGTGGTTATTAGGTTAGTTAGTTTTATCGATCATAGGTAAAATATTATATACATGTTATTATGTTTATAAAGGGTTAATGAAATATAAACACCCTTTCATGTACTTATTTTTATGTTGATTAAAAAATTCTTGTGGACCTGCCTTAGTGGGCACAAGATTTACCTCTAGTAATTTTGCTTGGTTAATTCAATTGTTTGGGTTCCATCATGTGGATTACCCTCTACTATATATAAAATTATCACAAGTTTTATCTCTATATTATCCAAATATGTGTAGGATTTATATTAGGATATATATTTTTATCATAGTCTATAGAGGAAAATAGGATTATTATATTTTCCATTTTATACCAACCGATCGTATGATCATTCTCATGGCCTTGCTAACCTCTATGCCACTAGTGATGTCAAGGATTTGGTGGAACTTTAGTATTAGATAGTTAAGGAGATTCCCATTTTCAAGTAATTTTTTTTTCATTATTTTATTTATTTGGATGCTTCCAAAGTTCTCTATACTAAGATAAAAAATATTTTAAGGGATACTTTCTATCTCGATACACTTATCTTGTATTTGTTACGTAGTTTTATTAATCCTTTATCTACTAAGATATTTATGGGGATATAATATCATATTTTATCTATCAAGGAAAATGCACATTTTAATACTTGGGTGATTTTATAGACAACCACTCTTCTAAAAATGGAAAATCTCTGAAAGAAACACATGATAATTGTCAAACTATAGGCTAAAAATAAATGAACTCATCAAAATAATTTAAACAAAAATAGAGATAAAAGATTAACCCTTTCATGAATGTTGTGTCCATCCCACTTAATCCACCCCCCCCCACTACAATAAATTATAAATCCAACATGAAACTACTTATGGAAAGAACTGCATAAGCTATTATTATTTTTACTATGTATGATTTTTTGTCTACACCACAACCTTAAATACAGGTGATAGATTTCATGTTGGATTTCATGTCACACTCTAAGTTATAGGAAACTCCCATTTCTCCTTAAAAAACACTTCCCTAAGATTACAGAGCTCTTGTGATGGTCAATATTTTTTTATGTTTGGTCTCTTTGCCTTGTCAATATCTATGCTACCAACAATTACATGGAGTTGATAGTGATTTGAAAGTATATGGTGGAGGATATTCCCATTATAAAATATATTTTTTAATTTTATTATTATTTATATTAGGATACGTATTCAGTTTCCATTACAAAGATAAAATTGATTTTGATGGAGATGGTTTCTATCTTGATGCACTTATTTTATATTTGTCACTATTTTTTACATTTAAGGTTTATGTATAGATTAACAAGACCATCATATATTATGATATATTTTAAAATGTAATATAAAGTATTAGATATTTAAAGAAGGTCCATTAGAACACATGGCTAGTTCTGTGGTCAAAGTAACTTCTGATCATTTGAAATATTCAAAATAGATTATGATAGTTATCAAATTATGGGCCACAAATAAATCTAATCATAATAATTTGAATAATATATATCCAAGTGAAAACCATCACCTAATTATTTTGGGCACTATTCCTAACCCATCACCCACCATGTTATTTTTTCTATTTGACGTGCAACTACTCATGCAATAAATCCATAAGCTACTAGTTGTCATTACCAGCTCATATGAGTTTTTTTCACTATAAAAATCTTTAATGAAGTTGACAGCTTCCAAGTTGAACTCTAGGCTAAAATACACTTCAAATGTTTCATAAATGACACTCTTTATTCACAATATATAACCATTTTAATAATTCTTATTTAATTTTTATTGCCAATATCATGGCCTTATCAACCTATATACCACCAATAACATTGGTGATATGGCATCATTTTTGTAGTTGCTAGTAGAGGACCTTCTATTTTTTAAATTGGTTTTATGTGGTGTATTATTTTATTTATTTTCCTAGACCCCACACCTATATTTCACCATTCCAATAGAATTTATATGCTCAAAACTCATTACATGCCATTCTCCACAATATTTTAAACAAAATCTACAACATTATTGCTACACCATTCACCACATTATTTCCAACCCCTTTCCCATACTGTTATTATGTTCATTCCACACATTGTTCCATCTTACCATGATTATTACATGCCACTAACCAAACGATTCCTTATCATGTTATTTTTTTTGTTTTTTCTGATTGAAAGTTTCCCACTTATTAGTCATAACATGGGATATCTACTTAGTGTAGAACTAACCCTTATTGAGATCATACTAATCCAACTATTTATCTTTCATATAATAGTGAAAATATACCTTAACATGAGTGACTAAAATGAAATATAGAGAGGAAAATTATAAGATAAAAATAAATTAAATGGTGATTTATTAGAATGGAAATGAGTTGATATCCTATTTATATGAACACATTGATGTTAATAGCATGAATTGAAATGAACACAAAAAAGGGTTGGGGGATAAATAAACAAAACATTTATGGAATTATGATAAGAGGACCAATACCAATGCATTTAAAATTTATATACATAATATCCATAGTACTTTCAATAATTATGCATAATCAAATTATATTCTAATAAGGGTGCAAGATTATTTTAAATAGAAAAATAGTAGATGTGCAGATTGAATCCTTAAATTTATGCACATAGAAATTAAAATAAACCAACACCATAACTAAATGAGAAAAATAATTTTATATAATAAGTTAGGATGGATAATAAATAAAAGCACCACTACCCACTTCTAGATGTAAACGATGAATTAATTTATAAATTTTAGTTTTGTCCATGTTGTGTATCTCTATCCAAAATTAATTTCTACATATTATTTCTCATTTTGGGTAGTATAATATATATTCATAATGATGTCATACTTTTTTCTTGTAATTTATGACATTTTTGTCTTTGTGTTTTCTTGGATTCTTTACATCTTATCTACTTCACCTTTTTTTCAATAAACAAGAAGAAGATTTCTTTTATAATAATGGTGGGCTCCATTTTCCATTCTAGTAGCTTATTCCTTTTAGCTTATAAAATATAAATATATGGGTTCATTTTAAAATAATCCTTTATATAAATAGGTAGTGTGAGCCAATAAATATATTTATATAATAAATAAATAGATCTATTTAAGATTTGAAAATAAATATTTAATATTTTAAATAATGAAGCTAATAATTAATGGATCTTGTTGTAAAAAAATATTAACATTTTTGTGGCTCACAAGGGTAGCTTTCCTACTAAGCATTAATATAAGATTATTTACATAATTTGGGAAAGGAGTCAATAAACATTATGATTCATCTAGCTCAGCCTCCTCACCAATTATCAATTTTGGTCTTGTAAATCAAAAAAGGGGGTATAGGGATAATAACCTTTAGCATTGTCAATGAAATTCCCTTCACACCATCTAAGGGATGTCAGAGTGGGCCATAATCAAGGATCAGTTTGGATAGGATTGAATGCATGAATAAATTACCTATTTCTATAAATAAAATCAAACATGAGCTAAAATAATAAATTGAATCAAAATAGTAAAACTATCATTAGCCACAAAATATTTAGGAGGGTACATTATATAGCTGAAATATAAACATGTTCTCACAAGCTAAACAACATGATCACCATGAATGTAGTCAATAATTTGATTAGTTGATTTCCATTATAGCTAATATGGTTCTTGCATAATTTTAGAGACCATATCCATTGCATATGAAATATCAAGTCTAATATACTTAAGGTAGATGAGACTACCAATAAGTTACTGATACAAGGTAACATCAAGCAAAGGAGATGGATAATCAACCTCAAACTTCATACCATATAGAAAGTGAGTTGGATATAGTTTATAATTATCCATGTTAAACTAAACAAGTAAATCAAGGGCATACTTGGATTATCCAATAGTAATCCTATAGTCAAATTGATAAATTTCAATCTTGAGGGAGTAATGCAGTAAGCCAAAGACAATCATTGAGAACATGTCAAACAAAGTAGTTTTAATTATTGTGATGGTGGATGAATAAATCCCTATGATTAATAGGTTATTCCCATATAGATCCAAAATCAATAGTGAATCATCTTATTTTAAAATTTAGACATTTAGATTAAAATTGCATCTTGTGAATCCAACCAAAAAGTTAAAGGTGTGCATTTGGCATGCCAAGATTGAGGAGATTATTTGAGGCCATAGATAAACTTTTTAAGTTTAAAAAACAAGGAGGAATATTCCATAACCCTTGTGGTTTTCCCATGTATATTACTTGTTGAGGTCATTGTGAAGAAAGGCACTCTTCACATCTATTTGATGATCATCCTAACAATGTGTTTCATCTATATCAAGAGTGAGTCAAATTGAGTTCATTTTATAAATTTTGGAAAATGTCTCAGTACAGTCAATGCCAGATACCTAAGAAAAAACCTTGAACTTATCTATGGACACATATATTATAAATTTTATTTGGTAGATCCACCTACATTAAACAAGTTTTCTTCATTTAGGAAGAGGGACTATAACCCAAGTGTTATTTCTTAATAAGGAACCATATTCCTCTTCTATAACATTATCCCATGTAAGAGTGCTTAATGCCTCTAAAAAAAATTATGGGCCAAAAGTAGATGTAATGAAAGAATGTGGAGCATTCTTCAACCTATTATATACCACTTTACAGTGTCTATCTAGCCTAAAGATGAGTAATGATGAAAAATTTAGGAGGATATTCCTCATCCTATGAAGATATTATAGAGAAAGAGGCGGTGAATCCTCATCCCTAATCTCATCATCAGAACTAGAAGAATAATTAGTATCATCAGGAAGGTACTCGGGTAGATTTGAATCTAAATAACTATCATTAAATCTAAATGCAACCAATGAAGGGGGAGAGGTGTGGAGTTTAGATTCCAAAGGACCCTCTTAAAAATGAATACTTGTCTCAATAAACAACTCATAAGTGGTTGGATGGACAAGCTTGTATCCCTTAACATGCTCAAGATAGCCAAGGAAGATGCAAGGCTAACTTTGAGATTGCACTTCCTTACATTTATTATTTGGAATGCAAGCCATAGTGGGATATCTAAACATTTAAAATTACTTCACTGTAGGTCTCAAACCACTTCATTTCAAAAGGAGTGACTCTATTCAATGCTTTATCAATAAATTGGTTATGGATATAATAAATTAAGTTGATGGCCTTGACCCAATACTAAGGTGAAAGAGACTTGGAGTGTAGCATAAAATTTGCCATTCCCTTCAATGGCCTATTATTTCACTCTACAACACCATTCTATTGAGTACTATATAAAACTATACATAGTTTAATCCCATCTAAAGTGCATAATTATTAAAAATGATTACTGACATACTCACCAATATTCTCAGTGTACAAAATCTTTATGGCATTACTTGACTATTTTTATGCAATCACCTTGAAGTCTTGAAAATGTTCAAAAAACTCAAATTTATGCTTAAGAAATTACACCCAAGTACACCTCAAAAATTCATCGATGAAAGTAATCATGTATTTAGTTTGGTTGAATGAAGGAGCTAAAAATGGTTTAATAATATAATTGTGAACTAGCTCTAATATCTATGTATCTCTTCATGATTTACCTATCATAATTATCCTCTAGATTCTTACCAAGTATGTAACCTTGGCAAACTCCATGATCAAAATGAACATTTTTCAATCCTAAAACCATGTCATGATGACTAATTTACTCTAGGTGGTGATAGTTGAGATGGCCAAATCACTCATGTCATAATTTACTCACTCCATCTAAATAAGTGAATAGTATAATAGAGGGTTGATCAGGTGCTAAATTTGGGAAAGTATACAATTATTATTGGTGATATACTTTCCCAAATGAAACTATAGAGTCACTATCTACTTCCCTAATAAACACTAAATTTGGTGTGAAATCAAATCTCTTACCAAAGCTAATGTGAGTCATCTGATAAATAGATAAAAGATTGGTGGATAAAGAGGGAACACATAAAACATCTTAAAATAGCCTAACATTTACTTTAGCAGATCTTATCCTAATACTTCTATATAAGTATTATCACTCAATAAGATGGAAGGCATATAATAAGGCTCTAAGGATGATAACATGTCCAATGATGAATCTATGTGGTGAAACACACTAGAATAAATTACCCATGTGTAAGGTTGGGATGAAAGTGTGAAAAGTGATTTTCCCTTATATTTTCCATATATATTGTCTTTAGCCTTGGAAGACTCATGTGCTAATTAAATTTGATTGACAAAATCAACAACATTGTTATTGTGTTTCTCAATCATCTTTATTATTAATTCAATTTGATTCTTCATGCATTTGGATTCATTGTGCCCATATTTCCTATAGTAGGCACATGCGAGTCATTATTTCATAGGTTTCCTATCTAAAGAGGAATACACTTTGTTTCTTTAGAGTTAGCATCATGTTTATGATCCTTTCTTTGCTCTAGGTCCTTTTTATATTTATTCTCCCTGCTACTATAATCCTTTTATTTGTCACGACTCATGATTAAGACATTCAATTTAGATGACTTCAGTATACCCATTTAAATAATCTTGTATTTCTCTTGAGTCAAGTTAATAATAAAATCATCGTGGCATTACATTGTCCATGTAGCTCTAAGGGCATGCTTCATGGCATGAAAGGCAGAAATGAAGACAAAATAGTCTGATCCCAATTTGGTAAGGATGAAAAAAATTAATTGATCATATTTTTTGGCAATGACACACAATTTAAACTATAATATAAGTGTTTTTAATTTTATAAGGAATTCCTATATAGTATCAAAATTCCTTGTGCTCAAACGGATGAGCTTATTATCCAACTCATAATACCTCATGATGTCTCGTTTCCCAAAGAGCTTTTTCAATGTGGTCTAGAATTCATCAAGAGTGGATTTAGATTCAATATGAAAGAGTATATTTATAGATATAAACATGCATATTAGACTATAGGATTTATTACTTTTTTTAAACAACATCAACTTCTCTACATCAAGTGTCAATTGTTTTTCTATACCCATAATGATACATTGTAAACATTTGCTCCTTAAGAAGATTTGAACTTAGGTTTTGCACTTTGTTGGGACCAACATATCCTCATTTTTTGAATTGGGACCCTTGATAAACCCTCAAAATAAAACATGGAAATATCATCATGTCAAGATATTTTATAGAATTTTAAGATCATCCACTTTGTTAAGAAACAAGTATATGTGGTCTTAATCTGCTTTTGTCTAGACTAACATTGCTAATGAAGTTAGTTTGACTTTAAGTTGTAGGTTCCATGGAATGCATACCTAATAAGTTTATATTTCAAAACCCTAACAAAACTTTGATTCAAATTTGAATAAAGGAGAGAACCTAAATTAGAGAGAATCATTTTTATGGACTTGAATATAAAGCATATATCCTAGATTATGTCATGTTTTTAACACAACTTGACTAACAAACTTGACCCCCTTTATTATTTCCCACTTTTTATGTTCCTTATGGCTCAACTAAATTTCATTGTCTAGGGTCTTTTTATATTCCCAAATTTAGCCTAAGAATTTGATACTAAGGCCTCAATGTATTCATTAATAACATCACAACCATAGTCTTAATGCCTTAGGCCTAAGTTTTTATTGCCTCCAAGATCCTAACATTAAATTCCTCACACTTTTCAAGATCATATGGTTGTCACTTTATCATTACATTTGATCCAATATAGTGAAGATAACTAGGAACTTTAGATTAAATAACATGCATCTTTGATAATCCAATGATCCATGCTTACTCACAAGGACCTGATCAAATGAAGAAAAGTGTAATTGAAAAGTCAAAAAAATATAGAGCTTGAAAGATGGACACATGATGCCATTAAATTTGAGGATTAAAAGGAAAGGGGACCAATTTGACATGATAGCCAACTAAAAGCATGTCTCTAGATCAAGATCCCATGACTGTCACTTTATCATGGCATTTGATTTAATGGAGCGAATTGACACCAAGACCTTGGGAAGCCCTATAAAAATGCCAAGTGGTATCCTCATATTTGACCCTAAATATTTTAATGAAATTAAAATTGATGTTCACCTAACAATCATTTAAATGTCTAAAAAGACTAACTTGATGCCCACATGACTGTCAACTTTAAGTCCATTAAAATAAAATTTTCATTGGTTTAAACTTGACATCCACACAACCATCAACTGAAACCCGTGAGGGTATATTTGATTCCCATGAGAACATAAATTTTACATAGATGAAAATTTATCACCAAGTGTTCAAATAACATCCCAAACCCTATTTTTTACTCTAAGGTGGCTTGCCAAGCTAAGGTAAATGTTCAAATTATCCCCAAAATGGAAGGCCTCGATCTATAGAACACAAATATTATGCAATAAATATACCTATCCTAAGCCTATGATTTAAGATCCACATTACATTTTGCATAATGGACCTTAAAACATAGAATTACCCTATGTAAAATTTATATTATAATTTCATGTTGAACTTATTTTGAGCATGGTTTGTTAAACATGGCATAAATATTTTAGCCTAACGTTTTCATTATGTTTGATAAACACAATGCATACATTAACCTAGATTTCTTACACCTTTAACCATTTTAAATCATAACTTATGTTTAAATTCCTTAGCTTAAGGTTTTTCCTATGCTTAATAAACACAAAAAAAACCTTATCCTAAGGAATGTAAGCCTAAGTCATGACTTTTAAAAGTGTACTAACTTAACATTTGAGAATTTTCATAGATCAATTGTATGTGCTTTGTCACTGGATTTGATCCAATGGTGTGAAGGCCCCTAGAATATTTTCAACAAAAACCCAAGAACCAAAAAACCCATCACATGACCAATAATTATTTGATGAAGGACTGATAAATTTGGAGAATGGGGAAGATGTGTAAGCATGCCAAGTGTCACGACCAAAAGGCTTAAGACCTAGGAACTAGTTAAAAGACAAGGGCCCAGATTATGATCAATGGCTCATGTTAATCCAAGATTTTGATCCTACAACATGAAATAAAGCAATTATTTTAAATACAAATGGATAGTGTTCAAATGGCATTTATGAAAAATGCCATGAAAGATCCAGACCAATACCACATAAGCTCCATCCAAGAAGAAATGGAAAAAAATGAAGATCTTGTCAGCTCAAAATATAAAGGTATTAATGAAATCTAGAACATGTGTAAGACAAATCCTAGATATCATCTACCATTAAATATCCAAAACCCTAAAACCTGCATAAAGGCAACCTAAGTGGATCTAATTTACTATAATTCAGTCAAAGGATAACTTAATTATGTTTTTGGGCATGAGAGAGGTCAAGGAAAAATTTTGTGGTGAATATTTGTTAATTGACAAATATTTAGCTTTGGGAAATTAAATTTTGGTGATTTTTTAGGGTGCAACATATGACCCCTTATAATATTTAGGGGTCAACTCACCAACCATTTATAATATTTATGTGGTTATCAATGTAATTCTCCATGTGTGTGTGTGTGTGTGTGTGTGTGTGTGTGTGTGTGTGTGTGTGTGTGTGTGTGTGTGTGTGCGCGCGCACGCGCGCATGCGTGCATGCGTGCATGTTGGAAAAGGTCACAAACTCACCACCAAAGTATCTTTATTTACCAGATTGTAAATATTTTGAGACTTGAGCCTTGAAGTCATACTTTATTACTCAACTATTTTAAGCAACCTGACCTCCACTAGCATTAGGTCCCATGACATAAACTAATTGACATGCAGCATTGTGTCATATGATAAAACTATGTCACATGGTGGCATAGTACCACATGACAACAGAGTATCACACAATGACATAATGTTGCATGATGACACAATGTTGCATGATGGCATAGTGCCATGTAATGAAATAGTACCATGCAATGACATAGTGCCATGTGATGGCATTTTATCACATGGCGGTACCATGATGCATGGTGGTAACCTAACACCCAGTAGTACATTCTAGGTGGCAGTCATTAGGTGCCTATCACTAATCTATTAGATGAAGGAAACCTATCACTCAATGTCGATGTGTTATAGGAAACTAACATGTTACCTAGTGTCAATGTGTTTCATAAAAGAAACCTACTATGTGGAAGCATTTACCCACCTAATAAAAAAGTTATGGCCTCAAGTGGTTACAACAAGGCTAAAGCACCATAACAAATACCAAAAAAATACAACATCATGTCTTATTTTATAAATCCCATAAAGAGGACCCAAACAATAGGCACATTGAATACAAGTAATTATTAATCTTTTTTTTTAAATATCAGTTAGTTTTTTTCACTATAAAATAATTATAAAACCATTTCAATGCAGAAATCGACATGGATATTAACACCATTTCCATAAAAATAATTAATACCAATAAGTTCTCACATCCTCAAGCTTTTAATAATTAAATACCACTCCTAGAAGACATATCTCTAAGCATGTCAGTAGAACACACTCAACTGGGCATTTCCCAAGATAAAGGCAGTTCTTTTTAGACACCAAATTTTGTTGAAAATTCCACTCAAAAAAGTTGACAGAGGAAGAGAAGTACATGGACAATAGGAAGGTATTTTCAAGTTAAATGGGCTGAAAATTTTCAATTTATAGAACTTGTAGAATCAAAAAATAGTAATGAGCCTCCAATAGAATACAAATGCACAATTTGTAGTTAGAAACTCAAAAAAGAACATAGAATGCAACTTAAATTGGACACAATTGAGAAACACTGTGGGAAGTTATATATATCCATGAATCACCCAGATAGATAGATAACAATAACACGTATATGGGAAAATATATAATAATATATGCATGTAAGAATTGCATGTGAATATAAAAATAATCAAAAATGAGAAAAACATCTTATTGAGAAAGAGGGAACCATCAAAGCACAATTTGGAAAAGTTATGTAGTCTAATCTCAGGGCCAAATATGTATAGTTCTCTACTATTTTCCACATTTAGAAAAAGGGAAGACCCATTTATAATTTTCTAGATTACAAAATTTTGTTTCAACACAATGGTTTTTTGGATATTCCATAGTCACACTGGTCAGATAATAGTGCATGGGAAATGGCAATATGTCTAACCATTATTGAGAAGGAATATTTGAAGGAAAATGTTGAAAAATCATTATTTATCTCATTTTCCATCAATGAGGTCACTATAGTTAACAACACAACGTGGGTTTACATGCATGTGTACACCTTTGAAAAATATACAAGGTGATCTCAACTTCTAGCTGTCCATAAAATGGTAGAAAATTGATATTCAAAAAACTTGCATAAATTGGTTATATCCAATTTAGGAGAGTAAGCTGGGATGGATGATTATTCCATAGACACGAACTTGATGTGTGTTGGCACTAATGGTGCATCAGTGATGCAGGGGCATAGAATAAGTCTTTGTGTTCACCTTCAAACAATAGTTTCTCTATTTATGATTCTAATTCATTACATGGCTCATAGGATGAATCTGGTGTATATAATTATTAGCACTTTCAGTAATGTTGTGAAAGTGGAAGAGATGATTCATGAATTACATGTGTACATGTCTAACAGCCCAAAAATATTTATGGAGTTTCAAAATTTTGCAATTGGGGTGATAGATGGTAAAAAACTATGAAAAGATGTTGAAACTAGATGGATTTCCATATATGAACCTACATGCAAATTTTCTGAGCAATATCCATCTTTGACAGGGTTTAAGTATAAATATCATAGTGAAGTTGACAAAGCAAAAGATTTTCTATGTCATTTAATATATTTAGAAACATTACTCACATTATGAGATATTTTTCCAATGTTGAAAGAAATCAATAATTTAATGAAACATGCCCAAGAGAGATCTATCTATATTGTTGACTTCATAAGTTTGATAAAATGTGTATGTCAATGTTTAGATATATTATACACATCAGATGAAAGCTTTCATGGCCCTATTTTTACTACTCCTGACACCTCCTCAGTAAATAAAATAACTTTGGAACTCCTCCTAACACCTCTTCATTAAATAATCTAGAGCTACCAAAAGGGAGCACTTCTAAACCCAATATTGAGATTCCTAGTTCTTTTGGAAAAATTGGTTATAACATAGTTGAGAACATGAAGAAAATAAAGTCTAATATAACATTGTATGAACTCATGTAGATTACATAGCAAAGGGATCTCCTATTGGAATATTTGTTAGGAAAGTGCAGTCCCTTCAAGATTGATCATGCTAATGTAACAGTTCATAAAACCAAAGCTGAGTCTCCTCTTTTCTTGCTCACTATCAATATGTTTGGTAATAACTTGTATAATTGGTTATTAGATTCAAGATAATCTACTAGTATCATGCCTATAGGAATATTAAAACAACTTGGTTTAACACCTATAAAGTTTGATAGGTTTGTCACCCACTTAGATAAATATAGGGTTAATGTTTTAGGAGAATTATTAAATATTCATATGCAATTGGCTTCTAAGCTGAGGGTTTAATAATTCATTGATATTCAGGTGGTTTAAATACCTATTTTTTATGTAATCTTACTATATATGGAATGTACTGAGGATTTTAATGGTTACATGTCCATAGATTCCTCACATATGTGGCTACCTTGGAAGGGTCTCCCTAATTAGATTAGAGTTGAGAGAGAACCAAGAATGAAGAATATGATAAGCTAATACAATGTTATGAATGACAGGATTAACATAATAGAGTCAGACTTAGGGGTTTTCACTCTAGAGGATGATAGGGTATGTGATACCAATAATTCTTATGTTATTCTTGGATTATGGAAATCACACTTTTATGGTGCTAGGTGTAATGCTAGATTAGGTTTTGGTAATGTTTAGACTGACCCCACTAAAAAAAGCACCATGCTTCTTATAGACTCCAATTCCCTTTTACTAAAAATCTTACTAAATATGAATCTCTTGTCCTTGTCTTATAATTTTCTATAAGAAATAAGGTCAAAGAACTACTAGTTTATGGGGATTTGGAACTAGTGGTTAACTAGGTCAGAAGCAAGTACCAATGTAAAATCTCATACATTAAAAGGTATAAGTTTAGAGTTTGGGATCTGATCAAATCCTTTGATGCCTTTGACATCACTTCCATCCCAAGGGAAGAGAATCAAGCAGATGTAGCTAACCTCATGCCTAATCAAGATTATCCTAGTTTTATCATTGAACTGATCCCTTATCCTTCAGTTCTAGATAATATTAACCACTTCCAAGTCTTCGATGATGATCAATAGATATTAGATTTCATGATCAATTTCAAAGCATTTGATGCTCATATCATTGATGAAGCTGATGGAAGTACATCTAGGGAAGATAAATTTAATGGTAAAGTCATTCAACTGAGTGACAACAAGATCCCAAAGGGAATGAAGGCTTCTAATGTTCCCAAGGTAAATGGGAAGGAATATGATGCTATTTATCTAGGCCTTATGATCAGCCATAATTGGTAAATGTTGGGAAGGCCTGTATATATATATATATATATATATATATATATATATATATATATATATAAGTTACCATAGGATCATGTTATGACATCTCTATATTGGGCAAAGAGTTCCTTAGCTTTCTTGTTTTCAAAATTTATGCAGGCCTTCCCAACATTTACCAATTATGGCTGATCATAAGGCCTAGATAAATAGCATCATATTCCTTCCCATTTACCTTGGGAACATTAGAAGCCATATATATATATAATCCAAGGGTCATCACCCATACTATACCCCTTAAAGAGAGCTACAAACCATTCAACTAGAAACAAAGGCCTGCAAACTTAGTCTTATAACCTATGATCTTCAAGGAGGTAAAAATATTACTAGATGCTAGGATAGTCTTCCCCATCAGACACTCTACTCAGGTGGCCAATTTGGTATTAGTCAGAAATAAGAATAGTGATAGTAGGCTTTGTATAGATTGTAGAAATTTAAACAAAGCATTAGAGAAGGATAACTACCCCCTTCCTTCCCTAGACAAAGTAATTCAAGTTGTTTTAGGATTAGTTGTGATTTCCTTTCCTATGGACTTTTTAGGTTATAACCAAGTGTTGGTTGATAGAGAGGATAGTATGAAAACAACTTTCACAACAAAGTGGGGAACTTTCACCTACAAGAGAATGCCCTTTGGACTCATCAATGCAAAAGCCACCTTCCAAAGAGCCATGGACCATGCCTTCCAAGGCCTAATTGGTAAGTTCATTATCACATATATGGATTATCTAATAGTTTTATTTTTAAAATAGGGAAGATCACTTCATGTATTTATAATAAGTTTTTGAAAGATGTAGAAGGTATGGTATTTCTTTAAACCGTAAGAAGAGTATATTTTCTGTAACTGAAGGGAAATTATTTGGTCATATTATAAATAAGGATGGGATCTCTATAGATCCTAAAATATTGGAGTCCATGTCTAGAATAGAACCTTACAATATCATAAAAGAGCTAAAGTCATTTTTTGGTAAGATAAATTTTGTAAGAAAGTTTATCTCTAGTTTTGCTAAAATTGTCAATAACTGAATGACATGCTGAAGAAGGATGCCAAAGTCACATAGAATGAATAATTTAGGAAGGCATTCCATGATATCAAGGAGGCCATTAGTCAAGCTCCAATATTTATTAGTCTTAACTTTTCAAGGGACTTCTACCTCTATTCCTTTACATTTGACCACACTATGGTTGCAGTGTTGGCTCAAAAAATGGAAGGGTGTGATCACCCAATTACTTTTATGAGTACCAATTCTAAGAATGGTGATTTAAATCATTCATTTATTGATAAAAATTCATATGCATTAGTCAGAGTAGTTAATAAATTTAGGCATTAAATCCTTAGAAATAAGGTACATGCCATCTTACCTGAGCCTACCACCAAACTTATTTTAGTTCAAAATGAGTTGGGATAACATAGAGGTAAATGGATGTCAATATTGTAGGAATATGACTTGGAAATACAAATAGAAGAATTGGTAAGGTGCCAAGGATTGATTTAGATGATTGTTAATACTAACCCTAGGTTAAGTATTATGTAGGTAGATCAACAAAACTTGTAATCCAGTGAGTGGTATGATCCAGTCATGCATTTACTAATCAATTTTACTTTTTCTTTAGGTCTATCCAAGGAGTAAAAGAGGGTGTTGAGGCTAAATTTATCCCACTACTTGATCAGGAATGGAATCTTTTATAGAAGAAACTTTGAAGGAATCTAATTGAGATGTGTTTCACAAGAAAAATCCACCCCATTCATGAGCACCTTTCATGACAAGCTAGGTAGTGGACATCCATCTGGGAAAACCATAGCCAACAAAATTCTTAGAGCTAGCTATTATTGGCCAACTATTATTAAAGATGCTCATTGATTCCAAATTTTTATCACCAAGGAAACAAAGGCATTAATGCCTCTATAGCTAATCATGATTGACAAACCCTTTACTCAATGTGGGTTAGAATTTATTGGTGTAATAAACCCCAACTCATGTAAAGGTCACAAATATGTCCTTACTACCATAGACTATTATACAAGGTAGACTAAATGTTTAGCCACCAAATAATGTAGAACTAAGGAATTGATCAACTTCTTTAAAGAAAACATCTATACTAAGTTTGGGACCCTAGTATATATAGTATGTGATAATGGATTTGCCTTTATATCCATAGAGATGACAAAATGGGCTTATGATAATGGCATCACTCTAAGTTTTCATCCAAACATTATCCCTAAGGGAATGAAGTCTGTGAGTCAACAAATAGAAACCTAATGAAGGCAATCAAGAAGTTGTCTGAAGACAAACCTAGGACTTTACACAAGCTCCTTAAATATTCACTTTGGGATGATAGGATAAGGATCAAGAAATCCTTAAGAACCTCACCATTTATAGTTATGTATGGATAAGAACCTATATTTCATATCACTCTAAATTTTTTACCATACAAGTTTATGCAAGAATACATGGATGATTACCAAGAGTTAGTCAATTATAGATTATCATATATAGTTTAGATAGAAGATACAAGGGAAAAATCCTTTCTTGACTTTAACAGACATCAAACCATAGTCAAGATATGGTTTGATAAAAGGTCTAAAATCAAGGTGTTTAGGCAAAGAAACTTGGTTCTTCTTTGGGACAAGGCATCTGAGCCTAAGGGTAAGCATGAAAAATTCACACCCTTGTGGATTGGCCCATATCATATTGCAGAAACATTGGGCAAAAACACTTTAAAGCTCAAAGATCTACAAAGAGTAGAGTTTACATTTCCCACCAATGAACAATACATCAAGCATTATTTTTCTATTGCTCCTCCTAGGGTCTTCATGGAGTAAAGATGTAAGATATTTAGATTAGTGTAGATAGATTAGCTAGTTTCCTTTCAGTTATTTCCTTCTTGTCCCTTGTTTGTACATAAGCATATACATATTTGTTTATTTTCCTTGGAACTCTTTCTTTCTATTTTGTGTTTCTTTCCTATTTCTTGGTTCCTTGATCTTAATAAGTCCCTAGGGACAATCTTGAGATTGAAAGTTATGAAGTTTACTTAAAATAGGCCCCTTATTCAGAAATGAAGTTATTAATCCCATGCATAAGGCAACCATGGTTCTAAAACATAAAACATTGTGTTGTAACATAGATAAACTAAGTAAGACCAATGAAGAGACCAATCATTTCCTAAGATCCCAACCATTGCCTTGACCTCAAATTGGTTTTAATAATACTTACACTTGGGGAGTGGAGATTCAAATTATCAAGGTATACCCAAAATTAGCACTTAATTAACACCCTTTCCTGGGATAAGAGTTGAAACCATAGATGATTTTCCAAAGATCAAATACTAGAACAAATTTTAAAGTCTATCTATCCTAGTTCCCAACCTTGCTGAAAGCATAAAGATCTAAGAAAATAAAAAAATGGGATATAATGCAATATAAATAGATCTTAGGTAAAGGTGAATTTGGTAATCTCCATTGGTGCTATGGATGCCTAGCTGGCACTAGAGTAAGGCCATGATTGAATCCAAAGGCATCTCTATTGGGGCTATGGACACCTAGATGGTAGTAGAGCAATGCCTAATCCTTCCCTAAGTTAAAACATGGTTCATAATGAAAATTTTAGTATACTATAAGTCAATGTAAGTAATTGAGGACATGAAACTATAAGCTATTTCTTGAATCTCGTATAAAATAGAAAGTAGAATCAAAACATACATAGAGTTTGGGAATGTCATGATATTTGACCTTAAGTCTACAAGAGCAAGGTTTGTTTAAACTATGACCTAGTCTTGATGATGATATTGATCAAATAAAGTAGATGAACTAATTATTAGTCTAATCAAAGTTTCTAGGTTGTAACATATTGATATGTTTCCCCCATGAGTCGCTATTTGTTTTTACCAACATATCCCCATTTTTTTAATTGGGACCCTTGAGAAACCCTCAAAATAAAACATGGAAATATCAGCATGTCAAGGTAATTTATATAACTTGAAGATCATACACTTTGTTAAGAAACAATCATATGTGGTCTTAATTTTCTTTAGTCTGGACTAACATTTCTAATGAAGTTTGTTTCAATTTAAGTTACGGGTTCTATGGCATACATCTAAAAGAAGTCTAAATTTTAAAAACCTAACAAAACCTCAATTCAAATTTGAATAAAGGTAGAACCTAAATTGGTGGGAATCATTTTTATTGACTTGAATATGAAACATATATCCTAGGTTTAGTCATGTTTTTTAACACAACCTAACTAACACACTTGATCCACTTCATTATTTACTCCTTTTTTAAGTTCCTTATGGCCCAACTAAATGTCATTTTGTAGGGTCTTTTTATATTCCCCAACTTAGCCTAAGACTTTAATACTAAGGCCCTGATGTATTCATTAATACCATCATAACCTTAGTCTTGACAACTTAATCTTAAGTTTTTATTGCCTCTATGGTCCTAACATTAACTTCCTCATGCTTTACAGGATCCTATGGTTATCAATTTATCATGACATTTGATATAATAGAGTAAAGATAACTACAAACTTTGACTTAAATAACATGTATCTTATATAGTGCAATGATCCATGCTTACTTGTAAGGACCTGATCAGATGGAGCAAAGATAATTAAAATTCAAAAGAATACTAGAAGCCTAAAAGCTGCACATGTGACACCATTACATTTGAGGACTAAAAATAAAGGGGACGCACTTGACATGATAACCAATTGAAAGCAATTCCAAGGATCAAGATCCTATGGCTATCATTTTATCATGACATTTGATCCAATGGAGTGAATTGACACTGAGACGTTGGGAAGCCCTACAAAAATACAAAGTGGTATCCATGCATTTGACCCTGAATATTTTAATGAAATTAAAATTGACCTTCCCATGACCATCATTTAAATTTATAAAAATACTAACTTGATGCCCAAATGAATATCAATTTTAAGTCTATGAAAATGAAATTTTCACTAGTTTATGATGTTCATGCAATCATCAACTAACACCCACAAAGGTGTATTTGATGCCCACAAGACCATCAATTTTAAACCAATGAATCTTTCTCACCAAGTGTTTAAGTAGCATCCCAAACCATATATTTTACTCTAATGTAGCTTACCAAACTAATGGAAATGCTCAAAATATGCCCAAAATAGAAGGCCTCAATCTGTAGAACATAAATATTATGCAATAAATATACTCAACATAAGTCTACGCTTCAAGATCAACATTGAATTTTGCATAATGGAACTTAAATCATAGACTTAGCCTATGTAAAATTTATATTATCATTTCATGTTGAACCTATTTGAGCATGTTTGTGACACATGGCATAAATATTTTAGCTTAGTTTTTTCATTGTGTTCGCTAAACACAATGCATACATTAACCTAGAGTGCTTATACCTTGACCCATTTTAAATCATAACTTAGGTTTAAATTCCTTAGCTTAAGGTTTGTATAATGCTAAGTTCACACAAAAAAAACCTTAGCCTAAAGTATGTAAGCCTAAGTCATGACTTTTAAAAGTGTACTAACTTAACACTCAGGCATTTTTATACATCAATGGTCTACCCTTTCTCAATGGATTTGATGAGATGGTGTGAAGGCCCCCAGATATTTTTCAATAGAACCTTGAGAACCCATGAACCCACCATGTGGCCAATAATTATTCAATGAAAGATTGACATAATATTTATATCATGGGGAAGATGTGTAAGCATGCCAAGTGTCATGATTACAAGGCTTAAGATAAAGGAACCAATTAAAATATAAGTACCTAGATTATGATCAATGGATCATAATAATCTAGGATTTTGATCCTATGGCATGAAATAAATAAATTATTTTAAATACCAATGGCTAGTGTTTAGATGGCATTTATAAAAAATGCCATGAAATATCTAGACCAATGTCACATAAACTCCATGTAATAAGAAAATAAAAAAATTGAAGATCTTGTGAGCTCAAAAACACAAAGGTATAAAGGCAAAGGTCCAAATTAAATCTATAACATGTATAAGGCAAATCTTGGATATCTTTCATCATTAAACTAGAACCCTAAACCCTACATAAAGGTGACCCAAGCAGATCTAATTTTATACAATTCAATCAAAGGATAACTTAATTGTGTTTCTAAGAATGAGTGACATTTCCCAAAGATCATCTACAATTTGATGTGATAAATTAGTATGGAATAGATATCATGTAGCTAGCAAGAAATAATTAAAGGAAGAGGTGCAACTCTATTCAATGACAGATAGTGAGGGTCTAGTATTTAAGGATATAAAACTAAACCTCATTGTATTAAACATCCATGGCATCAAGAATTGGTCTAATCTTTGCTTCATGGTAGTAGAATTGTATCCCATATCAAAAGAAGAAAAAAAAATCCCCACCAATAGATGACACTAAGACCTAGTTATAATCTATATGGTTGGCCTCCATTATGCCATGATAAAACTAGAGGTATTATATTGTGTTGATGTCCTTGACCACATTTTTTTTGATTGCAAGATTGATGGTGAATAGATTATTAGGGAAGGTAACTCAAAAGAGATATCATAAATTTCCCCTATTTCTTTTTAAAAGTACTATGAACTCACTCTTCCCCTTGTGAATCTTCCCAAGCTAAGGGAATGGACCTATAACCATGACTTGGACTCCATCCTTAGACTTGGCTAAACCAAGGACTTCACATATTTATAACCCTTGATGGAAAAATCCATATCATCCAATTTAGAGAAGGTATTAGGGTGATTATGACCTTGTTGAATAGAGCTTTCAGTGCCCCTTCGACCACTTATGTGAATAAGGTTTGGGTCTCATATGTACACTTCTTGGTGGAAGAAAAACATACCCCACCAATAAGAGATTTGATTAGAATCTTCCTTACTAAGCAATTCATCTCCATTAAGACAAAGGCCTCTAATAAATTATACATGATGTCTTACCTACTTGATGCCATTATTGCTTCAATCACCTTCCCTAGCATTAGGAATTGGTCACCAAAAGGTAGGACAACCATCTCACACCACTATTCCTAGTTGCACATATTTAAATATAGGAATCACAAGCAATTTATCTATGACTGCATTTTCCCAGCAATGGTTTAATCCATCATAGGTGTCCCAATGCCTAAGCTTCACCCACTCATCAAAATGTGTGTGGAGATGATTGGGGATGTATGGTATTATCTTTATTATAAATTCATTAGGATATAGGGAATTATGTCCTAGCCTTACAAACTACTAGTGCATGTATTGAATAAAATATCTAAGTAGGAGATGGATTCTTATCTCATCCGTGGCATTAAAAATCCTTTCAAAGAAAAGAGGAAAGGTTTAATTCACCCCTTTTAATTGGATATTGGGAAAATCATAATTAAAGACTACAAGTAGGTAGAAGTTATGGTCACACATAATAATTCATTTGGATTTCAACTAGATGAACTCAAAATGTGGGATCCAAAGAATAAAGTAGGAGAACATTTAAAGGATAAGAAGCTCAAATTTAAATATGTATACCAACTGGGTGTCCATGACACTAAATACATTAGAGCTAAGAACCATGAGGAAGTGTTGGCCAAGATCCAAGGCCACAACATCAAGCTAGAGCACAGAATGGTCAAGGAAAACAAGCCATCTAGGGAAACATGGAAAATTTACCCTTTACAATACCATTTACTACCTAGGCCATATAGGATAGCTCATGAGAAACATTAGGTAGACCAACCACATCAGTCCCAATAATAGGTTGAGTAAATTCAAGATGATCAAGGTAAAGAAAAGTAAAAGGTTGGATAGATAAGATTAGAAGAAAGACCTAGAGAAGGACCCTTACCTTCAACCATGCAATAGAGACCACCTTCTCTAATCCAATATATTGACATGATAGCCTTGGAACTAGAAGAGACACTTGAGAGTGCCCTCAAGGAACTTGCAAAGTCCTATGGCTCAGGTCAAGAAGAGGACCCCTATAGGGAAATAATAAGAAAAAAGATGATTCCCACGGCATCTCAAGAGAAGAGGAAGGCATAATTGGCCTTGGTCTGAGTAGAACCAAGACATAAACCTAGATTGACATTCACTCATCCCACTTGTGAAGTCAATCTCTTCAGTAATGAATTTACAATTCATGGACCAGTCATTCCTGACTAGTTCATCTATGGAAAATTTCAAAATATCCTAGATCTCTCCCACTCATGGGCCATGACAAGGATTGCTGTGAATGTGCATGATGACATTAAGCCTTGGAAAAAAAGGCTATAATGGAGTAGGAAGAGAGGATAATTATAGTCACCCAAGGCTTAAGAGGTAATAATATGGATGCTTGAGGAACATCTAATAGCTTAGGCATGGAGGTCTTAGAATCTCCCTAGTTCAAGGAACTAATTACCATAACTCGTTTCAATCTTGAGACAATAGAATTAGAAAGAATAAAAACTAGGATAGCCATGGTTAAGACAAAATAATTGACCTTTCAAAAGGTGGATCCATTTATAGGATTAACTCTTATGAGAGGCTAGTAACTTGGTGAAGCTACCATCTATGTGGAGGATGTGGAAATCCTAATAGAATCAAAATCACAATAAGACAAGGTTGGAGTCTAGGGTCTAAAACAAAGAATCTAGAAATTGGAAAGAGAGATGGGAAACTTGCAAATTTAGGCAATCTTATTGATACCAAATTCCTTGATCAAGATGCTTGATGAGTCATTATATGAAATGTTTGAGGCATTAAATTCAATAAAGATGTGGCAGAGTGCATTAGAGGACCGAGATACATTAGCCAAAGACTTGGTCACCCAATGATAGGCCTCAAAGGAAAACATTTCTTAGTGCCTCAACATTCAAGTAAATAAATAGATCCCAAACTTTAGAACCATAAGTATGGGACACCTAAGCACAATCTTGGGGATTGGTATTGATAGGTTTTAGATCTTAAGTACCTGGTACACCAAGGTAAAGAGGATTTTAAGAGATGAAAATGAGCTCATTATTAGAATTGAGAAACTTATTGGGACCATGTTTGTTAATATTTCACAACTTACTACCCTTGGCCTTATTAATGATGAAGAGTTCAAGCATAGGGCCACTTTGGTGACTCAAGAAATCCAAGGGAAAATCAAAGGTTAGTCTGGATAGGATAACATCAAGATCTTGGATATGATATTCAATGTAGGTGAGAGGATCAATGAAGCTAGAAGTATCAAGGAGGCCTTGGCCAAAAATGACCAAGAATTTAATAAATTAGTAGACCAAGAGGAGGAATGCATCATGAAGCCTAATGTGGATCTTGATTTCATCAATAAACAACATGAGAGGGCCATGAGTATCCTCCAACAACAAACAAGGGCCCCACTAGTAATTTAGACTAATATTAAATTCTAATAGAAATTAGGTAACATTTTACTCTAAAATATTGCACTGTAAAGGAATATGATAGTCTATTAGCATATTTGCCTCTAGGTCAGTATGATTTAGGAAAGCACATGTATTATAGAGCTTGTAAGGATACCTATCCTTACCTTTGTACACCTATATTTTTTAATTGAATGGTATACTACCTATTATCCCTATAAATCCATGTATCACCATTGTAAATAGGAGAGATTTCTAAGCAACTTTATATACTTGAAGCAATTAATAAAATCAAGGAATTCTATAAGGATTATCCATTTTGATGTCTTAATTGTTAATGTAGCTTTTCTCTTAATTATTAGTAAAGGTATTTAATTTGAAAAGCATCTTTGAATTCTGAATAACATTCTTTAATCATAGGGTTTTTGATTTGTACCTATGTTATATTAGTTGAAAGATCTTAGGTTTTGCTTCATTTCACTTTGCTCATTATTCAACTGTGTAATGACTATTTGATTTTAGTGGTAAATACCTAAATTAGACCTAGTTCTTATTTGTGATTCTCAAATGTTTTCCTCTAAAGTTGACTTGATATATAGTCATATTTGAGCTTAGGATATGTTGCATTATATATTTGTTAAATGCATATTCAATTTCCATTAATACATTATCATAATGTTCAGGACTAAAATTGGCAATCATGTCTTTCTTTTCTATCGTACCCTTCTCTTTGCTCTTTTTTTACACCATGATCACTTTAGTTTTAGCCACATTATAAATATCCATTTAGATTAGTCTGTAGCTTAAAGTAGGAACGTAATTCACTAAGTATCAAGAAGGATTCATAAAGAACAGGCCAAGGTGGCTCCCAACCACCAAAATTATATAAATATTGTGGAATAGTTATGTTACTCTGCTTTATTTCACTATAGGCAACTGGATTGTCAAATACTACAACTCATACTATGAATTTTCTAAATTCTAAAATGTGAAGTGTTCTTTAAACACTAAGGGCATCTATGGTACATTTATATGAATCAACACACTTGTGATATTTGAATGGTGTGAGAAATTAAATATGACTCTAATCCATGTTCAGAAAGGAAGTATGTGTTGAACTTTACATGCAAGGAAAATAATTATATACAACACCCATGAATATATCTAGGTTTATTTTTACAAGACATGCGAATATAACCAATAAGTAAAGATAAAAAACTATAATTTAAAAAAAATAATGCCTAAAAATGAGTTATCAATTGAGATTTATGGAATTTTGATGATTACTTACTTTTAAAAATAATTCTTGACCTTGCATTTTTTGTGTACAAATAGTTTGTCCCAACTTTGTGAGGAAAAGTAAATCCCCTTGGGTTGCTTGTGAGCAAGGGATAATTTCCCATGTGACCAAGGGGATAAGGACTAGGTGACTCCAATTTATCAATAAATAATGTTTCAATTCATAGGATTATATTTGACATCCATGTGGCTATCGTTGGTCTTTTGAAGTCCCCTCATAATCAAATTGACACTAATTTTCCAATGAATAGTGTCAAAATTCACAATCTTAAATTTATCATCCCCATAGCTATCACTAGAGTTTTAGACTTCCCTCACAGTTAGTAGAGTTTTAATTGGGGTTGTAGTCTCTCTTTCTAGCCAAATTCATGTGTCAAACTTGAATTCAAAGTCTGCAATCATGAGAGATTTTGACGCTTCTTGTAGTTAGGGTTGAGGACTACACAAGCAGTCGTATGTTCTAATAGGTGAAACTTTGGACTATCGATGTATTTGATATTTATAAAAGAATAAATATTGACTGTGGGTGTTGTTCAGAGATCCAACAATGGACTCTTTGACTATGTATTTAGTTTCGATATTTGATTTTAGACTTTTGGTCTATTGATGTAATGATGAATTTTGATTCCATAGTTTTGGATTGCTAAAGTATTCAATACTTATGGTGTTAAGAAAGTGAGATTCTCATGTGCATGTAAATTATTATAGGTTTCAATAAGACCTAAAACTTCTGCATGCTAAGATTGGATGTTTTAAGAGTAAGAGAACCTCATGAAACTATCAAAAATGGGGACTATAGAAGCAGTCAAGATTTTTGATAGGTGAAAACATGGTCAAAATTTCTACCAAGTCTAAGAAATATATATCTGGTATGGTTCTCCAAAATCCATCAAAACCCCACTAACAATCTCAAAAAATGTAGAAAAATGTAGAAAAATATTTTTCCCTTGGAGAACCTGATGGTATGGATTTGCCTAAAACTCATGAAAATGCCTTGAAACCCTTCAAAATGGTTGAAATTGACTGTCATAAAACTAAGTTGTGTTTATAGATAATCCTAGGGTTTTGACACCTTCTAAGTCTGATAGAACTATCTATTTTACAAGTAAACCTAGTAGGTGAAATATTAGCAATAGTAAACGCTTTCTCTTGTTCTTTTTCTTAATCGAGATCAGTAGAGGACCCTAGAAGAAGAAATTGCATCACAATAGTAAAATTATCATTAGCCATAAAATATTTTGGAAGGTACATTACATATGTGAAAGATAAACATATCCTCACATCCTAATTAATGTGTTATTATATTTCATAATTACTTAGAATACACCTAAGCAAGCTAATTAAACATGTGTATGGAAAAACCATTAAATGGAGTAAAATCCTACACTAACAAGGGAACATTTGCCTAAATTTTTTTCATCTATGAAATGATAAATTATTCTCTAATTTGATCCCATTTAAAATTCAAACTATCTATTATATAATGATCTTATTTTTTCCCATAGTTTTCATGTTTTAATTAAAACAATCATTATTTTCCTATGTTGGAAGCTAGCTATGTGAGTTATTCTCTATAGTCTCTCTTATTATATTATATGGTTAGATATTAGTGTAATTGATATTAATCTGATTGATGGGATCATTTTTGAGATATGAATTTATAAATAGTCTCTAAAATATCTCATCACTATATCTAAGGAATATCCACAATTTGAGATTTCATCTAGAGTTTTCACTTATTTTTAGCTTTATGTTTTTAATCCTTTGAAAATATACATATACATACATACATACATACATACATACATACATACATACACACACACACACACACACACACACACACACACACACACACACACACACACACACACACACACACACACACACACACACACACACACACAGATATATATATATATATATATATATATATATATATATATATATATATATATATATATATATATATATATATATATATATATATATCTTACACATGATCTTATGGGTGGAATAAGATTTTGAATTTTAAAAATATATGGATGGACCCATTCCTTCAATCACATTTAAAATTTACTCCTTTTTATATAAATTGATTTAACAACTTGAGATCAGTATGACAGATCTTGATATAATGGCATTAGGGGAGTCTAACTAATGATATCATCTTGAATTTTAAAATTAACTCATGGTGACAACCTATCATTTGATTAAGTATCTCACACAATTATATCTTTTAATATTTAAAAATTTGATGGGCACAAATATTTTTCCTTCACCAATGTGTTCCAATGAAAATCTTGAAAGAATATTTTGGAGCTCCACCATTTATTCTTTAATGAATGGTGTTGCTTCTTTTCTTATTGTAGATTTTATGGATAGAGATGATCCTTCCTGCATAAAATTAGCTCAAATCTATGATCATTTTAAAAATATCATCCCATATTCCACCAATCTATTCTAAGTATTTTATATTTAAACAAAGCTTTAGTAAATGTATGACTGGAGTGATCTTCTTTTAAAACCACCATTTTATTAAATCTAGACATATGTCTAAGAATATGTAATTATAGTATCTTCATTTATAGTTTTATAAATGATGTAAATAGATTCTAAAATTTATTATATTAGTTTCTAACTACTATGATATTGGATTTCAATATTTCTATTATTGGTTTTTAACTAGTGTAATATCGGATTCCAATAAAGCCATTACTAGTTTCCAAAGTCTAGTGTGATGTTGGATTTTAATTATATCTTAATTGGTTTTTCACCTTTAAAATTATATTTAGGGGAAATGGACCAATATCTGAACATGGTCCAATATTTTAAATGAGTCTTAATAATTTACATAATGCGACCCCATAGTTTTCAAGATATTACTGAATTATAGTTATTATAGATTGTTTAATATTTATCCAAATTTTGTCATATATTAACCAATCACATCATGCCATGGACTAAAAATAAATATTAGTGAAACATCATAAAACATATTTATTTTTAACATGTAAATGTATTGGGAAACACTTTTCATTTCTCATATGCCTAATGTAAAAACATACTCATCATTATTCTTATCTCGTGTAGAATGGGGAAGTGCCCATTTGACAATAGATAATAGCATAAGACAATGTTTCTCATATTATCAATTTAGAGGTCATTAATCTTATCTCAATATGTATAATTGGCATGAGCCCATTCTACCCAAAATAATAATATAGGTCTATGTTCTCATATTATTCATATCTTGTGTGTAATGGCCATGTTATTATAAAACCAAAGTGGTTACCATATATATTAATCAAAATTTCACACTTTATGTACTAGTATATTATGTTAAATATTTAAACACTTTGTAGCCACACTAATATGATTTAAAAGGTTTAGCTACTATCTATATTATTTACATTCTTAAGGTATTAATGTATGTCTTCCACACATATAAAAAATAATTAAACGAAATAAATATCAATATTCAATTCATATTAAACAATAATAAAAATGTAAGGTCAATTTATTAGATCATTCTTTCAAATAGAAATTTTAAGAAAACCACATCCCAAGGCAAGACGATATATTGTACTATTTTATAATCTTCTATAGTTTCACCTTTAAGTATTCATTACCTTTTTCAAGTATTGCAAGGCATAATTCAATAGCCTCATGTCTTTTTTTAGGTATTTTAATCGATCCTCCTTTACATTTTTTGTTTGGTGTTCATGCCTAGATGACATTTTCCACATAAATATCTTATTTAATTTTATTTGATTCAATTCATATTTTATCAGGCATAAAATAATATCAATATAACGATTCACCTTCTTCTCTTATAAAAGGTTTGAAATATTGAAACCTCACATTTTTAGCCACATTCTCATCTTCTGCTTTAAGGCAATTATATCCCCATCTACCCTTTCCATCCATATATTTTAACTTTCATTAGTTGGTCATACTAGAAGCATTTGTCCCACATACACATCCATCAATGGATTGAATGTTTGTATAAATCAATGTTGTTTAATTTTGTTATGTCTATGAAAATGTGAAATAACTCATATATGTTTTAAATCAAGGTTCAAAACTTTATTTTCATGCCACATAGTGTATGATATATTCATAACTAATGGGCACAGTCATATCTAATACAAAATCTACAAACTAACTTGTCTATGGAGGCAAATTTTATTATGAGCATGAAAAGGTTTAATTATTAAGAGATAAATTAGACTAAAATTATCAATGGATTTGTGCATTAATTTGATGCAATGTTGAGAAAAAAATAGACCTTGATGACTCTGTGGATTCTTGATGACCTAATCCTAAACTTGCAATAATTTCCTTGTAGTTCAACACTTAATACCCCTATCCTTCTTGAATCACTATATTTTGATGTGTTTCAAAACACATATCATTAAATAAGTGTGATATAACCTGAAAACTATTGACATGTATTTTTACTAGTGCATCTTCTATGAACTTAAGTATAATAATGCTAGTAAATGAAAATTATTTTATTTACATAATTGAACATTAGTCAAAATATAATATTAGCTTTATATAATTATGAAAAAAATATTCTAAAAAAATATTAATCTTAAATTCATATTTAATAAACAATATGGTCAGCCCATTAATGTGTCAGTAATAAGAATCTTGAATAGAAGGAGGGTTAAAAAGATTGAATATAATCTGGTCAAATATAAGCAATAAATTACAATCTTCAATTCATATTAAAAAATTATGGTAAAAATACAAGGAAAAGTTATTGGATAGTGATGTGGAATATAAATTTAAAAAATCCCTAATCCCAAGCCAAGAGGATATCACATATTAATTGTTGTTCCTCAATAGTTTCACATTCATATTTATTACCATGTTCAAATAGTGTAAGGTGTGATTCAATGGCCTCATTTCCTCTTTTGAGGAATCTTAATCAATCCAATTTATATATTTTTTGGTTTGCATGCCCAAATTATGCTATCCAAATCAATGAATTGTTTACTTTCATTTGATTTGATCTATGTTTTACTAGGTGTCAAAAAATCTTGATGTAATGCTTCACCAACTTCTCTCCATGATGGTTTCCAATATTGAATCCTTAATTTTTTAGCCACATTATAACCTTCAAATTTAAGGTAAGTATCCACATATTCCATTTCCATCCATATGTTATCATTTTCATGTTTTTGTTGTACTAGAATAATTTTTCACAGATACACATCCATCAATGGATTGAATGCTTGTTTAGATCTTTGACAAATAGGCCCAACATAAATATAACTATTACTTAAAATATCCTAATTAATATAGTTTTATATTTGGAAATGAATGGATCTTGTTATTTTTTCATATATATCTTTGTTTTATATTGTTTATGGCCAAAAACAAATATTTGGCATCATGCTACAATTTAAAAATGGTCTATCCAAAGCACAAAAAACATTTTCCAAATATGTTATTAATGGAAGGCAATATTCTTTACCTCCACCATTTTTAATTTTCCCCCAATGTTCAATATATTATTGTATTCCCTTTTTAACATATTCCATTTGTTTGAGTTCTTTGAAATTTATTAGATGAGGCTTCCCTTTTGGCAAATTTTGTTCACTATTTTATTTTGTATGCCAAATTTTGATTAGATGAGACCATTAGTGATCTTTTTTATTTATTTAAATTACATCATTGGTATGTCATCCACAATATGGAACCTTAACATATTAATTTTTATAATACCCATCATATTTTAGTTCCATCCAATAGGTTTGGCTTCACAAAGGCCTTGAACTCATACACTTCCTCAATAAGGTAAGGAGCAAATGTACTTGAACTTTATTGGCATGTTCTGTATGTGTCCATGATACATGGAAAATAAAAACTATCTAGTTTTCATAATGATATTGTGGATATACCAAAACTTACATCTATATCCTCATGGGTGTATCCTGTTGGGAGGAAGATTACATACACAATGTTGATTATCCTTGTTTTTATCAAAATCGATACAAATTCAAATAAGGAATGATTCTTTTTGTCACTTAAAGCATTATCTAGTTACAATGAGAGGATAATTATTTTTTTAAATAGATTAATTTTATTATTAACACTATTAATTACTCTAGCATAGAAAACCTTTTCCTTGTACCCTTTACAATAATTACACACTTCATTTTGTAACAGTGCATCATGTAATGGTTATTTGGATGATCTAATCCTTTAAAATAATTCCCTATATTCATCAAAGATGGGTTATTATAACTTCTTGAGACACAAAACCAATGATTTGATTATGTATTTTTTACCACATTCAACAAATAGTAGGCCAAAGTGGCCAAAATTCCCAGTCTTGTGTCCATGTGTGAGCATACCAGTCAGTTCATAACATTACTTATTGAATTTACTTTTCTTCACTTTCTTGGTATGAAAATTTTATTTCTATCCATTTTATCATGCACAATTATCAATAATCTTTGAATTTAATCCAATTATTATAATTTATAGTAGTAGTAATGTGTATGACAACTTGGAATGTATTCATTGCACCATGTGTGTTACTATTCAAGTTTTGAGAGTGTTTATGGGCATGTGGTAGATCTACATTTATTATATATGTCTTTGAAATCATCAAAATTGGTGAATAATTTATTATTTAAAATCAAAACATGTCGAAATCTTTTGTTCATTACCTTGCTAAAACATGGCTTCAACACTGGCAAAAGTTACAATAATTCAAGATCCTAGTTACACTTTTATCTCATTAAATTATGGATATAGAATGTAGAAATCATCCCTTAATGAACTTAAATTTCATAATGTCCTACATAATGAGTTAAATGTGGATAAATATTTAAATTTATGTCAACCATTATTGATATGAAAGCAACTATTCAATCAATATTTGACCTTTCTTTCTCCTTCTTGGTGTTACCATTTATATAGTCTACTTTATTTATATATAATTTTATCCTTAGGTACCTAGAATATTTATTAAATTTATTCTAACATAAATTCATCCCATAAAATTTTATTTTTTGTACCTCCATATATTCTTTGCTCACATTAAAAAAGGAATTTGTTGTTAATGCACATAACTTAAAAAAAAATTAACCTTCTTCATTCATGGATTAAAATTTGTGCCATAGACATGTGACTAAAGTTAGGGCATTTTTTTGACACACTCATATTTGAAACAATTATTTTTCACATTCTCCACTTCATCCATTTTTTTTTTACTATTTTCCATCCTCATCAACGTTTTGATTTGATGAACTAACTAGAGGGGCTTTCATTTTTTGATCTTTTTGAGTATTGTAGGGTCTTCTAATAAAAAGTTTGGAATGATTATATTTAGTGGAATAAAAATAAATTATATATACCAATCAGGGTCATTTATATTATAATTAAACCCACATGTTCACCTCAACCTCATTTAGGACATTTTTTAATCTCACATCTAGAGTATCGTTTATGTTGATGAATTGCTTAGTAGGCCATTGAATGAGATATAATTTAAATAGGGAGAACCATTTTCAAGGAGGGATGAATACTCTATTAATATGAGAACCAAAGGTATTGGAATCCAATACATTAAATTTTACCATGTCTCCTTCAAGTATAATTATAATTGTTCCTTCTATAACATAATTTCTCACATATGAGCACAAATGGATCAATTAGGAAGCAAATACCATGAACTTCAAATTGCATTCATCAATTCATATAAGGTAAAAACCATCCAATTCATCATTTCCATTATTTGTTATACGGGTGCTTATTTTTTCATGGAAAACTAATTTATTTATTGGCCAATCTATTAATTTATAGGGTTTAGTAATAATGAGCTATTAGAACATTAATATACCACATTTTATAAATTTAAAAAAAGCATAAGGGTCCCAATCTCTCTTCATGATTTTTATGATCTTATATAACATGAGTAAAAAATCCTTTGGATATGTCATCATCTCTTCTAGAATATTTGTGCTTGAGAATAACATTATCTATGACAAAATAAATTTTATCTTTAGGTCCTATATAATTGATGATTCTTTCACTATTATCACTAGAATCTCCCTCTTCCATGGAACTATAATCATCTGAGTCAATAAAAAATGTAATCAATATAGGATATGGGAATTAATAGCTTTACATGCATTGACAAAACATTTTTTCCCCATGGAATGCAGTATCCTTTATTCTCAACATCTGCTAACATTTCAAATACATTAAATAAATAGGGTAATTGTACTTTTAAATATAATATTATGTCAATACTAACGACAAAAAATCCTCTTCCCAAATTTTTATAATGTAATATCATTTTGCTTTGATATATTCTACCCTATGCAAATATGGTGCCTTTGATAAAAATCCACATGATCATTCTCTCCAAATTCAAGAGACATCGATGCTATAGTATAAAAACTAAGCATGAGATTAAATTAAATATATAAAACCCTATCAAATATAAAAATTAAACATAAATGTGGGGTGAAATCAAAAATGAGTAATAATTATTAAATGTAAATTAAGTCTCATGTATTAAGTGTATTTGTGTTACTAGGAATAAATTTATATTATATAAAAATAATAAGAACATGTGAGTAAGTTGATATGTGAAAATAAATAATGTTTGATGTAAATATGATCTTAGTGTACTATCATTATAAGAATGGGACATTATCATCATTAATTATCCATATCTACAAATAAGTTTGAAACACTTGAAAATTTTGAGTAATAAAATATTTATTTGTAAATTGGTTGGGATGATTCCTTACCCAATCAAGTTCAAATTCCAAACATTCACAATATATTTACCACATTATAGGAATTAAAAATTGACTAGTGACAACAACCTCAATGGCTATAAGTGTCATCTGCAAATATATAATTAACCTTTAAAACATGACATAAACCATATAATATAGTTTATTATTAACATAATGACATTTTCCTACAAATAATAGATGAATCTGTTATTGAAAATTATATATGTATCTATTAATAACATAAAATAATAAATATTTATTCTTTAATATTTATTAATTTGAGATATTATTAAAAAGACATTTTTAGAAAGGCTATTACAGAATGTTTTTAATAAGATTAATCTGAATCCTTTAATATAAATATTTATCTATGGATGTGTGACACTAAATCAATATGTAAATGGAAAAATAATGAATGTAATGATTTAACATTAAAATAAGGCTAACTCAGCTTCTAATAAACCATGATAAATCAATGCCTTTCAAAGAAATCTCACATGAAGATAGAAGTCATAAAATCAAATTCAACTAGAAAATTTTCAATTATAGACCATTGGGAATAAATTAATTCCCATGATTTGTACATGATTTTTTGGAATAAAACTGAATGAGATGGGAGGGGGGTGAATTAGTCTTCAAAAACTTACTTATTAACTTCACTTAAACAATCATGAACTAATCAATCAAGCATAAACACTAATCAACAATAGCATGAAACACAAAAACACATCACACATGTGGAAAAATATAAAAGGTAATGAAAATCACTAAAATATCCAAATGGAATATAATATTATGATACAAACAATAAATTTAGTGAAGCACCAACTTCACATGGAGCACCAACCCCAACTAGCTAAGCACCAAGTCAACTAGGATTTAATAAACACCCACTTACATGGAGGAACCAACCCCATAGATGAATCAACACCAAATAAACCACTTAAAACCCTTGATCACCTTCATAAAACTTTTTTTTATCATACAATAGATCATGATCTCCTTCTTTAGTTCTTCTCTCTCTTCTATCCCTCCTAAATTACGTTCTAGGCTTCTTTGCTCAACCAGTCCTCTTCTTGACATGATTAGGTCATATGACCATTATTTTCATGCATATAACCTATTTAAATTATTAATAATAGATAATTTACACTCTTATATGGTATACAATACCTTATTATACTCTATAATATATAATTCTATTTGCTTTTTCTCTACACTCCTTAATAGGCCTAAAATTGCATAGTATTTATACAAGTCTTTTGTTCATATACTTATTAGTCAAAAAAAAACCTTAATCTCTTAATTAATCCATGAAATTTATTTTATGACATAAAATATAGATGTATAAAACATTAATTGAGTCCTTCTACATCAAACCTACCTCATTTAGGCCTTATCTCACCCTTAGCAAACCTACCTCATTTAGGCCTTATCTCACCCTTAGGTCTCATGGAGACCTAATCCTATTAGGTCTATTTAAGACACATTAAAATTTACCTTATTTATCACTTTAAAAAACTTACATAGTATTAAAATGTAATATTAAAATTAAATATACACATGATAATATCATATAGGCTTCATAACAGGTTTTACCTTCAACCGCCACTTAAAGCACACCATTAGCACTGTTCCCAATTAGGCCTGAGCATACCTATACAGTCTATCTTTAACTGCTAAAGATGAAAAAAATTTAAAAAAAAATGGAAATAATACAAATATATAATATAAATTACCTTATGGTCATCACCATGTGATTTATAATTCATAACTCAGGGCAATGGGACTCAAATGCTTCTCTATAAATAGCCCACTCAAAATTGCCAACTAACATCAAAACATAGTCATGGATAACTTTATATTCAATACCTAAAATAACACTTAACATGAAAAATGAAACCTTAAAAATATTATTTTAAATATATAATTCATTATTAATTATAAATACCATAAGGTCTAATGTCAAATATTGGTCTTACAGACCAATCTTTTGTCTTCAGTACACAGTCAAACCTGAACAAGTCAACCTATTTTTGTTGCAACATTATAATAAATTTCACTAACTTAAAAGATTCCTAAAATAATTTATATGTCATTAAATTAAAAAATGATAACATTAAGCGCATTAGATACATCAAATCATGTCAAAGAGCCTCTAACTCATCTATGTAACTTGCTTACCTAAATTTGCTAGTTTCTGTTAATACATTATCATGGTGAAAATGACTTCCAACACCTTTAATATCACTTTTAAAAAATTAAAATTAATTTATATGATATTATTAAATCATTTTGAAACTCTTAGATATAAATATAACATGTTAGTATGGCAATATTAGTCTTGGACTAATCCCATAACCTTACACCTTCATTGTCTCAACTACCCTAGACATGTCAACTTATGATGAACATTTTCACCATATCCAATAACCACCAAAAATTATATCCAACATTATAATATATTAAAATTATTTAAATATTTATCTATGCACTTGGATTCATCCCTAATCCATGATATGACATCCCTAATCATCTTCTCACTTCTGCCTAGCTTTCTCACTTTTTCCACCAATAGGCCTTTTAGTGATTGATCAACTTATATGACTATTTTAACACACATGAAATTTATAATATGATCATAAATCACCATGTACATAAAATAAAAGTCTCAATATTTATCCTCCATCCATTTATCAACTTTGACTCCATCAACTTTAACTGCTATATCAAATCTCTAAGAAACAAGGCCTTTCCTATAGGGTCCACTCACTCACCTAAAAAATAAATTACACCTATAGGTGCCTAGGAGTGTTTAATATAAGATAAAATCACTTAAATACCCATTATGATAACTTTAGATTAAGATCATTCATATTAGGTCAGTTTTAGGGTTCTTTGAGTGTTTAAACTATCTTATAGTCTTAACAATCATTCATAAAGCTTATCTCCTTATTTTTGAAACCAATGATTGTAACTTTGAAATAGGAACCTTCCAAATATACCATGAATCTATTAGGTTCCCATATAGAGGTTACATGTGCCAATGAACACTTAAAAGTCTTTCTCAAGTTGGGAACCCTTTATTATGTGCACATGAGAAACCTCAAAACCACTTGTTATGCCTTATCTTGGAAACCATGACCTAAAACATTTTTAAAATGATTAAAAAAAATGACACATTTTTAAAAATTCTCACATAATCACACTTTCCTTGGAAACTAATTTTATTACCCCATTAGGTTATGCTTTCTTTCTTTTCTCTATAGGCCTTGACCTACCAATGACATTAGGCCTTGAAACTGAACTTCTAACCATCAATAAAGATCTAAAAAACTCATATAAAAACTCAATAAACCTATATAATTCTCAAAAATAAATTTATATCCTTTATAATCCTTGAAAACACCTCATGGCACCTCATTAGGTCAAGCAGGGTCTTGAACTAATCTAGTTATAGATTTAGACTTAAGGTCTTACCCTTATAGGTTCACCTTAAAGCTCTTGTAATTGATCCAATGCCTCTTATGAATTCTAAATAAACCTTATAAAACCTCTTATTCCTTTTTACACCCATATCATAGGTCACTATGCTCAACCCTTCTCACTAAGACTCTTCATGCTATGACTAGGCTTCTTAAGCACTTGAAGCTTGACAACTAGACACTCCTTGATACTTATACACCTTGATCACATGAATTTCATGATCCTAATATAGTATCATTCCTATACACATATATTTTGATGTGAATCATGCACATGATCATGATATGAGTATGTTTTTTATGACTAGGTTTCTCTTGACACTTTGTACTCAAGGACTAGTACTCAAAACATGCTTACCTTGACCTAAATATTGAAATCAACCTTATAAAAATCATTAGGTTTCCTTAAAATTCTATCTCAATCATGATATGTTAGCTTCCCTTCAAATGATCTCTTTTCAAATGGTTCATATCTCATAGACCACTCACCATGCATCTTTACTAGATGTACCTTGACATCAATGACATCAAATGACATCAACCTTGACATAAATTACGATACTTATCAAAAAACTCCCCCTTTATCATTAGTGGCAAAAATTATTCAATCTAATCACTCTCATCTCCCTTAGTCTGGTCAATCTTCTTTATTGGACTTTCTCCCCCTTTGACATTCATGACAAAGATCTTCCACAACTGTCATATAAAATCACACCTTATTCAAAACAAGAGTTGAAAATATAGAATATGAAGCATTAAGGAAAAATTATCCCCATTAAAACATGTACACCTCCTTCAAATGAATTCATAACATATATCAAGCTCAATAAACAACTTGAATAGCTCCCCCTCAAACCAAGCATCTATCATCTTATGATAACTGAATAGTGTCTCTATAAAGCCTAATATAGTAACCTCTTTCCATAGGTAACTAAGACAAAATAATTTTAGGATATTCCTATATCTCCATGCTCTCACAAGACTCAATATCCTTTAGTATCCTTTTAGGCTCGATTTGCAATATAGGCTTGACTTATTCATCAATCATTTGATCATCAATGTGAGCTGACAATAGGCATTCCTAACTTTATTTCAAATTTAAAGAATTATATATCACAAAAAATAGTCCACTTGATCTTGTAGACTAGTCATGACTCATCTTCACTATTTTTTGCTTCCATACATTTTTTTGCCTTATTTCTTTCACTCTATGGGATTCAAACATTTTGTTTTGATTTGATTACCTTCTAAATCTATTAGGATAGAATCTTGTAATGTGTCCCACATTAGGAAACCTATAAAAAATAACCTCATATATACCTTTTAACTGATGTGAACTATGAATTTTTTCATATTCCCATGAGTATTCAATCTTGGAGGGTCTTTTACAATCTCTTGCTCTATGACCAAATTGAATGCATACAAAATAGTAGCCACTAAATGTAATAGCATACTTTATATCATTAGGTTGTTTTATAGGTATTTTCATATTGACCTTCTTGTCTTCAATAACCTTCTCCTTGATTTGAGCTGCCACCTTTTTATCTTCCTTGAAACCAAGACCTATCTTATCACTTTCAAACATTTTACTCTTCAAGATGTCATCTCGAGCCTTCGTGATCTTTTAAAACTTCACAAAGGTCTTCACCTTACTATATCTTTTATTGAACTTTGATTTCAAATATTAAACTTTAGTTTGATACTTCATGCATTCTTCCTCTTTAAAACTTTAGGTTTGCATTGACTATCTCCATCTATGCTTTAATTTGATTGATGATCTCATCATAGTCTTTGGAAGTGTTACTTAGTCTCTCCTCAAAAAAGCCAATCTGCTCATCATAGTCCTTAACTAATGATCTTAGTTTGTGATTCTTTCTCTTTTTAAACATTAATTCCTCTAGGGAACTTATCAATTCTACCTCAAGATTCACTTCATCTGATTCTAAATCAACCATATGACCTTTCCTATTTGAACAACCCTCATTGTCTGATTCTATGGCCATGAATAAGGTTGCATTATTTTCATGTTTAGGTTCATTACTTTTATCATCACTATCATATGCATTTGAGTCACATCAAAAGAGTTATCTTATTTAGTATATAATCTTCTCCATTTCTTGAGAGTTCCTTTTTTACCTTCATAGTTATTGAACTCTTTTTTATTTTTATCAAGATTATAGGCCTTCTTATCATCTTCATGATTTTCATCATGTTCTTCATTATGCTCAAATTTATCCTTATTAGGACACTTGGATGCAAAGTGACCAATCTTGCCATAGTTGAAACATTTTAAGGGAAACTTACCCTTGTACTTACTTGAGCCAAAGCTCAATTTCCTTGAAAACATGGATATTATTTGATCATCATCAAGATTTGAAAATTAATCATCCTTAACCTTATTTTCCTTTGAATTCTTATCAACTTTGAAATCTTCTTCCTTCTTTAGAGGTCTTCCTTCATTTTTTCTCATCTCATAGGAAATAAAGATGCCATGAAGCCCATCCATCTCTAGCTTATCTAAATCTTATATCACTTCTATTGTAGACACCTTAGAATAAATATTAGGAGTTATTTATCTCAATACCTTTTGGGAAAATATAGACTCTTTCACTTCTTCTCCCAAACATATAATTGCATTGACAAATTCATCTACCTTCAATAGGTAGGATATAATAGGTTCATCTTTATTCATCTTTAGACTTTTAAATTTTCTCTTGTGGGTTTATAACTTGGTAATATTTACCTTGATGTATCTTTCATATATGGTCTTTAATTTGTCCCACATTTATTTAGATATTACCAAATTAATCACCTTAACAAGCTCTACCTATGATGGGCCACAAAGAATGGAATTCATTGCCTTGAAGTTATTTTCACTAGCATTCTTACCTATTACATCAGTTGGTGGAATACAAGGAGCACTATATCCATCCAAAATTGACTACCAATATCATGAAATTGAGACATCATATATATATTCATCCTTAGATTACAAAAAGGATAATTATATCCATTGAATAATGAAGCTTTAATGGTAGAGAAACCACCTTGAGCTTGCTGATTAGCCATCCTTGCTTTTAGGATTTCCTTTAGGCTTTTATAACTATTTGAAAGTACTAGGCACTAATACCAAATGATGGAAGTAAAAATAATTAGAAGAGGGGGTGAATCAATGTTCAAAAAATTACTTATCAACTTCACTTAAATAATAATGAACTAATCAAACAAGCATATAGATCTATCCACATAAACACCAATCCATAAGAGTATGAAACATAAGAACACATCACATGTATGGGAAACCCTCAAGGGGAATAAAAACCATTGATATTTAAAAATTTAATAAAATACTTTAATACAAACACCAAATTTAATTAATCACCAACTTCACATGGAGCACCAACCCTAACTAGCTAAGCACCAACTTAGCTAGGCTTTAGCAAACACCCACTTGCAAGGAGGCACCAACCTCATAGATAAATCAACACCAAATCAGACACCTAAAACCCTTTATCACCTTCAAAACACTTTTTTCTCATACAATAGATAATGATCTCCTTCTTCATCTCTTATCTCTCTTCTATCCCTTTTAAACTACCTTTTACACTTCTTCACTCAAGTAGTCCTCTTCTTGACTTGATGAAGTTATATGGCCTTGATTTTCATGAATATAACCTCTATAAATAATTCATCATATATCTTATAAATTAATTTTATGGTCTACAAAACCTTATTTTGCTTTTAAATATATTATTCTATTCACTTTTTTTCTACACCCCTCAATAGGCCTAAAATTGCCTAGTATTTATACAAATCTTTTGTTCATATCCTCCTTAGTCATCCAAACACCCTTAATATATTATTCCAGACATAAAATGGATCTTAGGACATCTCATAGACATGTAAAAAATGTGATTTGAGTCCTTTTAGGTCTGACCTGCTTCAATTAGGCCTTATTGCACCTTTATGTCTCATGAAAACTTAATCTTATTAGGTTTAGTTAGGACACATTACACTTTACCCTCCTTTTGGAACCTTAATATAGTTTACACTATAGTAAAATATAATATTTCAATTAAATAGACCCTTGATAAGCTCATATAGGCTTTATAACACTTTTTAGCTTCAACCACTACTTGAAGTACACAATTAGCACTATTCACAATTAGGCCTCAACATACCCAAAAAATCTATCTTAAAATAATAAAGATGAAACAAATTTTTTTCAAACAACCATGTCAAAAAATAACACATATAGAATAAAAGGACTCAAAACCTTCTCTACAAATAGCCCACTTAGAACTACCAAATAGTCTCAAAACATAGTCGTGGACAACTTCACATTCAACACTTGAAAGAATACTTCTCATGACCAATGACACCTTAAAATTATTATTTGACATATATAATTCATTATAAAGTAAGAATATCACAAGGTATAATGTCAAATATTGATCTTGTAGATCAATCTTTCATCTTCAGTACACATAGTCAACCCTAAACTAGTTAACCCATTTTGGATTCAGCATTCCAATCACTTTCAATGACTTCTAAGATTATTAAAAGCATGGATAGGTCATTCAAGTACAAAATAACAATATTATGTGCATTATATATATAAACTTAGGTCAAAGATCCTCCAACTCATCATTATAATTGCTCACCTAGATCTGTCAATTTCCCTTAATTAATAGTCATGGTGAAAATGACTCCCAACATCTATAATGTCACTTTCAGAAACATAAAATACATTTATATGGTCTTATGAGATAATTAGGAAACTTTTAGATATAAATATAACATTTTCATATGGAAATATTAGTTTTTTTTACCAATATCATACCCTTACACATTCATTATCTCATCTACACTAGACAAGTCAACTTATGAGCAACAATTTCATCATATCCACTGAACATTAAAACTTCTATCCAATATGATAATGTCTTAAAATTATTAAATAATGTATCCATGTAATTTTATTCATCCATAATTAATGATATCATATCCATAATCATATTCTCACTTCTACCTATGTTTCTCACTATTTTCACCATTAGGCCTTGTAATGATTAGTCAACTTGTATGATTGATTTAGCATACCTAAAAGATATAATCTACTAAAAAATCATTTGGACATCAAATAAAAGTCTCAATCTTTGTCCTCCATCCATTTATAAATGTTGACTTGGTTAACTCTAACTACTACATCAAATCTCTTAGAAATAAGGCCTTTCTTACAGGGTCCACTCACTCACTTGAAAAAACAATTACACTTGAGAGGTGCTTGGGAGAGTTTAATAAAACCTCCAATAACTTAAGTAATCATTCAAATTCATTATAAGAACTTTAAAATAAGATATTTCATATCAGGTGACTTTTAAGGGTCTTTGAGGGTTTAAACCATATTCTAGTCTTAATGATCATTCATAAATCTTAGCCCCTTACCCTAGAAACCAATATGACACACTTCTATAAATTTCACATTCTCACACTTGCCTTGGAAATTGATCATGATACCCCATTAGGTCATGCTTTCTCTCTTTGCTCTCTAGGACTTGACCTGTAAATCACATTAGGCCTTGAAACTAACCTTCTAACCAATGTCCAAGGTCTCAATACCTCATATAAATTCAATAAACCTATCTCATTATAAAACACTACTTTACATCCTTCATAGGCCTTGATAACACCTCATGACACCTCATTAGGTCAATCAAGGTCTATAACTAGTCTAGTTATAGATTTAAAATTAAGTTCTTACCTTGTAGGCTCACCTTGAAACTCTCCTAAGTGCTTCAATTCCTTATATGAATTATCAATCAACCTTATACATCTCCTTATGCCTCTATGTACCGATCTCACTAAGACACCATGCTCAAGCCTTCTCACTATGTCTTTTCAAGTTATGACTAGTGTCATGACTAGGCTTCTCAAGAACTTAAAGCTTGACAACTAACCTTGATCACATGCCCTTCATGATCTTCAAATAGTATCATGCCTTTACACATATCTTTTCTTGGACATTTTTCACATGGTCATGATATGACTATGATTGTTATGACTAGACTTCTCAAAAAACCTTATACTCAAGGACTAGTACTCAAAACATGCTTACCTTAACTTGAGTCTTGACATCAACCTCAAAATAATGATTAGGTTATCTTCAAATTCTATCTCAATAGAGAGACATTAGGTTTCCTTCAAATAATCTCTTTTCACATGGTTCATATTTCACAAACCACTCACCATGCATCTTCACTAGATGTACCTTGACATCAATGACATGAACCTTCACATAAAATGACATCAAACTTGACATAAATGATAATAATTATCAACATGACTAATCTAATATTATCATCTCAAGGCTATTATATTATCTCAAAGAAATTTTAAATCCATTTCAAAACATATTACAAATGAAAATTGAATATATAGAGATTTTTATTCCCTCAACACATGATTCTAAAAATTACACTATCATGTCCATAAATACATTATAATGGAGACTCCTAGTCAGACTCAACTCCTTCTTTGTTCTCATCTGGAAAAACTAGGAATACAAGGACATAAATTTTTATTTGGTAACTCTGCATAGGTAATTCCCTCACTACACAACCATTTTCAAGAATAAGGTCAAATTGGAAAAGGAGTACAATTATGATGATGATTTTCCCATAACTCAAGAAATGTGAATACAATGTCCTACTTATTTGATGTTTTATTTTGCTACTTTGAGTTTCCTGCATGGACATTAAAAAAGACAAAATGAATTTGTAAATACTTTGACACTCTTCATATTAACTATATTGATAGGTTTAGGCATTATAAACTAAATATAGCTCAAACTATTTTTACCCTCCTATGTATCAAACTATTAATATGAATCTTACACCATGAAGGCTATCTGATGAAATAATTAAATCTCTACAAGCATATTATTGTTATTATTGACTAGTACCTTGACCACATAATCATAAGTCTAGTAGGAGGAGCAATAGTAGCACATCTCTATTTACCAAGGATCTATGTCCCAAATAAATTAGATGATCAATAAATTCCCTTAGAATTAATTAGGATCATAGATATACCCTTAAAAAATACCAAGTCAACCATACATCACCTAAGTAGCAAGGTACTAGGTAAGAATATATTTCAATAATAGTCTATTTTACACAAGATAAGAATAATATTATATTATTAAATAATAATTTTATTAATATGGTAGACTTGTCTAGAGTATGAATGTGCCGATTATATACAAGTCCACAATAATTTTATTAATTAAGATTCCAATTCAAAACTCCAAAGAATTAAACTCTATGACAACTTCACTTTATCAAATGATGCCACATTTCTTGGTCTCTCAATTCCATGTGTTTTCAAGGTTTTAAAAGGATAACAATGATAATAAAACTCTAAAATGATGTGAATTTTCATGATGATTCCACATGTCATAATCTTGCACTTTGATGCATTCACAAGGTTTGAATTAGGTAAAGGATGAAAATAAAAGTTTATGATAATGTAATTATGCATAATGATGCCATGTGCTTCACATTGTTTCCAATTTAAATAATAACATTCAAAAAATTTAATATTCATAAATAAAAAATAACAAAAATGACAAAAATAAAAACAAAACAAAATATATCATAAAAAATGTAACACTAAAAATAAATAAATATAACATAATTATGATATCTTAAAAGGTTATTCTTACACAAAATAAATTGATCAAAATCATATAGTCCTATACATTATGTTTTTTTTTATAAATTTTATTAAGAAATATCAACTATTTATATTAGAAAAATACAATTTCAAATAATTTCAAAAATATAAATTTGGAGAATCAATATTCTCATATATATAAAAAACACAAACTCTATAAACTCGTTTCATAACATTACAAATTGTGAAACCTTAAAACCTATAATTCAATTTTTTTTATTTTTCCCCATTTATCACCATAAGATGGGGAGTATGACTAATTATGACAATAGGAAGGCCTATATAGGTCATTTGGTCAACACCCTTCTCATAGTGATTATATAGGTATGATGAATGATGTTGTACTAAAACTTTCTTTTTAGTGGAGAAATCATGGAAGAATGATGGATGATTTGGTATAACCTTACTCTTGATAGACATAAATTCATTAATGAAATGAGGAGAGTGTTAAAGTGTAACATTTACCAACTGATAAGATTAATTTCATCGAACATTGACATTATAAAAAATATTTTTGGGATCAGTATTCTAAAACTATTTATTATTTCATCTATAATTTTTAAAGTGTTTCTATGAGCTTAAATGTGTGTTATGACATAAAATGACAGTTACTTTTTAATTTTAACTTTAACCATTTAGAGAATGATTGTGAAATCATATGTAGTAGTCATATAATTAAAAAGGAACAACACATATTTAGACATATAAATAAAAAATAGAACATAATTATTGTAATTATTTGAAATTGGGCAAGGGTGGTTTCTTATTTCATTTGACAATTTACATCTTCAATGTTTAATTTTTTTAAGAATTAATACGTTCATCAGGGCATGCAAACATGTAAAGGTTTATTTATTGGATAAATAACACTATGTTGATGTAAGAATCATTAAAACTAATGGTTTATATATATATGGGTTTTCTTAGTGTCTCTCTAGATGTCATGTTAGTACTAGTGCAATAAATATTACAACTATTGCCTTTAAATTTTAATTAAAAAATTTAGTGGGAAATAAATCTAAGGACCTATAATTGGATAACTATAAAATAACAATGTCCTTTTGGTGGATTTCATTAAATATACATAATTAAAATTTTACATAAGCTCCTTATGGACCTGGGTTGTAGCGAAGCCTAATATGGAGGGATTTTTTGACAATGATCATGGATAAAAGTGTATTTTGATTTCCCACATGTGCAATCATTCAAGTTTATTTTTTATAGATTTCACACAAATTGATATAATTTTATAAACCCTATTACCCATAATTATTGGGTTGTTGAGATTTGAAGCATGGAAGATCAGTGATGAAGATTGATCCCAATAACATAAAAATTTTAAATTAAATGAATTATATCTACCTAAGTAAGCTAGAAATTAATTAATATCATAGAAAATTTGTTGTATGTGGTTTAGTATTCTAAATGACCATTATTATCTTAATTATTCTAAATCAAGCTCTATTAATATTCTTACTAGTTTGTTTCAATGTTGAAACTTTCTCCAAAATTTTAACAAGTTTAATGAGTATAGGAAGTTTGTCATTTGACAAAATCTAAAGTAAGTCATAAGCTTCCCTTGGATATCTAAAAAAATTTCATACTATGTAAGTGGCCTAAGATTATAATATTATTTGTCAATACCATCAATATTCTAAATGACACGCCATATTAAACTCTTTGAAAATCATGCTATCATCCAAATTTGAATATGGATGGACTAAAATATATAATTATTAGTGTATATTTAAAAACCTATTTTTTAATTTTTTTTTCAAAACCATGATATAAACAGATTTATGTTTCATTTGATTTTAATATAATTCTATTTTAATTAAGCTATAATCAGTATTTTCCCTTCCAATATATGCAAGTAATAAGAGAAATGTGTCTAATGACATAATAAGAATATGGATGGAGTGATCCTTATATGATAAGGTTAGATTCTTTTAGTCTCTTGGATATTACTAAAATATCTATCTATCTACCTATCTATCCATATTCGATTCATTATTATAATTAAATGCAATCTTTTGATTTGTTCTATCATATTATATATTTGAGGTTCATCATCCATGTTATGTTGATCCCCTCTTATACTTCCCTTTAATTAATGAAGAGGTAGTATGGGTATAGATCATAAATGTTTTCATGTTTTCCTATAATTTTATGATACTCTCTAGTGTTTGTATAGGCAACGGTCACCTTCAACCCCCAAAATTTTTTTCTTTAAAAAAAATACATTATGAACATACCATGAAGAATTATTAATATCGCATACTATATATATAAATATATGATGTCATGTTTTAATTTTACTCACTTTATCCCCATATAACATTAAAATTTGATATAAATAAACATTTTCCATTAATATAATTTATAAAATACTATAAATAATACTTGATTGTGATTCATGGAATTGGATTTATAACCACCACAATATTTATAATAGGTATTTTTTGATGAAAAACCACAATATAAGAGGGAACCTTCAAAGGCAAAATAATAGTAGCATTGTGAACTAGGATCCAACAACTCAAATATTCTCTCTTTTTCTAAAGGCTTTTGATTTGGGTTATACATTTTAGTTTGGGGTCCCATAGACTATTTTTTTTCTCGTGGAAACTATTAAAATATCCATCTATATATTTTTCTATCTACTTCAATTCACTATTAGAACTAAATACAATATTTCATCTTGCTCCACGATATTATATGTTTGGATTTTTCCCCCATGTTTTGTTGAGCCTCTCTTTTGTTTCCATTTAATTGGTGAATATTTGGTATGGGTGTGGATCCTAAATGTTTTCATGTTTTTCTACCATTATATGATAATTTGTGTTGTTTGTATGGTCAAAGGCCCCCTCAACTCCTAGCATCTATCTACAAAAATTGACAAATAATATTTATCTATTGAAGTATGATATTGTAATTAATTATCAATTATGTCTAGTATGTCTATATATGTATGATCTCATGTACTTATTTTACTCACTTTAATACATTTATCATTAATATTTGATATAAATAAACATTACCATTGATTTAATTTATCAAATCTTATTAATACTACTTGATTTTGATTCATGGATTTGGATTTTTAACTACCACATTATTTGTAATGGGGATTTTTGATGAAAATCCATAGTACAAGAGGGAACCTTCAAATTCAAAACAATAGTAGGATTGTGAAGTATGGTCCAACAACTCAAATCTTATCTCTTTTTTCATAGGCTTATTCATTCCTTATGGTTATAATTTTTGGTTTGGGGTCCCATATAATATTATTAGTCTCATGAAAATTATTAAAATATCCATCAATATATCTATATATCTTTAATTAACTATTAAAAACTAAATATAATCTTTCATATTGCTATGTCATATTGTATGTTTGGGTTTTTTCCCTTGTGTTTTGTTGATCCCCTCTACTGCTTACCTTTAATTAATGAAGAGTTAGTATGGGTGTGGATCATGGTATTTTTATGTTTTACTATCATTTCATAATAATCTTTGATGTATGTATGGGCAAGTTACCCCTCAACCCCCAACACCTATCTAAAAATAAATAAAAATAAAAAACAATATTTACATTTTGAAGATACTGTGAAAATTCCTGATATCATAAAGAATTTATAATGCCATGTAGTATGTCTTTTCTAATTTTAATCACTTTATCACTATATATCATTAAGATATAATATAAATAAACATTCACATTAATATATAATGTCGAATCCTATTAATAATACTTAATTTGGGTTCATGGAATTAGATTTTTAACCACCACATTTTTTGTAATGGGTAATTTTTGATCAAAATCCATAGTACAAGAGTGAATCTAAAAATGTAAAACAACACTAGGATTGTGAATAGGGTCAATAAACTCAAATATTATCTCTTTTTTTGAAGGCTTATTCACTCCTTTGGGTTATACATTTTGGTTTGAGGTCCTATACTCATAGATATTATTACAATATCCAACCATCCATCCATCTATCTATCTTAAATTCATTATTAAAACAAAGTAAAATATTTCATCTTGATCCCTCTTATTATATGTTCAAAGTTTGTACCCTATGTTTTGTTGATCCCCTCTTTTGCTTCCCTTTAATCGATGAAGAGTTGGTATGGGTTTGGATCATGAATTTTGTCACTTTTTTCCACCTTTTAATGATACTCTCTATGTTTTTAACAAGAGAGGTCCCACTTAACCCCCAATGTTTACCTAAAAAAATAAAAAATATAATATTTGCATTCAATGTGTCAACATTTTTTTTTCTTCTCAAGATGTTTGATACCACAAAGCATTATCAATATCACATTTTTATTTTATTCACTTTACCAACATATATAATTAATATTTGATATAAAATAATATTCCCATTGATATACATTATCAAATATAGTAAATAATACTTGATTTTGATTCATGGAATTAGGTTTATAACCACCACATTATTATTTCAACAAACAAAAAATTAAAATGAAATCTATAATTTTTTAGATATAACCAATTTTTTATTAGTAATGAGGGTTATGGGGTCCTTTCTCAATTTATTAATTCACACCAATAATTGAAAAAAAATTCTCAAGAGCCCAAGAAAAACTATAACCAAACCAAAACGTAAAAACCAACAAATTAGTTAAAGCTACCAACAACAAACTGAGCCAATAAAAAATAGCCAAAAATTGAAGGCCCAAGAACAAGCCTACCAAAAAGTTTCAACCCAACACCCACACCCATCTTAGCCAAGCCAACTCATGATTCAAGGAAAAAAATCTCCATGTCATAGTGACTGAGCCTAGCTACCACACCCACTACCCACATCTACTAATGCCACATCCACTACCTCAGACACTTCTACTAGCCTACCCATTCTAACACCCTAACCATGATGACCACTAAAACACCTTGCCTTCCATAAACACTTATATTCAATATAGGTATTCCCAAGCTAAGGGAGTAGAATGAATCCTCCATATGTCTTTGCATGATATTGATCACTTGATATTGATGTGTTATCGACATACATCCCACCAAGATCATCCCTTAAATTATCACCTAAGGATGAAAATTAGTAGTTTATTCACCAAATAACCAACCAAAAACCCTTGATAATTATGTTTTTATACTCGACCATCAAAGGTACAAGATAATTACTGATGATTCTTTAGGAGTCTTACAAACTTGAACATCTAATACCAAAATAAAGCCTCTTATTAGATTTTTGGAGTTATATCCATTGATAGGTGGGGTTGAATCAGTATGTAAACTCTTATTTAAATTCCATATATCATCCATTAATCAATCAAACAAATCTAGAGATATGATAATGTATAATCAATCATTCATATGAGCATGAAGTATAAGCATAACACATAAATACAAGAGACATGTGGGAAAAATATTAGGAAATAAAACCCATTGAAAAACTACTTTTAATAATTCCTTATAAGTAATGAATCAAACTTTTAGTGAAGCACCAACCCCACAAGGAGCACTTTCCCCTCACTAGTCAAGCACCAACTTGAAAGGAGGATCAAATCCCCTAGGTAGCTCATCACCAACTCAACTAAATTAAACCTATGATCACCCTTAGACACATATTTTTTAATCAAATAAATATGACCTCATTATTTTTATTTTCTCACTCTTCAATTTCTCTTAAATAACCTCTTAGGATTTCTTGATCAACTAGCCCTTTCCTTGGTAGAATTAGCTCAAATGACCTTGTTTAACAAATGTAAAAAAATAGATATTCATGGAATATTCAAAAAACCTATATTATTATATTTAATCCATTTACCTAGTTTCTAAAAATCTATATCATTCTCTCATATGCTCAATATTCTAACTAGTCAAATTAGGTCTATTAGGCCTTGTCTTTATACTTGACTATTGCTCTTACCCATCTTGGTCAGCCAATAAATTAACCATACTTATATAAAAATTGAAATATTCCAGTACACACATTTAAAAATTTAAAAAAACATCACATAGGTCGTTCATTACCCTTAAGGACTAAAACAACCATTAGGCCTAATAGAGACCTAATGTATTTAGGCCTTCTAAAAGAACACGTTTCACTTAGACATCCTTGGAACACTTTGAGCCTAAAAAAATGGATTAAAAACTTAAAAAATTACTAAATTATACCCTTGATAATATAACATAATTTACCAATACCATTTCACTCATTTTACTCCTTGAACCACCGAATTAGGTCTACTTGCTAATAAGCCTTCTTACTACCAAAAAGTCTATCTCGAAAATATGAAGAATATACACATTTTTTCCATATAAACATATTAAAAAACATATGGATAAAATATAAATTAAATAAATTTCAACATCATGTTTATTATAATTCATAAAACAAGGGTAAATACCTCTAACTGATTAATGTCATATGATTACTCAAAAGTGCACACAGGCCTCAGAAACCTAGTCAAGAACCTTTGAATTTTCACACCTTCATAGGAGTTTCCCATGGATGAAAATGTGTTAAAATTAACCTATGATAAATATATTATAACTTAATGTGTATTTTATTTTTTAACACTATGTATAATCACTCAAGAATAACATTCTCACTCACACACATAAAACAACTATAACATCAAAAACACAATCACGAAGATAAAGTCTTGGAACACTTGTGGGAAAAAAATTATGATATTAAAATGAATTTAAATTAACATTAAATATAATTACATCATATTTTAAAATATATATTACAAATTTTAATATCCATATTGGTCTTACAGACCTATCTCACATCTTCACCCTACATAAACTTTATTGTGTTAGATAAGTCACTTTGAGAATAACTTTTTGAATGTTTGTGTGTATCAAAAAAAATTATAAAAAAGTGGGATATTAGTTATAGGTATTTAAAAATTACCCCATTCATTTAGATCCATCCCTAATCCTTTGAAACCAATCGTTAAACCCTTTCTCACTACTACCCAATTTTCTCACTGTCTTGTTCATTAGGCCCTTTTAGTAATAGGCCAACTTACATGACTAGTTTAGTAAATTTTAAGTTTTAAACCTGATTATAAACTTAAATTGTCATAAAATAAAACTCTTACACAACATGATCCATTTATTTGTATTCCTTGACCTAGTCAACCCTACCCGTTACATCAAAATTCCAAGAAATAAGGAGTTTCTTGTAGCTTCTACTCACTATTAGGATAAACCAAAACCACTATAGAAACTTGGAAGATTAAATTAAATTTTTAAAACATAAAAATATGTTAAAAAAACCATTATGATCCACAAATAACAAGATACTTCTTATTGGGTCATTATGAGGGATTTAGGAGGGTTTTGACCAGTTTCCCTTCTTAGAAATCATTCATAAAGGATTAAAATTAAAATATAGAAAAAATTATAGGAATTTAAATATAGGGACCTTCCAAAAATTCCATGAGATACTCAATATATCATGAAAAGGTTTCACATGCCATGAGTATAATAAATTCCTTATTGGGTCTGTAACACCCCATTCTATGCACACACAAAACCTTATCAATAATTTCCATGCCTTCTCTTTTATGTTATGACCTCAAACTTGTTAAAAATAGTTAAACCATAAAAACATCTTTCAATTCTCTCAAGATCTATGACACCTTGGTAAATTCACTTGAGCCGTCACACTAGGTCTCTTTGCACACTAGGCCTTAGACTACAAGTCATACTTAGACCATGATTACACCTTTAAACTTCTTGAAATGCTCAAAATACCTAATACAAATGTCAAATTAACTCATAAAATTCTGACACATTACCAACCTACTTCACATAAGTCTCATATTACTCAACTCATCATGCTACCAAGCCCATGCCTACTCACTAGGTCTCTCAAGTACATGGCATATGAACTCCACATCAAGAATAATAATGACAACACAAAATAACATCAATGACATATTCATGAAATCAATTAAAACTTCATTCATACCTTATAACACATTCTCAACAATATCCCCCTTTGTCATTGATGATAACCACTCATTAATGGCACTTACTCAGAGAAGCTTTTCCTATTGGGATACATCTCCTCAATGTAAATCAATCTCCCCCTTTCACATTAATGAAAAATCACTACCTGTAACAAAAATTCCATATATAAAAATTAAATATCATGTCAACAAACTCCCCCTATCATATTGCATACGTCAGATATCTTTTTCTTGATAGATTGATATGACTCCCCCTTTGACCTCATAGCTTGTGCACTTTTTTCTTATTCTTGGAGCTAAAACACCTCCTCATCATCTCATCCTAAGAATTTTAAATTGATTATTGATTTATAGGAACAATAATAACACCTAATTCCTATCTTAAATGTTCAAAAGTAGCCTTTGAAAGAGGCTTAGTTAATATATCTACAATCTGATCCTTGGTAGACATAAATTCAAGCTTAATACTTTTTTCACTCACCTATTCTCTTAATAAATGATACTTTATAAGGATGTGTTTGTTATTTTAATGAATTAAAGGATTATTTGAAACTCTTATGGTACTAATATTATCACAAAATATAGGAATATGACCATCAAACTCTAGCTTTTAGTCTCTCAAGTTTTATCTCATCCAAAATACTTGAGTACAACATGAAGCTACTACATGTACTTAGCCTCAAAAGTAGATAAATTCACTTATTTTTGGTTCTTGATTAACCATGATACAAGGAACTTACCTAAGAAAAATTATCCTCCACTAATTCTCTTTTCTATCACCTAGACTCCGAACCCAATCTACATCTGTATAAGCTACTAGATCAAAAAATTTGCTCCTTAGGTACTATAAACTATACTCCATAGTTGCTTCGATATACCTAAGTATCATATTCACTTATTTTAGATGAATTTCCTTAGGATATACTTGAAATATTTTGAAAATACCTATTGCTTGCATGATGTCAATTCTAGAGGTAATAATATACAACAATCTCTTAGTCATGTAGCTATATTTTATCTGATTGACCGTTGAGGACTCATCTTCCTTATTTAGATTGCATCATATAGCCATAGGTGTACTTATAGCCTTACAATATTACATTAAATTTTTTTTAAACATCTCTTTTATATAATTGACCTATGAAATGTACATACCTTTTTCAGATTGACTAATTTAAAATCCAATAGATAAAGAAAGTTATCCAGGCATAAACATTTACAATTTTGATTTCATCACCTCTACAAAATCCTTTGTCATGTTCTCATTAGTTCCATAAAATATTATATTATCCATGTATAATAAAACTATTAACTAATGATCATTTTCAAACTTGATATATAGGTTATTATATGCATCTCTTCTCTTGAAACCTTGGTCCAAAAGGTACTTATCTAGTCTAGCATACCAAACTCTAGGGGCTTTTTTTATACCATAAAAGGGCCTTCTTCAACCTAAAAACATATTCCTTGTTATCATTCAATAGTAAATCATTAGGTTGTTTAATGTATACTTCTTCATCCAAAATCCATTCTAGGAAAGCTGACTTGACATGCATTTGGTATATCTTTAAGCCTTTGAAACCTACATAGGCAATAAAAAACATAATGTCTTCTAACCTTGTTATAAGAGCAAAGGTTTCATTAAATTCTACTCCTACTTGAACATATCCTTTGCATACAAGTCTAACCTTGTTTCTAGTGACCTCTCCATTCTCATTCAATTTGTTCTTGAAACCCCATTTTATACCAATGATGTTTTTGTCTTTAGGCCTAGGTACCAACTCCTAGGTTTCATTCTTCTCAATTTGATTTAAATCCTCATTCACTGCATCCAACCAAAACTTATCTTCACTTAATTCTATGTAGCTTTTAGGTTTGAATTTTAAAAGTAATGTAGTTTTTTATTGATTAGTATCACTTACCATTTTTCCCCTTGTTTGTATACCTACACTTTTTGTCCAATGATCTAAGATTTAGAATGATCCTTTTGAATCTACCTAGGTATTTTTGAGTCCTTTCTTTCCTCAAATTCTTCTTCATCCTCATATATCTCTATTTCTCCTTCATCATTCTTTGACCAAGAATATGATTTCTTTGTCTTATCAACCTTCACATTTATTCTCTTCACTATATTTTGTAACCTCTTGTTATAACATCTATAAGAAACACTTATTGATTAGCATCCCATGAAAATAGCTTCATCAGACCTTGATTCAAACTCAGCTAAGTCCTCATCATCTCTCTTGATATATCATTTTGTCCCAAAGAACTTAAAATGTTAACCACTTGATGTCCACCATTCCATATTTCATATGGATTCTTATCACCATTGATCCTAATCTTACCTCTATTCAGAGTGTAAATATATTACTTATAACTTCTCTCCAATATCCATCAAATAACTTAAATTCATTCAACATGTTCCTTACTATTTCTTAATTTTTTTTCCTTTATTTCAACCACCTCATTTTCTTGAGTTGTTCTAGCAGTATAGAATTGTATTAATATCCCATTGACCTCACAACACTCATCAAATTAATTTGACCAAAAATATAATCCTTTATCAAATCTAATACACTTGATCTTCATGTTCATCTAATATTTGAACAGTACAAACTTTCTTATAGATTTTAACTTCTTCAATAATGCTACCCAAGTCATTCTTATAAAGTCATCTATAAGTAATATGTAGTAACTATCACCTTGAATACTTTGAATCCTTATAGGACTACATATATTATAATGAATTAGTTATAAAGGTATATAAGTATAATATTCTTTACTTTTGAATCTACTCCTAGTATACTTACCATGTTAACATGCTTTGCATAGAGAATCTATAGGTTTAGAAATCTTGGTCATATTATTCATAGATACCTTGGAGTTGATCTTGAATAGATTATCAAATTTTATATGACCTAACCTCTTATGCCATAACCAACCTTCATCTACTTTTCTCATTAATAAATTCAATTTTGTGATCTCATTTAGTAAATAAATATTGTTCTTAGTTCTCTTGGATTTGGCTATCAACCTTCCTAATTTTTCCCTCATCTCACATCCTTTGTCATAAAATGTTAGAGTATGTTCTTGGGTGCACATTTGACTTACACACAATAAGCTATGTTTTAAGCCATCTACATATTAAACATTTCATGTCTTGGTATTCACATTGTCCAAGATCAAAGCACCTTTTCTAACTATATTATTAGATGTAATATCTCCAAACCTTACTAAATGTATGGCATTCTTATTCAAAGTGATTAATTTGATTTTAACTCTTATCATGTGAATTGAGTAGCCACTATCTATGTACCACTTTAATTCTTCATTCTAAGTATGAATAGTACTTTGGGATATCATATATTATTCTCCCCTAGATTCTTGCTTCTCTATTATTTTACCCATAGGGTCTACTTTCTTGATCCATTATTTAGTCCCATGACTCCATATCTTCTCAACACGACTATTTTTAATTATATACTTTGTCTTACACTCTCTTACAATGTGTCCTCTTTGATTTCAATTATAACACATGATTCTACTTCTCCATCTATAGTTAATAGTTCTATGTCCAAACCTTTCACAAGAGAAACAATAACTAATGAAGGAATCCACATACTATGATTATTTAACCTTATTTATATTTTTTTGATCATAGGTTGATACACCACTACCTTTTATATCCTTTGATAAAGTAAAACCCTTCTTGGATTATTGGTGATTGACTTAAAACTTGACTAATTTTGCATAGGTCATGATTTTACCAGCGTCATCATTCCTTGACTGATTAATTTTTTTATAAACTAACTCTTTTTGAACTTATTTTATTCTTATCTAAATCCAAAACCTATAATATCATAAAGGGATCTTTGACTATCCAAAATATTGTCAAGTTTTCTAGTACTTTCTTCAAACTTTTCATAATTCCTTATCTTCATTGCATCTTGATCAACTTGTGCCTCTAAAGTATTTAATTTCATTATAATTTTTTTATTATTCCATATGATTCCTATATTTTGAACAACATTCACAAGTTGTTTTAATGACTATGGATAGATCCTCATCACAATCATATAAAACACTTTCATTATCATAATGTATACATGTTCTCCAAAGATCTCCCTTAGACTATTAGGTCTCAACAAGGGATTAGGATCTGATACCAATTTTTGAAGGTATATCCACTTAGGGTTAATCATAGTAATAACTCTTATTTAAATTCCATATATCATCTATTAATCAATCAAAAAAATCTAGAGATATGATAATGTACAATCAATCATTCATATGAGCAAGAAGTAGAAACATATACATGAATATAAAAGATATGTTGGAAACCCTCTTAGGAAATTAAAAAAATGAAACTCCACTTTGAATAATATTCTATAAGTAATGAATCAAAATTTTATTTAGTTACCAACACCATAAGGATCACCAACCCCTCACTATTCAAGCACCAAGTCAACTAGTAATTTAGTAAGCACTAACTTGTAGGGAAGCTCAAACCCCCTAGGTAACTAAAATAAATTTAATATATAATCACCTTTAGATATATATTTCTCAATAAAATAAATATTACCTCCTTATTTTTCTTTTCTCACTCTTCAATTTCTCTCAAATATCCTCTTAAGCTTTCTCGCTCAACTAGCCATTTCCTTGGAAAAATTAAGTTAAATGACCTTGGACAACACCTATAAAAACACAATTATATATCAATGGAATTTATATTTAATATATTTACCTATTTTATAAGACTCTATATCATTCGCTCATATGCTCAATAGTCTAACTAATCAAATTAAGCTTATTAAGCCTTGTCTTTATACTTGACTCTTGATGTTACCCATCTTGGTAGGCCAAGAACCTCACCATACTTGGATCACACTTTAAATATATAAATAAACATGTTTAAAAATTTAAAAAACCACAGCATATGTTTGTCATTACCCTTAAGGGTTAAAGCCACCATTAGGCCTAATAAAGACCTAATGCAATTAGGCCTTCTCTAAGCATATATTTCACTTAGACCTCCTTGGAACACTTTGAGCCTCAAAAAATAGATGAAACACTTAAAAAATTAATAAAAATAGATCCTTTAATCTCAACTTATTTATTTAACACCATTTGTCTCATTTCACTCCTTGAGCCACCCAATTAGGTCTACTTGCCAATAAGCCTTCTTACTGCCAAAAAGTTCGTCTTACAAATATGAAACATATACACAATTTTTCCATATAACCATACTAAAAAAACACATGGATAAAATATAAATGACATAAAAATCAAAATAATTTATATTATAATTCATAAAATGTGGCTAAAGGCCTCTAATTGATCAACTTCATATGCTTACTCAAAACTTCACACAGGCCTAAAAAACTCAATCAAGAACCTTTGACTTTTCACACCTTCATAAGAGTTTCCCATGCATTAAAATGTGTTGAAATGAATATATAAGAACTATATAACAACATAATTTTAATTTTATTCTTAAACACTATGTATAAAAACTCAGGAACAACATTCTCACTCACATATAAAAAATTGCCTATAACATAAAAAACACAGTCAAGAAGATCAAGTCTTAGAACACATGTGAGAAAAAAATTATGATATTTAAATGGATTTTAATTAACCTTAATAATCCTTATATAATATTTTCAAATACATATTACAATTTTTAATATCCATATTGGTCTTATAGACCAATCTCACATCTTCACCCTACATAGATTTCCCTATGTAAGATAGGTCACTTTGAGAACAACTTTTTGCATGTTTGTATGTATAAAAAAACTTATAAATAAGGGTTGATATGAGTTATAGGTCTTTAAAAATTATTCCATTAATTTTTATCCATCCCTAATCCTTTACAACTAATCCATAAACTCTTTGTCATTACTACCCAATTTTTTCATTGTCTTACTCATTAGACCCTTTTAGCGATAGGCAAACTTCCATGCCCAATTTAGAATATTTTAGTTATAAAAAATTATAAAAAACTTAAATGGTAATAAAATAAAATTATTAAACAAAATTATTCATCTATTTTCATGCTTTGACTTGGTTAACCCTGCCTACTACATAAAAATTATGAGAAATAAGGAGTTTCCTGTAGATTTTACTCACTGTCATGAGAAACCAAAACCACATAGAAAAACCTAAAAGAGTAATTTAAATTTTTAAAACATAAAAATATATCAAATAATCTATTATGAGACATAATAAACAATATCTTTCCTATTGGGTCATTATGAGGGTTTTATGAGGATTTTGACTAGTTTCCCTTCTTAACAATTATTCATAAAAGATTGCCCTAAAATCCAAAAAAATGACAATAATTTAAATATAGGGACCTTAAAAAAATTCCATGATCCGATCAAGATATAATTCAAAGGTTTCAGGTGCCAAAAATCATAATAAATTCCTTCTTAGGTCTGTAACACCCCATTTTGTGCACATAAAAAACCTTACCATCAATTTTCATGCTTTATAATTTATGATATGACCAAAAAAATGGTGAAACTTAAAACAACCCCTCACACCTATTTATATTCAATAAATATCTCTCCCTCCTTGTTAAATGAACTTGGCCCCTCATTAGGCCATACTAGGTCTCTTTGCACACTAGGCCTTGAACTACTAGTCATAACAAGACCATGATCACACCTTAAAAATTAATTCACTAATGAAAATACCTAATAAACATTTTAAATTAAATCATAAAATTATCACACACTACCAACCTACTTCATACAAGTCTCATAATTATCAACTCATCTTGCTACCAAGCCTGTGCCTACTCACTAGGTCTCTCAAGTATATGGCATATGAGCTCAACATCAAGAAAAATAATGAAAACATAAAATAAAGTCAATGACACTTTCATGAAATCAGTGAAAAATTAATACATACCTTAGAACACATTCTCAACATATGGATGGTTGATGTAGTGTTACATGAAGTTATTTTGTAAACCCCAACATTATCATGTAACATTACTCCATGTCATGGAAGGTTGATATGGTAACTATCCCTTGGTAATAATTGTGATAAAAAATCAATGACAACATGGTAGATACCCATAAATCCTTAATATCTCTTGTCAACCCTACCCAAAATTGGGGTTTCACTAGCCTCTCTACAATCTCATAAACTGGTGGTTTATCCTCTAAGGCTAGCATAATATTACCCAAAAACGTGGATTCAATTTTGGACTCAAATTTTTTCTAACATGATGTCTCTAAGTACACCACCACCACCCTATAATGGATGAAAAATAACTTGTTGATCCAAGAATCAATAACTCACTCTTTGAAAGACATTTCCCATTTCAAGGTGGTTAATTGAAGAACATATGTTCTCATGACATGTTAAAACTTTTAGTCTATTATAAGACAACACACCTAAAATATACCTTGTTCATCACTAGCCTCACTCACCTCCACACCAATCCAACAATACCTAATGCCATCACAATTTTCAATAATAATTCATTATTTTTATTATCATGGAAAAATACCTGTAATTTATTTTGGTGTAATGCTATGATGCAAAAATACCTTCAAGGACCATTTTTATGTAGTGTTATAATTCTCATTTGTTGAGAGATCCAAGGCAAAGCTAAATACAAGTAAAACCTTAATAAGATGACAAGGAGATATGATGCAAGAGGCACCATTGCCAAAGATTATTTGATCACATGATCAAACACAGTCTTCCATGTCCAACATAGAACTGTTGCTCTCAAAGAAAGTAAATAATGGTTGTTTAGTCTTATATTGATAGTTACTTGTATTTTTGTCTTGATCTTTGACTATCTAAGATTGAGATGTTATATTTATTAGTGTGTCTTTGTTTTGTTTTCATCATACTTATATAATACTAATCTCCCATTTTAGATTGCTATTGATCACATAAAGGCATGCCTAGTGGGAGCACACACCTCACATGCATAAATAGAGCATATTTGGACCTCTTAGGATCCAAGAAGCAGTCATTTTAGATCTTAATTTATTATTATTTATCTAAATTTTCTATGTTTAGATTTTGATTATAGAACTATGAATTTATGATTTTGGAACTATGAATTCAATGAGATAAATTGAGAAATCATTGATAGAAATAGTTAAATAATCCCACAAAATCATGAAACCACCCTAATTTGAAATTAGATCTATGAAACTATGAAATTGGTAGATAAAGTTGTGAAATCATGAAGGAAAATTGTAAATTCATTATATATTTTTAAGGGTTTTTATTGGTTTTATGAAAAATTGTGAATTCATCAAGTTTAATTGTAAAATTGTCATTTTACTTGAAAAATCAACATTTTAATTATGAAATCATAATTTTCATTAAAAAATCATCCATTTTAATTAAGAAATCATCCATTTTAATTGTATTATTCTTTGTTATTCTCTATGTTTTCATGAATTTCACGACTATTTACAAATTTAAGACACTTTCTAGAGAAATCATCCAATCAAATCATGAAATCATTTGTTCTATTTTCTTTGAAGGTTTGAGATAGTTGTGAAATTTTAGATCTAAGTTTCAAAATTTTAGACTTGAGTTATGAAATCATATAGTCACAAAATGGTATTCTTGAGTTATAAAATTATTTTCCTGAGATGTGAAATTATTTGCCATAGTCATGAAATCATAGAGTTATGAAATTATAGACCTAAATTATGAAACTATAGTCTTGAGTTGTGAAATTATAGAGAAAAGTTGCAAAATCATTTTAAAATAGTGAAATTTTCCACTGTAATTTTCTACTTTTATGGTTTTCCATGTTTCGATATGCCTAAATAATTTCATATTTCACATTTATTACGTAACTGTGAAATCATTCCATAAAACTTAAATTTGTGTTTTATTGAGCTAATTTGCATAATTTCACCTTGGTTCAAAGCAAAAATTAATCCACTAACCTTTTTTGTAGAGAATTGAGCAAAGAAAGAGGAATTTTAACTATTTTTGAATCAAATTTTCTATTTTGCAAAGTCAAAATTCACAACAAAGGTTACAATTCATTCACATTTGGTTAAGGTTCTTAAAAATCACTTTAAAATTTGTCTTTTAGAATTTTCCAAGATTTTTACAAGTGAAAACATGGCCAAGGGGAAACAAATTTCAAACACATTTAAATTTGGTTTTAGTAAAAATAATCTACATATTTAGTTAGAGTTCCTAAGGGTTTTTTAAACTCTTGTTATTTCTTTAGCTAGATTCAATTATTTTGGAATGTATTCACTCCCCCCATCCCTTTTAAGGATCTTGGTTGACCAAAAGTGCTTGGTTTATCTCCATTATTTGTAAATTTGTGTTGAAAAAAAAGTGTTGTATGCTCTCCCCAAGCTTTGAGTGACTTGGGTGATTCAAAAGTGACCTTTAAAGTCTTTCCATTTTTATGCATTTTTATTATGGGTGGGAGTTCATCACCTACCAATTAATTATTTATGGGTATTTTAACTTATGTATTCATCTCCCAACATCATACTAAGCCCATTTCATGATGGAGTATATAAATTTGGCAAACCATTGGATAGGATAGTGGTGAGAGATTAGTCTGGCCATCCTAATGGGTACCCAAACCATGTGATATGTAGAAATTAAAATTAACTAATATTTACATGAATTAATTAATTATGAAAAGGACTAGACCATTATATAACAAGCTAGGTGGTTTAGACTTAATTTACATGATTGCACCCTTGTGTTAGCCACAGGGACAATCTAGTGCATTCAAAACTTATAGATTTTTATTCAAACCCCAATTATCATGGAATTTGTTGACAAATGTTGAGTGTTACTATAATTTCATGCCATGTATTAATTCTTGAGAGATAGAGGGGACATAAAAACTTTAGCTACACCTATTCTTTAATTTTTGGATTAAACACTTAATTCCTCATAAGCATTGGTATATTGGTGGAAACTTTGGTTGAAGATACACACACCCATGTTAGTTATAGGGATAGGATGGGCCATTTGAACTATTTATATTTTTTTGATTTACATGAATTTTTTGAAACAAATTTTTTCTATTTTTTAAACTAAGTCACAATCATCATTTGTTTTTATCACACTTTCTCTCAAGAGGCATTAATCTATCTATTTGGTGTTACACTTTTGCCTTAGAATTTTTGTTCCAAAACATTTTTGTATGTGTATCACTTATTTAATTTATGGGTTGTTATATTTCCCAATTCACCCCAAAAATTTTCCTTGGAGTTTTGAAAACCATTGTCATACATTTTGATTGAAGTAGTGTCGTTAAGTTTCTCATGGTATTCCAAAACCATTGCCTTGTTTCAAACTAAGTTTAAAATCATGTTTGCCTTTAGTATATAATTGATGTCATTATGTCATCCATTTGGGTCTAAAATTTTATCCATTTGAAGAATCCAAGTATTTTAAACTAAGTTTAGATTTCAAACCAATTGGTCTACAGCTCAGTCTTGATTAATTTTGTCTCAGGTATTTACCTCTTACCTTCCAATTATGTAAATTGTACTAATTCCTTAATTAATTTAAATACCCTTTTACCTAGATCTAGGAGGTGGTTCATTTTTCATGTCCCTTGATTCAAATTATTACCTTAAACTAAGGTCAAAACTCTCTCTTTCAAGTATAATGTTAAGCATTGTTAGTTTACATTGGAGCCTTGCTATCACTTCGGCTTGAATGTTTTATTCATCGCTCTTATTTTTATTACTTAAGATTGACTTTCCTAATTAATTTTAGGTGTGTGAATAGAGTGAATTTCTTATCCCAAGGTCAAATTTTTTTTAAAATCCATGTGCCATGATTGAGTCAAAGTGTTTCAAACTTTTTTCTTTAAAATTTAAATTAATTACAAGTTTTTACCTCGACGTTGTTTTATTTTTTAATTTTAGCTTTGTAACTTCTTAGAAAATAACCAACATTTCCTAATGTTTTCAAACCTATTTTTTTCTAAAGTATAGATTTTTGCCTTCTTACCAAAGTCCTAGCATTGCTTACTTTTTCAAACCTAGTTTATTTTAAAGTCTATCTTTGTGCCTTCTTACCAAATACCTAGCATTGCCTTGCAGTATTTAGATTTAGTTCATGCCTTTTAATTATAGATTTGTGATTTTTTACCAAATTATTAACACTCTTTTTCATTTTATACCTAGATTAGATTTTTTTGAAACACTTTGCCAAAACCAAGATTTAAATTCGCCTTTCATTTGACCATGTGTGTGTAAGACCTTAGACCTTGGAGATATTTGAGACCAAGCTTACCATTGATAATTTTTTAGAAGAGATCAATTATAGGCCAAGTTTAAACCAAGTTTAAAGTTTCAAGATGTTTTCAATCATCGACCAATATTTTTAGATTGTGTTTCAAGTGTTGTGTGAAGTTTAACCCCTTTTATTTATGAGACCTAGTCATAGATCTGAACATGCCTCAATCAAGTTTTTTTTTCAAATACCTAACTCATGTTTTTTTTCAAGACTGATTTCACTATACTTAGGCTAATGCTAAGTTCTAGAGACCACACTCAATATTATTTTTTATATAAAAACAACCCTATTGGGGATAATCACAAAACCTAACCATGTTAATTATCATATGCTAGGATAGCCTTTATTTGGGCCAATTAAAGTAATAATTTTACCCTTTCAATGATAAAGGTACTTGATCCACTATCTATGCTAACAATCATCCTTTAGCCTGCACTAGCAACCAAGCTCTACAATTCCCAAAGATTACCATTCCATGCCCTTATCCTTTCACATGTGTTAATAAAAAAGATTGATAATTCCCATTCATTACCATTCTAGGCCCTCATCCTTTGGCCTACATTAGCAATCAAACTTCCCATAACCCATTTATTACCATTCTAGGCCCTTCTCCTTTGGCTTGTATTAGAAACCAATCTCTATCATGCCAAAGAATTACCATTCTAGGCCTATTCCTTTGGATTTATTAACAACCAAGGTTTTAAATATCCATTCATTACCATTATAGTCCCTTAAAAATATGTTATCTCATTATACCAATAAAATTTCATAATTATAACTAGATAGATCACAATTACCATCCTAGACCTACAACCAATCTTTGTTGAACCCATCATAGAAGAGACTATTTTAAAAGAGCTCATTATTGAACCACATGTCATTTTTAATCCATTGCCAACATTCCCATACTTTATAAAATCTAATTTGGTCCTTGACATGTGTCCAAATCTGATATTTTATAACCAATTATAAGCCAAGGCCAAGAGAACCAACTAATTTGTGATGTATTTATTGAAACATGTATTTGTGAAGAGTTAACTAGTTTTGAATCACCCTTTGACCATTTCCCTATTTTTAAGGAGCCTCACTTTGATGATCCAGTCTCTATGGATTTATCACTTAACCCTTTCCCTTTGGTTAAGGAGTCTCACTTTGATAAGCTAGTCTTTGTTAAGTCACCCCCAATGATTATAACTACCTTTGGAAAAATCATTATTTTGACCATTGCATTATTTTAAAGGAGCCTCACTTTGATGAGCCAGTCTCTATGGATTTGTCTACTAACCATTTTCCTTTTGTTGAGAAGTCTCACTTTCACAAGCCAGTCTCTATGGAGTCTTTCTTAGCTAAGCATATTTGTGAAGAACACATTGTTCAACCCTAGGCTATTACTTTTTCAATAAAAAAATTTCAACATAGCATATTTACCACAACACCAGATGAAGAATCATCATTGAGTTTAGGTTTTATTCTTGAATCGATATTAAATTTTGCATTAGAATCAAAATCAATTATAGTCTTAACATCATATTTAGAGTCCCTTGAGTTAGACTCGACATTGGAATCATAATACATTCATGGTTGTTACAACATTGGTTACACATGATATGTAGATCAATTTGAATACATTTTTTATCCTTCCATACTTTTTAAGGATGATTATTTCAACATCAACATGAGTTTTCTTAGTATATTTTACAAGGATTATGTTCCCTCTTACCATTCCACATGCCATTAACACCAATCAACATAGCCATTATATTGACATTCCACCTCCCACAAATGTTGATTGGGACTAACAGAATCACACATTATTGAACTATATCCATGGTGGAATATCAATTGAATAATATCAAAGGGACCAAGACCACATTCATGTAGAAAAAGAAAAATATCCTAGTAAAACCTCTTCAAATTTGTTAAGGTCAATCAAAGTCCAAATTCAATATCTTCTCGTGAAACCTTATTTTAGGCACTAGAAGACAATCAAATTCAAAATTTATCATTCCTTATTGAAACCTTCTCAAAGGTGCCATGGGATAATTAAGACAAATTTATTGGTGGAAACCTTTTTGAGGCACCAATAGCTAGGCACAATAGTTCTTCAATGCTTGATGAATACACAATTAAAGATAACATCATTACAACTTATAATCCATAACATAATTAGATAACAACATCTCTCAGGCCCAAATAATAGAAAAATATGGTGGTTGTACTAAGAGCATATTTATAATTATTTGTCCCTACCACAACTAAAATTATGTTGAATCTAGAATCAATAATGTTATGTGTACCTAAAAATCCTAATATTCATTTGTTACCCAACCATTATACATTCCATTATGATCCATTTTTCCATTTCCAAACTATAAATTCAAACTAGTATTTATCCTTATTTACCATCCCTTGTCATTCTTTCTTTTATAGAGGCTACAAAGACATCTTATCTCAAAGTTTGGAGGAAACAAAACCAATGACCAAAAAAGATCATAATAACATTATTGAAATATAAATCAACAAGAAGTTCTTGATAAAAAAGCTATTCAGAAGGGGTGTGGGATAGCAAATCATATAATTGACTATTCTCATTGTATCATATGCTAATCAAGATGAGCATATTTGCATCAATAATAACAATAGAACCATTTACTTTTACCTTGACTTGACATTTAGCTTACTTTTTCCATTTTCAACATGCCTTGTCATTTCATGCCTTGCCATTTACCTTACCCTTTTCATTTTCCATTCACCTTGTTATCATTTCATACCATTTCATTTACCTTGCCTCTTCCATTTCCCATTTTAATTACCATCCTTTCATACTTTTCCATATGTTTTAACTATAATGACTTGAGGTCCCATTGGACTATGTAGGAAACACTCAGTTTTTTTGAGGTTAGCTCAATCAGCCCTTTTCTAATGCTCTCACCATTTTGTGAGAAACCTAAGCCCATGGTCTCATCATTTTATGAATAGTATATTTTCAATATATAATGAGTTAAGATACCATAAAAAATCCAAAAAAAAAAAAATCCAAATCCTAAAAATTATAAAATTAGCTTAGAATCCCTTAGAGAGATATAAAGCCCCAAATACCAAAAATATTGGGCCTATCTTGAACCTAGACACCAATCCTTAATTTTACATAATGGGTGAATTCCATTATTGGTTCCAAAACCATTCCACTAACATTAGGGGTGTGACCTTCCCTTTGTATGTAACCTTATTTAGGGGCAACATCTAATTCACACTTTTAGGCCAAGCTCAATGTTTTTACCCAATTAGAGAAAAACAAAAGTGTGCAAATTATACTAGGATATCTTATCCATGCATGTCATTTCATTTAATATAGTCTTTCTTGGGGGAACCATATATGTATCGTTATATCATTCCTTCACATGTAGATATTAACTTGGTTAATGATAAGATCATTTATGTTGTTTTTAATTTCAAGATTTTAGTTTGTTTGTTTGCTTAGTTATTTGTTTTTTTGTTTACCTATTTGTTTTATTTCATTATTGTGCCTTGACTCAGCCTATATGTGTTCATTGGATGATTCCTTGTGCATTGAAATTGAGTCTATCCATATTTATATGTCAACATTGTCATCATGGTTTTTATCATTGGTGCATTATTTCAATTGTTTAATGGATCAGGAGCTGGTCCTTACACACATTATAGCCACATCATCATGGTGTTTAATATCATGGTGCATACCATCATGTAATACAACAAAAAATCAATTTGATAAAGCTTGTAAATAATGGTGATGTAAAAATTTCTCCTTATTCACTTGGTAAATCCTCCTACACTTCTTGATCAAATTAACCCATTGACCATTTTGGTTGTATCAATGCTAATTAGGATGAGTATCTCCATGTTGAAAGGCATAACTAAATCATCACATAAATTTATTCTTATTCTTCCATTTTATTCCTCATTCCATTTTCTTATAATTCTAGGTGAACTACATTGGCTTGAGGTTTTATTTGGACTATGTAGGCACCACTTAGATACATGATGTATCCTGAGTTACCTCAGCCACCTTTTTTCTTCCAATAATCTCTTTCATCACTTTATGCATCCTCATGTGCCTAATTGTTTATGTCTTCTTCAATCATTATATCATCACATCTACATTGGTGCTAGCTTATCTTTAATTTGTGTAACAAGTTATCTCCATGAGTTATGATTTCCAACCTACCTTATTGGGGAAAAACTAATTTATGATTATCAAGTATGCCCTGTTGGGGTAAAATCATTATTCAATCTAGGACATCTTAATTATTATAACCTCCTTTGGTCAAATCATTGTTTCAACCCATCTATCCTACTAGGTCACATACTTGTTCCACTGAATATAACTACCTTTGGGAAAATCAGTGTCTCAACCACCATTATTGATTATAACTAACTTTGGGAAAATAAATACTTTTTAAACAATGTGTGCAAGCATATCTTGATTGGATTAATCTCACCCATGTGTTAATTTCATTTTTCTTCTTGCTTCTTTTTTAGGGACTGTCCATCAATTATTTATGTTGGCCACTCCCTTGATGGATCATCATAGGTTTCCCAAATTTTCTTTAGAGCATCATTCCATCATTACATGTATTGTTATTCTTATCTAAGGTATTAATGACTTTTTCATTCTTTGATAATATATTAATGTGCTTGTATCTCACATCTTCAAAAATAGGGGAAAATATTATGTGATCAATAGAAATCTAGGAGGGGATATTTGTATTGTGTTAAGTGTGATGAAAAATTAAAAAACATGATAATAAAGCTAACACCTCAATCCTAGACACTCAAGGATCAAGAGAATAATATAAGTAACTATCAATAGAAGACTAAATAACCATTATATACATTTTTTGAAAGAAAAGGTTGTATGTTGGCCATGGAAGAATGTGCTTGGTCATGTGATCAAATAATATTTGTAAATGGTTCTCCTTCCATCATCTCTCCCTGTCACCTTTTTAATGTTGTACATGGATTTGGATTTGGCTTGGCTCTCTCAATAAATGAGGATTATAACACTACATAAAAATGGTCCTTGAAGGTAGCTTTACATCATAACATTACACCAAAATAAATTGAAGGTATTTTTCATGATAAAAATACACCAAAAAATCTTAAAGGTATTTTTGGATGATAACATTACACCAAAAGAGATTGAAGGTACTTTTGTATGATAACATTAACCAAAAGAGCTTGTTGAATAATGAGTGAAGCCTTGTATTTATATCATTTCAAACTAAATATAACCCAAGTGTAGTTAGGTTAGATTTAACCATGTTTAAGATTATCTTAACCCTAGTTGAGTAAAGGAGTAGACAAACAATTAATATTTGGGATAGATATCCCATTTATCAAGCATGGATCTCTATTTCTGAATTTAAGGCTTTAAGGGGGATATTTTAAAGTCATTGACTTTAAAGATTATGGCATCACACGAACTCATTATTATTAGAATTTAATTTTTCAAATATTCATTTTCACTACTTCACATGGAAATTTCACTTAAGAATTTAATTTGATTTTCTTAGTTAATTCATTATGCTTAGAATTTTTGGACTTTAGGAATTGTTTAAGTGCCCTTCTTAATGGGTTGAAAGGCTAAATTATCAATTTACTAGGTCTTTAGTTGAATAGAGATGAATACATGAGAGGTTATTATTGTTTATATCCTTATATGTTAGTACCCCAAATTAGGATGCCTCAACAAGATTTTGAGCACTAATGTCTAATTTTCAAATGAAATTGGAACATTCAGTGATTCCTAAGCTTAATTTGAATTGTTTAGTAGAAATTACTCTGAAGTCTAGTTGAAACATAGTTGGGGTCAAAAATGGGGTGTCTATAGTGTTCATCTCTAATTAAGCCTCCCATGTGCATGAGAGCCACCCCATCACTAACAGAATGATGTGACTACAAAATCCTAAACCACTCCAAGAAATAAATCAACCAAATACAAAATTTAAATCTTTAATTTAAATATTAATGGTTTATCTCCCCAATGTGAATATTGGGCCAAGCCAAAATTATGGAAGATAAGTCTGATGTGATAGGATTAGACAAAAAGGGTAAAATGTGCCATGGGTTAAGCCAATAGTGTTAGAAATATACATGAAAATTCATGACTACCTTACTAAAAGTGTTTTAGTGAGAAACATTATTATTTTTAGAAAATATTACCATCATTACCTTACTATGCATTAATTTACCATTATCTAAGTTATCTCTTAATGGCCATCCAATTGTTATGGGCTTGGAACTAATCCCTGAAACTCATTATTTGTCCATGTTCTTAAATAATTTGAATGAGTAGTGAAACCAAAATAATAATAAAATTACATAATGTAAGATTTAGTAATAAAAAATGGTTTTAAACATAAAACATAAAGATGCACACATCATATTTATTTGTACCATTTTATAGGAAAGGGATATGAAAGGTAATTTTTTATAGTTAAGATTGACACAAGGGAATTAGTAAAAGAATATTGGAGTAGATTTATATATGATTTATCAACTCACTACACCTAAACTAAACTTGTTTTTAGTCCTTAAGAAATATAAACCTATACAAATGGGATCACAATACTCAAAAGTCAAATGGTTTTGATGTACATGTCCCCCTTTTTTATAAAACCTTGAAATTTCTTCTATCTCCTTCCATTTCCTATCTTTAGTTGTTGGAATGGATCTATCTATTACCCTCAAATCAAGAATGGGAAACCATAAAATAGGAGGATGGTATGTTATGTAAAACCAAATCAATATTTTATTTCCACATCATTATATTAGGTGATTATTTAGAGAGTTACTATGAAATTATACCTTGAGAATGGATTCTTCAATTTCAATTCGAGGGTAACATCATTCCATCTAGCTAAAAATAATTTTAGGTTTATTGAACTATTTATATTATTAATTCCAAGTACTTATTATGGGCCTCTATTTGTTTCATTTTGGTTCTTATAGCTACCTCTCTTTTTTCATAATACAATTTAGTCTGCTTCTATTACATCTAGCTTGGTATCCTCTCCTCTAATCATTAATGTGGTTTATTTATATTTCTAAAGATACTCATATAATTCCTCACTTATTATTTTCTCATTGGCAAGATAAAAAATATATATCTCAGAAGTACATCATCTAAATAAATGTCTAAATTCCATTCATGGTTATGAGGAACACATAGTTGTGTATATAAGATTTAGATAATTGATTTTTATCCTTATGAGTGTTACTATTATATACTTAAAATAATGAGTGAGGATAAATTAATAGTTTGGGCATGTCACAATATACTCTTAGGAACTAAAATTTTAACCACTAGTCCTCAAGGTAGACAACAAACACACTTGTAAGAGGTTTGAAAGTCATTGGTTGCATTATTAAGTAACTCATCTTCTACCTTTTTTTTAGTTTTAAAATTTATGACTCAATCTCTTTGACATCCTTATTTAAAGTTTTTTCATATCTTAATTGACTAAATATATTATGCCACTGAATATGCATGGTTTGTATCTTGGCATCCCTTTTCATGAATAATTCTTCTTCCTTGAGCTCTTAACTCTAAGTGAAAGTTGTTGAAAACATCTTCTCAACATGCCTTACATACCTAAGAGACTCTTATAGTAAAGAAATACATATAGGGGATTACAAATTTCCACTCTCTACTTATATCACCCTAGCTTGTGTATCTATCCAATTCTCCTTTTTTCTCAAGTTCCTTATTTTGAGCCATAAGGGTTTGAATTTCCCATAGGGCTTCCATTAATTTCTAATTTTCTTCTTGCCTAGGCTGACCAGGGATTTTTTGTTATACCTTTTCCATTTATTCATCAACCAAATTATTTTTGTGTTCTTTTAACTCTATCTGTTAACTACCACATTAGGTGAAGTATTTCAATTTTCCATCTCTCCAAAGGATGGAATCTTAAAGCTAGATGAAGTATATTTGTATTAATTAAAGTTATTGGTAGTCTAACATTAATCAACACCAATATCCTCCTATTTATCATATTATTCTCCACTCTCTATTTGAAAAACATAAGGGGCCATGTAGTGTTTTGTCTTTTTATTATTTACCTAAACCTTTGTGATTATATTCTAAGATCAAGTGGAGTTGGAAGCTTTTTCTTCTTTATATATATTGATGTAGAGCTTATGTCTTCATCCCTCTTATTTCCTCTACCCTGATATATCTAGTATTAAATTCAACCTTATTCCTCTCTTAGGTATTTCTATATTCTCTTCTAACACCTACTATTATTCTTCCTCTTCATCCACTTTTTATTCTTCAACATCCATTCTTTGTTCTTCATCAATTGCTTCCTATTTTTATTCTTATAGTATTTGTTGCATTAAAAATAATTTTTTGAAATTTAGGTTAGGTATTTGGTCCCTTAAAATTTTATGTATAATTAGTTGAATTATATTATCATGGGACAAAGATTTTGGCTTCCCATTTTGATACTCCTTTTCCATCTTTCTCAGTAGGTTTAACAAAAATAAGGTATATTCACCCTTATCCCATGATTGAGATGATTAAGGAGTTTGATATATAATAAATACAATATTAAATATGTTCCACAAGAACTTAATTACTTATTAATGTAGAGGGAAAACTATTCCCAAAGTTAGGGCAATTATGAACAAAGTGTACCTTTTTTTAGGACTCCAACTACTCTATGTCTATCCAAAATAGATTCATAGCTATAGTAGAACTTGGATTCATATACCAAAGTTACCCTAAAGGTGGTATATCAAATACCTCTTCTAAATAAAATCAATTACCTCCACTTATTGTCCTCTGATATTGGCTACATCATGGATGAAAGTTTTTGTAGACTCCCAAGAAATTGCATCATCAAACCCTATTAACTTCTCAAAATAACCAAACCATTTTGCATTCCTAAAAATGTTTTAAAATTTATTTATTATCTTTAATTTTATAAGGTTTTGGGTTCTATTTTGACTACATAGCCTCATTTACCACAATAGTATTATTCTTTTAGAAAACATGGTTTCCTAATACCTTGGGTAAAACAAAGGGTTTAGACTATGTTGTGGAGATGTAATTGAAATGGTTCTTGATGTTTTATCTACTAGTTAGCATACCCTTTTTAATTTTCATGTATACCAAATATTATTATCTTTCCTTAATTACGTGATTGGTTTCCCATAATGTCTTTTCATGATATTATCCACACCTATAGAAATTATTTTCATATTAAACATTTTGTGGAATTCACACCTACCAATTGAGCTTTCACTTGTCTTTGAATGATGGCCCAAATATGGATCTTGACATGTGGGATGGAGATGTTTATTATATGGGATGTAGATTATGATAGATAAGTATGATGCTCTGGTATTAACTAAAATGGGTAAAGTGTGACATGGGCTAAATCCACAATTTATTGGGAATGCACATGAATATGCATTATTACATTACTAAAGTGTCTTAATGAATTGATAATATTTTATTCATATACTAGACACATGTAGAATAGGCATAATATTATTTTCATAATTAGAATGAGTACTTGTCAATTCTACACAAGATAAGAACATAATGAATTAAGAATGGGCACCTACCCATTATAAATTTATAATCCAATAATCTTAGATTGTGTATAATGGGCATATTTCCTTTATACACAAGATAGGAATATGGTATTTTTAATTGATAATATTCTTAATATATCATAACTATGTATAATGGTGCATATTAATAATACTTCTTGTTCAATACTCATAATATTGTTAGTTTGTGTAGAACATGACCATTCTCAAAATCAATCAAGAATACAATAGTCTTGATTTATGTAGAATGGGCACATGCCCATTCTACACATTATATAATCATATTATCAATAAATAGATCCAATAGTGTTTTCTTGTGTAGAATCTACATGTGACCATTTTACATAAAGTAGAAATATTATATTTTTATTGATAATGTTCTTAGTATACTATACCTATTTGAAATGGGGCATAATATTATAAATTCTTGATCAATGCTCATAATATTCTTGGGTTGTGTATATTGGGCACATTCCCATTTTTTTTTTAAAAAGATAAAACATCATTGTTATGACCAACACATTATTTGTTTTAGAATAAAATGGGTACTTTGCATCACTCAAATTTGGAATTTATTAGACCTCTATCAATGCCCTTCTGATCCTTAAGATTTTATTTATCTATGATACCAACCCATTTGTTTATATTTAAGTACATTTCATAGTTATTCAAATTCAAAATAATCGGCCTCATTGCATTCCTTAAATGGTTTCATATTTAGTTTTTTTTATGGTGCTAATTATTTTCTTAAAAAAATTATTACATAGGCTTTTTCTGAACTCTCAGTCTTGAAGTCCAATTTGGTACTCTCCCGAAAGTCTTTTAGCTAATAGATACGTGTATATTTACTTTAGATGACCTTATAAATACCTTATAATTTTTAAGAATTTTACAAGTCTTAAAGGTGTCAAATCTCCAAGAGGTTCCTATCTAATGATAAATAGATACACATCCCATAACACCCAAAGGTTTCAATGTTATCAGAGATCCTAATTCCATATTGATGATAAATATCCACACATCTTTTGACACCCAGTTTCATCAATTCTATCAAAGCTATGAGAGGAATGATTAAGTAAGAAAAATCCACATGTAGTATCATACAACCAAGTTAGAGTATGTCCCTTAACATTCTAAAGGAGTCATAGAAGAGTATATATTAGAACTTGACCTAATTATAAAGCACCACACATACTTTTCACACTTTGGAAACTAACTCATGTAGGTGGAAAAATAAAAATAAATAGATTATGTGATGAACCTACTACATAAATTTATGAACTATAAAAAATACTTGAATAATAAAAAAATATTTATAAATTAACTCAAAATAATTCAGATATGTTATATTGATCGTAGGTCACTTTGAGGGGGCAACCTCCTTTGAGCAAGCTCAATATAATAATATTCATCACTGCCTTCATTGGGCCTCAATACTCACTTAAATACTAATTATATTCTTGAAACTAATACTTCCTATACATGTGGGATAATTTAAACATGCTACTTAAATATTAATTATATTCTATCAACTAATACTTCCCATGCATGTGGGATAATTCAAATATACTAAAGGGACAACTTACAAAGAATATGCATCCATAATGATTAATACACTAATAATGCATAGATAAGGGTAGGACATGGGTTCCTAACATCACCTACCCCTTAGAAAAATCTTTGTCCTCAAATATTTAGATGTGGGAATCATTGGTAAATTTGATATAATGGTTCCCACGTGGCATCTTCAGGTTGTATGATATGCCATTGGATTAAGAATTTCATGATGGATCAAGAGTAAAATTGTTAGGCACACCTATCTAGGATAACTTATAGTTCAACAAGGATGGAATCTTCATTATCAAGTTTAGGTAAAACTATCTACACTCTGATGATAGGTTAAGGAACTATATTTAAACAAGAGACATGAAAGACTAGGTAAATTCAGGAGGAAGGTAGAAGCTCCAAATTTTAAGAAACATACACAATCTATTGGATAACCTTATATGGCCCATAAAACTTTGGGGAAAGCTTATGACACCCTTTTAATTTCAAAGATGATTGCTTATATGACTATAGATAAATAAAAGTCATATCACTAGGTTGAAAGGTGTACTTAGAGTAGTGCTAATCTACCTATTACTTCATTTGGTTCTGTCTAGATGGAGATTATTTCATAGGATGTTGAGAATTTGATCTTGATGGTACATATTAGTGTTAATTTCCTAAACTAGGGACTACTAAGTGTTTATAGGATTAGTGTTGGGGGTGCTTGACCATAAACTGCTTCATATGGAGTCATTTTAGTAGAAGTGTGGTATGAGGTATTGTACCACAATTATTCAAAGGGGAGACACTTTTCCCAGTGGTGTTATTATTCTAATTTAAATTATTGAAAGAATTTATCCAAGCATTTGTTGATGATTTCTATTTGGCCATTAGTTTGTGGATAATACTTGGAACCTATCTTTAGTTGTGTTCCTATGCATCAAAATATCTCTTTCCAAAAATAGCTAGTGAAAGTTTCATCATGATAAAATAAATTGAATAAGGGATGCCATAAAAATGGAAAATTTGATCCAAGAAAACTTGTGTGACTGTGGAGGTTGTATAAGGTTGGTTGAGGGCATAAAAATGACTATATCTGGAAAGGTGGCTAACCACGACCAAGATCACTATTTTTCCACTGGATTTAGGGATCCCCTTAATGATATATATATATATATATATATATATATATATATATATATATATATAATAATAATAATCCATATCCCAGTACATGTGGACAAGGGTTTGAGAAAACCAAGAATAATTATGGTTTCACCTTTGCTACATTAGTATCACATTTGGCCACCATATGTTTAATTTCCCATTTCATCCCCTTATATAAAAAAATTCCACGTGCCCTATCATATGTTTTGAGAAATTATAAGTGAATTATTTATGGAGAATCATGGATTTAATGTAATATATCTTGATGAAGGTCTATGCTATTAGGAAGCACCAAACGACCCTTGTAATGTAGAGAATCACTAGCCAATAAATAATGTGTTACTACAAAGGGGTTAATGGTTAATTATTGAATGATTCAGTGTAAAGAGGCATCATGTGCATGCCCTTGGTGTATATATTCAAAAAAAATTGGAATGGGCATGTAGATAGAAGAAATGGAAGTCTCGTCCTCAAATGTGTGGGAGAGAGCATCTGCCACTACATTATCTTTACCGTTCTTATAAGTGATTTCATATTCATAGCCCATGAGTTTTCTGACCCATTTCTATTGTGTTTGGGATGAGATCCATTACTCTATAGTATATTTCAAACTTTGGTGTTCAATTTTGATGCAAAAATGATTTTGAAGTAAGTATGGCCACCATTTTTGTACTACATAAAAAATGGCCATCATTTCTTTTTCATATGTAGATAAAATAAAATTTTGTCTAGAAAGGTATTTATTAATGAAAGCAATGAGATGACCTTCTTAGAGAGTAATAAAACCAATTCCATTTCCAAATTCATCAATTTCAATGGTGAAATTTTTGGTGAAGTTTGGCATGGCTAAAATTAGTGTGTTATACATAACGTTTGAGTACCATGAATTCCTAGTTAGTTATATAATCCCATGTGAATGCATCTTTCTTCAATAACAAATTTATGGGATCCATGATTTTTCCATAATCCTTGATGAACTTTCAATAGTATCCTATAAGTCCAAGGAAACCATGAAGGATTTTGAGGGTCATTAGCTGAGGCCAATGTTTCATAGCACTAATTTTAACTAGATCCATGTGGACTGCATCAGATGAAATAATGTACCCTAGATATTCAACTTCTAATTGACCAAAGTAAAATTTGGACTTTGTGTCACATAATTGATTATCTGCTAAAAGTTATAGTGCCATATCAATATGCTAGAGATGTTCATCCCATGTGTGGTTGCAAATCAAAATATCATAAAAAAAAACCAAAGAAAATTGACAGAGGAAAGGATAAAAGATTTTATTCACTAGGGCGTAAAATGTTAAAGGGACCTTTTTAAGTCCAAATGGCATGACCAAAAATTCATATTGACCTGCATTAGTGTATAAAGTTATATTTGGAATTCCATCAACATGTATGTGGATCTCATGATAACTGGGAGGAAGATCCAATTTAGAGAAAACTTTATCCCTATGGAGCTCATCAAAAAGCTCATTTATGACTAGAATTGGAAACTTATCTTTGATAATGATGTGGTTAATGGCATGAAAGTCAATTAAAAGGCACTATGACCCATCTTTTTTTTTGACAAGAAGAAATGGGGAGGATTATGGATTGTTGCGTGGGTGAATAACTCTAGACTTGGGGAGTTTCCATACTAGCTATTCAAACCCACTGGCTCTAAAAAGATGGTTGCATGCTTATCAAGGATGGATTGAAAATCAATAGATTATTTAGTAGAAGAAGGGATTTGTAGTTGGATGGAGTACAGTTGGGAAATGACCCCATGTGAGCCTTTCTTTAGAAGTTTTTCCATGTGATGGGAATTGATTATGTTAGTCGATCTAGGCAATAGCCCTTTAAAAGTGTGTATCTAGTCACTATCAATGAATTTCATCTAAAGATCAAATAATTCCCATAGAATAGTTCCCAATGTGTAGAGCCATTATACCCCTAGGACCACATCATATCCCCCTAAGGGTAGGGCGAACATATTTGACTGAAGAGTGTAATTACCTATCATGATACCATAACACTTCCCTTTACAAGGTAATGTTTCCCCATTAGACATAATGAATTCAAAGTTGGAATAAGGGTGTATAAACCAATCTACATGGTTAGTAATGTAAGGATCAATGAAATTATGTGTGGTATTATAGTCAATGAGGATTGTGAGAGGAATATTTTTAAGGAAACCATTAAAATTCATAGTTTGAGTAGTGGTCACACTTGTGATTTAATGGAGAGAGATATTAGGTTGTGTTTCTTAAGCCATGGAATCATTGGATGGGTTTTCTTTTGCTTGAGTATCATGTAATTCTTAGATATCATGCTTATTGTCTTACTCTGCCAATGAGTCCACATCTAACAAGTAAAGATTTTGTGTGATGCACCAATGACCCATAACCCATTTGTCATCATAACTATAATATAATCCTTTCTCCTTAAGATCCCACATCCTTGCCTCATTGAGGTACTTGACTGTTGTAGTTGTGGCTGGCCACTAGTTTGTCATGTTCTTTATGTGTGAAAAAGTGAGAAGTTGATGTTGTACTAAAAGTTTATATTCTACTAACTTAGCTAGACCCAAAGAAGCCATTAGGTTATTTGGATTAAAAATTTTCACCTCTAAATGGATTAAATCTTTGATGCGACTAATAGAATAACTATTGAATAAATAATTTGAAAACCCTTCAATATGATTAGCTAGTTTCTCAAATTCAATCTAATTATCATGAATGGTTCTTGTCTAATAGAGTTTATTGAGAGATCATATAAAGTCCTCAAATACTGAAGGAATAAATCTACCCAAAAATAATTATGTAATGGTTTTACAATCAGGTTCATCAGTTGACTTGAATACCAATGGTACCATTGATGTGCTTCTTGTTCTATGTGAAAGGAAGCAATTGGGACTTTGTTAATAGAATAAGTATTATGAATGTTAAAGAATTCTTCTAATTGATATATCCATTTATTAGGATCTATACCATTGAACTATGGAAATTCCAACTTAGGCCCACATGATGTGTGTGTGTAAAAGAGAAACTATTCTATGAAGAAGACTTCTTTTGCAAATTGTTGAGGAGAAGGCTACTCTCCTGATTAATTACATGCAACTATTGGTAACTTAGTGACCCAGGCATTCAATGCAGTGAGTTATTCCTCCATGATTTTTTTTCATGATAGGTGGCTACTATAACTAGTGTTTTTTTAAAAGAGATAGAAAAATAAGTTTTAAGACACTCACTAAGGTACTTTTTTAATTTGGACTAAAATGGAAGGGGTAAAGGCATGTTTACAATTATTTGTACACCATCTAGGTATGATTGATGAGGGAAAGGGTAATTTCAAAATTAAAATGGAAAAATATTAAAATTTGTCCAAGAGGGACAAAGGAGAATAAAATGGAAATGAACACTTTGAAAAAGTTTCAAAGCAAGAGGATTAAAAATGAAGAAGTTATGCCAAATATTTAAAAAATAAAAAAATGGAATTTGTGGCTAATGGAAGTGGAATTGGGAGATGGTATCTCAAGTAATAAAATGTGTGGAATGAAATTTTAGGTGTCTTGTTAAATTTTGAGGATCAATAGAGATAGAGATGGAGAGATATGGCAAAAAAAGAATTTTTTTCTTTTTTATGAAATCAGTTTCTCTGACTTTCTATTGTCAAAAGTCTATATGTAGTTTTATAATTACCATTATGATAATCAAAAACTAATTTATATGGGTTACTCTTATCATAAGTCTATTCATAGGTTTTTAGTTACCACTGTACTAATCTAAAACTAGTTTTTTTATGATTCTCCAGTCAAAAGTCTATTTGCATGTTTTCAATTACCATTTTGCTAATATGAAACTAGTTTTTCTATAAATAATTTATAGAAATTTATATATTTTATATGGTCCCAATGTTTTTTCAGTTGCCTAAAGATTTTAAGAAATCTTTTTGGCCACCAATGTTATCTAACTAGTACCTCTCTTTAAAAATTTTGGCTATAGATTTATGCCTAAATGATAGCTCTTGGTTTACCTCATGGTTGGGAACTAGTCAATTAGGATGGGGAAATTTCCTTTTTTTATGTTAGGTCCTCTCAATGGGAGAGCTACTTTGGGGTTCCTATGTTACTCTTCACAATGATTTTTAGGGATATATACCCAACTAACTCTCATAGTTATGTGGAATGGTATCTTACCCTTATCTAAACCTATAAGTAAAGATGTAAAAATAGATATAATGAAAAGGAGTTTCTTTTTAAATAGCATAACCCCTATAAATCTACTACTACAAGGAATTTTTTTTGAAAATCTAGCTACTAAGGAAAGTACTCTAGTAGTAGATGTGATGAACTTGTTACCTACATTTTTGAAATATTGAAAGTAATGGAATAATAAAAATAACTTCAAAAATTAACTTATAACAATTGAAATATGTTATATTGATCACAGGCCACTTCGAGGGGATAACATCCTTTGAGCAAGCTCAATATAATAATAATCATCAATGCCTTCATTGGACCTCAATACTTACTTAAATACTAATTCTATTCTAGTAACTAATAATTTGCATGCATATGGGATAATTCAAATATGCTAATTAAATATTAATTATATTCTATCAACTAATACTTTCCATACATATGGGATAATTTAAATATACTAAAGGGATGACTTACAAAGCATATACATCCATAGTGACTGATACACTAATAATACATAGATAAGGGTAGGACATGGGTTCCTAATAGATTCTTGGGTGCTTAATTAGCATAGTACTCAATGAACCCACCACTCTCTAAGTGATAAATGGATTACCCATCAACTATTCATAGTTCTATGAGGGATGAATAAGGTATATGACTACTTCATTTATTACATTTATTATCTCAGTTAGAGGAGATCATAATCCAATAACTTGAGGATTCCAATCACTTGAAACTAATTTGAATAGGGATCATTTTCAAATTAATAACGAAATGGGAAATGGTTAGTTTGGACTCACTCTATCAACTTAGGTTATTGCACTATATATGATCTAGCATAAGTCCTTAATGTAAAAAATATCATAGATCCCCATAAGGTCACATTAAGATCAAATTAAATATTATATATATTTTGTTTACTCAAATCATTCTAATCCCTTTGTGTTGATTTCCCTCTCTAACCCATATTACACTCTTGAGAAGTTATACACATGAGTAAGAAGTAATTCATAAATGGTAACCTCAAATCTAAGCCACAAACAAAAAAAGAGTTTTATGACACTAAATTTATATAAATAATCATTATATACAAGAATTATAATGAGATTTGAAAAACCATTGAAGGTATACAAGAGCCTAGTAGCTATGATGAACTAGAAGATGATGATTTAGGTTTCACAAATGACTTTATATCCCTTATAGTCTTGGGCCTACAAAAAACATCCTCTAAAATATAATTTTTACCATGTAGTGACCTATTTTATAACCTATTTCAAACCTTTAAGTGCATGAACAACATCATCCATTTACTTAATGCCAACCTCCAAATTATGGACATCTTCAAGATTACCATCAAAAAATATTATAACCTCTATGAGTTTAACATCCATTAAGATGTTGAGGTTTATACTCAATGTCTTAGCATCCCTAACATATATGAGCCCTTAAGGATTGGAATAAATATGTAAACCACTAGGTGAACAAAAATAACCCCGATAACTACATTATCATAACATTTTGAGAAGGAGTACGCATTGGCATGTTACCACTCAACCATATATATAGGATGAGTGATATCATGTATGTAAATAAAATTTAGTTCTTGTTTCTTAGCATAATTATCAAGAGGGAGTAGGTACCCACTCTTAAGAACATTCACCTTCAACTTCATGCATCAAGTTAATGAAGTGTAGGTGATATGGAATTTTATATTATGTCATATCTAGTCAATGCCACTTATGCCACTATGAACTTTCAAAATGTATCCTTACCTTCATGGTTACCATTAAGATCATTTATGAATTAAATCTTATCAAACCTCTATATTTATTAGTAAAGGAACCATATATATAACATCTATGATGATTTATACCCTCAGTATACTATGTCATCAATGAGAATCCAATGCCTAAGATATCTAAGGAAATATGAGGTGTACTTATTTCCATCAATGAATTTTAGTAATATTTAGGCCATACCATGATCATGGTAGAGGGAATTTGAGAGGCTTCTCTCAAGCTACCATACATTACCCCTGATTACCTCACTGACCAATATATCATTTACCATCTAGCCATTAGTATTACAAGTCTCTATTATTCTAGGAGGTAAAATTCCTACCCATCATTTAATATGGTCATCAAGAACCTAAGTACAATAATTTTCATGTACTCAAATTTGTTTCCTCTCACCAAAAATCATATAACCTAGACAAGGTAGAGCATAAGCAATGGGATCCCCATGGAAGGGTAAAATCTCATGTAGAGAAGTATAAATCACTTATAAAACTAAATACCACCATGAAGGCCACCCAAAATACATGACCCACCTTAACCCTACCAAAAACGAGGAGGTTCTCACAAAACTCAATTATGTTCATCACTATAAATTCAAACATAGCCCAAAATAGTATTAAAAGAGATACACTCTCCCTTGTAACCTTCTCTCATAAAGCCTACTAGCCAAAAACCTACAATTGAGATCTAAAAACCAAGAGAAAAATATATGAGTTGATATTTCAAGGGATATTAATAACTAAAAATACCTTAACATTAGCATATAATTCACCTATGATAAAATCCTAGGAAATATGGTCTCAATCCACCCATGAACTTCTTTTTAGAAGCATCTTAGAGTCATAGGAGAGCCCACCTCAGGACCAACCTATGGTATCCTTAGAGGTATCAACCCATATTTATGGCTTGTCCAAACAACCCATTGGCATCGATATTGGATTATTATTCTAAATGTAGCCTTCCATTATTGTGAATCCTTTTTTAAAAACTATCACAAGTAAACATACACCCTTTACACTATTGGCTTTAGTAACATTTAGTATTCCTAGTTCCCTATCATGAATACATCCTCCCCATATGGCTCCTCATGTATTAACCCCCTTAAGTGTCTATGTTTGCCTTGACCCTCTAGCCTTAATAATATTTGGTGTTCCTAGCTCCCTAGCTCTTAAAAATTTCACTACTATCCCATTTTTTATACTAAAACTACATCAATTTATCCAACCCCATCAATTACTCCTAAGCTAGTACTACAAGCTAGTACAATCCCAAATAGTGCCTCGATTCATGTTTTCCTTTTAGTTACAATTACCTTAACAACATCAGTTATTAAAAATTCCCTAGTCCCCTCTACTCTTATAACTTCTAACACATCGAGTCTAGTAATAACTTTAAAATGTCCACAAGATTCATTCATGATAATCCCTTTAAGTTTAGCAACAACATAGGTGAGATCTAAATAAAAGTTCACTAAGTGGATAAGGTTAATTTCACATAGGACACCTCCACAAATTCAAATTATTCTTGAAATACCCTCATGGAAATATCTCTCTTACATAAATATCCTCAAGACTTATCTTGAATAAATCAATTTCATCATTTTAATTGAATGCCTAGCTCTTCAGAGTAATTAGACCCTAGTTATTCATAACCCAAGACTAATTGAGCTCTTTTTGTTCCCTTGGGATTCATATTTGGTGGTTTATCCATTTACACCCATGCTTCCCCCTTTATGTTCCATCTAATTTCATGTTCCCCTTCTTTTATTTCCTCCTCCTCCCATGCTTCCACCCTCAACTTCAACTACCACCAACCTTATTTATTCATCTTCTTCTACCTTGTGAAAATTGGCTAGGAAAAGTTGGGTGGGCCTTTTTAAAGCTTGAGGTATAAAGAGGCCAAAAATGGTCTATCATTGGGACCTAGATATCTAGATTTAATTTGATAGGGACTCATTTATAATTAAGAGGGTGATGACAAAGACCCCCCCACATAATGGAGACTCTATTTTTTAGAGAATATATCAATACCTATTCTCTCTCAAATCGAATAAGATTTTTTTAGGGGAAGAAAATATTTCAAATGACCTTGTATCAGTTATCAAGGCCACCAATGAGCTCACTAGAAGCTAATGGAGTATGCTAGGGACTAAATCATGACCCTAAAGTCCTATATAAAGATATCCTTCTTGGTTGGTTTGATTAGTAAGGTGGATTATTCCCTTGTATAATTGTTATTGACACTTAAGAAGGTGAATGGATCTCTTTTTAATATCAATATGATCTTCTAAAGATCACAATAGCATCTGGATAAAACCATCATAGTGGAAAATAAATGCAATACAATAGTGATATCCATCAATAAAGGGATGTTACCCAAGCTCAAACTCATGCCTCTCACTAATTTTAACTTATACTATACATTCATGGGGACAATGAGGACCTAGGTTGAGGATTGGTTGAGGGAAACCCAAGTTACCATCAGCCCCTTACATAAATATAAGAAATAAATCCTACCATACTTAAAAAAGGTTAGAATCATATTCCTATTCCATAAATATGGAACCTTACTCAGCCTTGGGGAATTTGGGGTCCACCAAGATAAATTCAAGGAAAGAATGAAGAAAAATGTGGAAAATGCCAATAGAGAAGGAGCCCATGATATCCTAGAGCTATTGACATAATCAACCATGAGAATCATCTAGGTCAGTGAGGTTAAATTTTAATTAGAATCTCATATGAAATTTTATGACAAGATTATAGCTCAAGTAGAAGTGTTATTCAATCATCCACCTATCAATTTTCCAACATTATATTACGAGGGTAGACGGGTGACATAAACATTGACAGCTCAATAAGACACCACTAAAGAACCAGGAAATGGTCCCCCACTAAGCTCACCCTAAATATTATTATGGTACCAATTACACAATGTGTTTTCAACACCCTAGTCTTTGATTTGGAACCTTTTCTAATTATATGTGAATCCCATATCATTTCCTATATATGACAACATGTAGATCTTTGTTATGGTCAAAATTTTTTTAAATGAACATTGTAAATATTAATGCATATATTTTTTCCATCTCACTATGTTTCTTTCATGAATGCATTCCAATTATTTGTGGTATAATGTTCGATATTAATGATATGATATTGTGTAAATGTCTTACCATAATTTACTTGATATAATAGGATGAACAATAAGATATTCTAACTATGTTTATTTTCTCTTTCAATCTCATTTACACCTGTGTGGAATATGGAATAATATGACCACTTTTTTCTCAGTGATCATAATATTATTGGCTTGTGTAGAATGGGGATATTCCCATTTTAAAGTAGACAATAATGTCATCATCAATTAAGAACCCACTAGTCTTATTAGGTAATAATATGAGAAATTCTTACTCGGTGGTCACAATACAATTAGCTTATGTAGAAAGGGCACATGCCCATTTTTAAAAGGACAACAATATCATTATAATTTAAAAATATAATATATTTTATTTGTGTATAATGGGCACATGTACATTATACACATGATATAATAACATTGTCAACTAAGAAATGCATTGGTCTTTGTCTGTATCGAATTTGCATGTGACCATTCTACACCAAATATAAACATTGAATTATTTATTAATAGTCTTCTTAGTATACTATGACTATGTATAATGGGGCATAATATGATAAATTCTTGATCAATGATCAAAACATTATGGGCTTGTCTATAATGGGCACATTTCCATTTAAAAAAATAATAACGTCATCATCAATTAATAATTTGGTAGTTTTAATTTGTGTAGAATGGGCACATGCCCATTATACACATTAGATAAGAATGTTATCAACTAATAAATCCTATAGTTGTCACTTATGTAGAATATGCATGTGCCTATTATACACAAAATATAAATATTAAGTTATTAATTGATAATGTTTTTAATATACTAGACCTTTGTAGAATGGGGCAGAATATGAGCACTTCTTTCTCAATGCTCATAATATTATTGGATTTTATATAATGGGCACATTCCCATTTAAAAATAAAATAAGAATGTCATCATAAATTAAGAATACAATAGTATTAATTTGTGTATAATGGGCACATGTTTATTTTACACATTAGATAAGAATGATTTCAACTACGAAATCCAATATTTCTTGCTTGTATGGAATCTACATGTGCCTATTATACATAAAATAAAAATATTGGATTCTTAATTGATAATATTATTAGTATACTAGACTTGTGTAGAATAGAGCATAATATGATTACTTCTTGCTCAATTCTCATAATATTTTTGGTTTGTTTAAAATGGACACAAGCGCATTTTTACAAAGATAATAATGTCATCAATAAATTAAGAA